>JAZGTQ010000516.1:0-161298 GCA_037953605.1 Necrosyrtes monachus
GGGGGCAGGAGGACTGGGATGGGGACACTGGGAGGGGGGACGTTGGGACTGGAACACTGGGATGGGGGCAGGAGTACTGGGATGGGGACACTGGGAAGGGGATGTTGGGACTGGGATGGGGACAGGAGGACTGGGAAAGGGACACTGGGATGGGGACAGGAGGACTGGGATGGGGACGCTGGGAAGGGGATGTTGGGACTGGGATGGGGACAGGAGTACTGGGAAAGGGACACTGGGATGGGGACGTTGGGACTGGAACACTGGGATGGGGGCAGGAGGACTGGGAGGGGGACAGGAGGACTGGGAAAGGGACACTGGGATGGGGACGTTGGGACTGGGACACTGGGATGGGGACAGGAGTACTGGGATGGGGACGCTGGGATGGGGACATTGGGACTGGGATGGGGACAGGAGGACTGGGAAAGGGACACTGGGATGGGGACGTTGGGACTGGAACACTGGGATGGGGACAGGAGGACTGGGATGGAGATGCTGGGAGGGGGATGTTGGGACTGGGACACTGGGATGGGGAGAGGAGGACTGGGAAAGGGACACTGGGATGGGGACAGGAGTACTGGGATGGGGACGCTGGGAAGGGGATGTTGGGACTGGGATGGGGACAGGAGGACTGGGAAAGGGACACTGGGATGGGGACGTTGGGACTGGAACACTGGGATGGGGACAGGAGGACTGGGATGGAGATGCTGGGAGGGGGATGTTGGGACTGGGACGGGGAGAGGAGGACTGGGATGGGGACACTGGGAGGGGGACGTTGGGACTGGGACGCTGGGATGGGGACAGGAGGACTGGGAAAGGGACACTGGGATGGGGACAGGAGTACTGGGATGGGGACGCTGGGAAGGGGATGTTGGGACTGGGATGGGGACAGGAGTACTGGGAAAGGGACACTGGGAGGGGGACGTTGGGACTGGGACACTGGGATGCGGACAGGAGTACTGGGATGGGGACATTGGGACTGGGATGGGGACACTGGGATGGGGACACGAGTACTGGGATGGGAACGTTGGGAGGGGGACGTAGGGACTGGGATGGGGACAGGAGTACTGGGATGGGGACGCTGGGATGGGGACATTGGGACTGGGATGGGGACAGGAGGACTGGGAAAGGGACACTGGGATGGGGATGTTGGGACTGGGACACTGGGATGGGGACAGGAGTACTGGGATGGGAACGTTGGGAGGGGGACGTAGGGACTGGGATGGGGACAGGAGTACTGGGATGGGGACGCTGGGATGGGGACATTGGGACTGGGATGGGGACAGGAGGACTGGGAAAGGGACACTGGGATGGGGATGTTGGGACTGGGACACTGGGATGGGGACAGGAGTACTGGGATGGGGATGCTGGGATGGGGACATTGGGACTGGGATGGGGACAGGAGGACTGGGAAAGGGACACTGGGATGGGGACGTTGGGACTGGGACACTGGGATGGGGACAGGAGTACTGGGATGGGGACGCTGGGATGGGGACATTGGGACTGGGATGGGGACAGGAGGACTGGGAAAGGGACACTGGGATGGGGACGTTGGGACTGGGACGCTGGGATGGGGGCAGGAGTACTGGGATGGGGACAGGAGGACTGGGAAAGGGACACTGGGATGGGGACAGGAGTACTGGGATGGGTATGCTGGGACTGGGATGCTGGGACTGCGATGGGGACATCGGGATGGGGACGGGGACACCGGGACAGGGCTGGGGACACTGGGATGGGGATGGGGACACCGGGATGGGGACATGGACACTGGGATCATGATGGGGGCACTGGGATGGGGATGGGGACACTGGGACGGGGATACAAACACTGGGACGGGGACACGGACACTGGGATCATGATGGGGGCACTGGGATGGGGCTGCGGACACTGGGATGGGGACACCGGGATGGGGACGGGGACACTGGGACAGGGCTGAGGACACTGGGATGGGGATGGGGACACTGGGATGGGGCTGGGGACACTGGGATGGGGACGGGGACAGTGGGATGGGGACAGTGGGATCGTGATGGGGGCACTGGGACGGGGCTGGGGACACTGGGCTGGGGACGGGGACACCGGGACGGCACCGGGAACACCGGCACCCCCCTCCTCCTCCTCCCCCCCCAGCCTCCCCCCAGTCCCTCCCAGTACCCCCCCCCTCACCCGCCAGGTTGAGCTCGGCCAGGCTGTGCCGCAGCCCCCCCAGGGCGGCCAGCGCCCCGTCGCCCAGGCGGCCGCAGTGGCTGAGGTCGAGGGTGGCTAGCTGGGGGGCCTGGCGGGCCACCAGCCGCAGGGACGCCTCCGTCACCTCCAGCCCCGCCAGCCGCAGCTCCACCAGGTTGGGCAGGCGCCCGCGGCCCTCGGGGGGGGCTGGGGGGGGGACACGACACGGGGGGGGGGGGGGGGGTCAGGGTGTCCCCCCGCGGCCCCCCCCCCCCAATCTGTCACCGACACCCCCGTGGCCCCCCCCCACGTCCCTCAGATCCCCCCCAATGTCCCCCCCCACGTCCCCGTGCCCCCCCCCCACGTCCCGCATCCCCCGTGGCCCCCCCCAATCTGTCCCCCCCCACGTCCCTCGTACCCCCCCAATCTGTCCCCCCCATGTCCCCGTGCCCCTCCCCACACCCCTCACACCCCACACCCCCCCAACCTGTCCCCCCCCACACCCCCGTACCCCCCAAACCCACATCCCCAACGCCCCCGCGCCCCCCCACCCCCCCAAACCCCCATTTTCCCCCTCTCCCCCCCCAAATCCCCCCTCCCCTCCCCAAAATCCCCCCTCCTTCCCCCCAAATCCCCCCTCCCCTCCCCAAAATCCCCTCCCCCCCAAATCCCCCCTCCCCTCCCAAAATCCCCCCTCCTTCCCCCAAATCCCCCCTCCCCTCCCCAAATCCCCCCTCCTTCCCCCCAAATCCCCCCTCCTCCCCCCAAATTCCCCCTCCCCTCCCCCAAATCCCCCCTCCCCTCCCCAATCCCCCCTCCTTCCCCCCAAATCCCCCTTCCTTCCTCCCAAATCCCCCCTCCTTCCCCCAAATCCCCCCTCCCCTCCCCAAAATCCCCCCTCCTTCCCCCCAAATCCCCCCTCCTTCCCCCCAAATCCCCCCTCCTTCCCCCAAATCCCCCCTCCTTCCCCCCAAATCCCCCCTCCTTCCTCCCAAATCCCCCCTCCTTCCCCCCAAATTCCCCCTCCCCTCCCCCAAATCCCCCCTCCCCTCCCCAAAAGCCCCCCTCCTTCCCCCCAAATCCCCCCTCCTTCCCCCAAATCCCCCCTCCCCTCCCCAAATCCCCCCTCCTTCCCCCCAAATCCCCCCTCCCCTCCCCAAATCCCCCCTCCTTCCCCCCAAATCCCCCCTCCCCTCCCCAAAATCCCCCCTCCTTCCCCCCAAATCCCCCCTCCTTCCCCCCAAATCCCCCTTCCTTCCCCCCAAATCCCCCCTCCTTCCCCCCAAATGCCCCCCCCGCCCCCGTGTCCCCCCCCTGACCGTGGCGGGTGTCGGGGGGCAGCAGCAGCTCCCGCAGGTGGGCGTCGGAGAGTTCGGGCACCCAGCGCAGGTCGAGGAGGCGCAGGGAGGCCAGGCTGGCCGTCCCCAGGGCCGACACCGCTCCCCACGAGCACCCGCTCAGCACCAGCTCCCGCAGACCTGTGTGTGCCCCCCCCAAAAAAAAAAAAATAATAGACCGTGAACCCCCCGATAAAAAAAAAAAAAAAAAAAAAAAAAAAGGGAGCGGAATGCCCCCAAAAGGGACCAAGCCCCTAAAAAGGCACCGTACGCCCGGAAAGAGACTCTGCCCCTAAAAAAGGACTCTACCCCAAAAAGGGACCACCCCCCCAAAAAGGGACCACCCCCCCCAAAAAGGGACCACCCCCCCCCAAAAGGGACCAACCGTCTAAAAAGGGACCGTACCCCCGAAAAGGGACTCTACCCCTAAAGAAGGACTCTACCCCCAAAAGGGACCACCCCCCCAAAAAGGGACCACACCCCCCAAAAAGGGACCACCCGCCCCAAAAAAGGACTCTACCCCCAAAAGGGACCACCCCCCCAAAAATGGACTGTACCCCCCAAAAAAGACTGTACCTCCAAAAGGGACCACCCCCCCAAAAAGGGACCGTACCCCCAAAAGGGACCACCCCCCCAAAAAGGGACCATACGCCCAAAAGGGACCAACCCCCCAAAAAGGGTCTGTACCCCCAAAAAGGGACTCTATCCCTAAAAAAGGACTCTACCCCCAAAAGGGGCCACCCCCCCAAAAACGGACTGTACCCCCCAAAAAAGACCGTACCCCCAAAAAAGGACTGTACCTCCAAAAGGGACCACTCCCCCAAAAGGGACCACCCCCCCAAAAAGGGACCCTACCCCCAAAAAGGGACCACCCCCTCAAAAAGGGACTGTACCGCCAAAAGGAACCAACCCCCCAAAAAGGGACCATACCCCCAAAAGAGACCACCCCCCCAAAAGGGACTGTATCCCCAAAAAAAGACTGTACACCGAAAAAAGGACTGTACCCCGAAAAAGGGACCACCCCCCCAAAAAAAGGACTCTACCCCCAAAAAGGGACCACCCCCCCAAAAAAGGACTGTACCCCAAAAAGAGACCACCCCCCCAAAAGGGACCGTACCCCCAAAAGGGACCACCCCCCAAAAAGGGACGGTACCCCAAAAAGACCCCCCCAAGCCCTACTAAAGACCCCCAACTCCTATAAACGACCCCCCCAACCCCTACAAAAGACGCCCAACCCCTATAAGAGACCCCCCAAACCCCATAAAAGACCCCCCAACCCCTATAAAAAAACCTCTCAACCTTATAAAAAAACCCCCAACCCCTATAAAAGACCCCCCAAACCCTATAAAAGATGCCCCCCAACCCTATAAAAGACCCCACCAACCCCTATAAAAGACCCCCCAAACCCTATAAAAGATGCCCCCAACCCTATAAAAGACCCCCCAACCCCTATAAAAGACCCCCCAACCCCTAAGACACCCCCAACCCTATAAAAGATGACCAACCCCTATAAAAGACCCCCCAACCCCTATAAAAGATACCCCCAACCCTATAAAAGACCCCCCCAACCCCTATAAGACCCCCCCAACCCCTATAAGACCCCCCAAACCCTATAAAAGACCCCAACCCCTATAAAAGATACCCCCAACTCTATAAGACCCCCCAAACCCTATAAAACACCCCCCAAACCCTATACAAGACCCCCCAAACCCTATAAGACCCCCAATCCTATAAAAGAGCCCCAAACTCCTATAAAAGACCCCCCCAAACCCTATAAAACACCCCCCAACCCCTATAAGACACCCCCAACCCCTATAAAAGACACCCCCAACCCTACAAAAGACGCCCCCAACTCTACAAAAGACCCCCCAAACCCTATAAAACACCCCCAACTCCCATAAAACACCCCCAACCCCTATAAAAGACACCCCCAACCCCTATAAAACACCCCCCCAACCCCTATAAGAGCCCCAAACTCCTATAAAACACCCCCCAACCCCTATAAAAGACACCCCCAACCCCTATAAAAGACCCCCAACCCCTATAAAAGACACCCCCAACCCCTATAAAAGACCCCCAACCCCTATAAAACACCCCCCACCCCTATAAAACACCCCCCAACCCCTATAAAAGACACCCCCAACCCCTATAAAAGACCCCCAACCCCTATAAGACCCCCCAAAACCCCTATAAAACACCCCCCAACCCCTATAAAACACACCCCCAACCCCTATAAAACACACCCCCAACCCCTATAGAAGACCCCCAACCCCTATAAAACACCCCCAACCCCTATAAGACCCCCAATCCTATAAAAGACACCCCCAACCCCTATAAAAGACCCCCAACCCCTATAAGACCCCCCAAAACCCCTACAAAACACCCCCAACCCCTACAACCCCCCCCCACCCAACAAGGGTCCCCAAAAAAGGACCCAAGACCCCCCCCCCCAAACTCCCACCCCCCCCCAACCCCGTAACCCCCCCCGGGGGGAGGGGGGGGGCCGATATTTTGGGGTGCGGATTTTTGGGGTGTCACCTACCCTGAAGCCTACTGACGAGCCAGGAGAGCTGTTTGCGGGAGATGCCGGTCCAGCTGAGGTCGAGGCTGGCCGGTTGCCGGCGGACCACCCCGCTCAGCATCGGGGGGGTGATGGCCCCCCGGCGGCTCAGGTCGATGCGCGTCCACAGGCGACGGTCGCAACACCTGGGGGGGGGGGGGGACACCCCAAAATTCAAAGGGGGGGCCCCAAAATTACAAAGGGGGGCCCCAAAAATTAAAGAGGGAGGTAGCGACGTTAAAGGGGGAAATAGAGACGTTAGAGGGGGAAATGCAGGCGTTAAAGGGGGGATGCCAAAATTAAAAGGGGGGCCCCAACATTAAAGGGGGGCCCCAAAAATTAAAGGGGGACCCAAAAATTAAAGGGGGGACCCCAAAAATTAAAGGGGGGGGCCCCAAAATTAAAGAGAGAGGTAGCGACGTTAAAGGGGGAAATAGAGACGTTAGAGGGGGAAATGCAGGCGTTAAAGGGGGGATGCCAAAATTAAAAGGGGGGCCCCAACATTAAAGGGGGGCCCCAAAAATTAAAGGGGGACCCAAAAATTAAAGGGGGGACCCCAAAAATTAAAGGGGGGGGCCCCAAAATTAAAGAGAGAGGTAGCGACGTTAAAGGAGGAAATAGAGACGTTAGAGGGGGAAATGCAGGCGTTAAAGGGGGGGCTCCCAACATTAAAGGGGGGGCCACAACATTAAAGGGGGGCCCCAAAAATTAAAGGGGGACCCAAAAATTAAAGGGGGGACCCCAAAAATTAAAGGGGGGACCCCAAAAATTAAAGGGGGGGGCCCCAAAATTAAAGAGAGAGGTAGCGACGTTAAAGGGGGAAATAGAGACGTTAGAGGGGGAAATGCGTTAAAGGGGGGGCTCCCAACATTAAAGGGGGGGCCACAACATTAAAGGGGGGCCCCAAAAATTAAAGGGAGGGCCCCTAATATTAAAGGGGGGACCCCAAAAATTAAAGGGGGGGCCCCAAAAATTAAAGGGGGAGATACTGACGTTAAAGTGGGAAATACAGACGTGAAAAGGGGGACGCCAAAATTAAAGGGGGGGCCCCTAACATTAAAGGGGGGCCACAACATTAAAGGGGGGACGCCAAAATTAAAGGGGGGACCCAAAAATTAAAGGGGGGACCCCAAAAATTAAAGGGGGGACCCCAAAAATTAAAGAGGGAGGTAGCGACGTTAAAGGGGGAAATAGAGACCTTAGAGGGGGAAATGCAGGCGTTAAAGGGGGGGCTCCCAACATTAAAGGGGGGGCCACAACATTAAAGGGGGGCACCAAAAATTAAAGGGAGGGCCCCTAATATTAAAGGGGGACCCCAAAAATTAAAGGGGGGCCCCAAAAATTAAAGGGGGGGCCCCCAAAATTAAAGGGGGGACTCAAAAATTAAAGGGGGAGATACTGACGTTAAAGTGGGAAATACAGACGTTAAAGGGGGGCCCCCAACATTAAAGGGGGGCTCAAAAATTACAGGGGGGGCCCCAAAAATTAAAGGGGAGGCCCCAAAAATTAAAGGGGGGACCCCCCAAAATTAAAGGGGGGACCCCCAAATTATAGGGGGGACCCCCAGGGGGGTGTCCCCTAATTTGGGGGGGCTTCTAGGGAAGGGAACGGCCCCCCCCCGCCCCCCAAACGCTGCCCTGGGGCAGCCACGTTGGGACCTGTGAGCCCCCCCCCCTACCACGGTGACCCCCCTCCCAGTGCTCCCAGTTGCTCCCAGTTCAGCCTGGCAGTGGCTTCAGGTGGGGGAGACACAGAGCTCCCAAGGGGAAACGCCCCAGCCCCAATCAGAACCCTCCCAGTGCTCCCAGTACGGCCCCTACCACCCCTCCCACTGCTCCCAGTTGCTCTCAGTATGGTCACTAGCACCCCTCCCAGTGCTCCCAGTTGCTCCCAGTTCAACTCACCAGTGGCTCCAGCTGCCCCAGACACAGAGCTCGCAGGAGGAGAGATGGAAAAAGACCCCCCAGCCCCCACAAAACCCTCCCAGTGCTCCCAGTATAGCCCCTACCGCCCCTCCCAGTGCTCCCAGTTGCTCCCAGTTGCCCCCACTTCAACTCACCAGCGGCTCCAGGTGCGGCAGACGCGCATGCAGACGCAGAGCTCGCGGGAGGAGAGGTGCAGGAAGACCCCCAGCCCCCACAAAACCCTCCCAGTGCTCCCAGTACGGCCCCTACCACCCCTCCCAGTGCTCTCAATGCTCTCAGTAGGGTCACTACCACCCCTCCCAGTGCTCCCAGTTGCCCCCAGTCCAACTCACCAGCGGCTCCAGGTGCGGCAGACGCGCATGCAGACGCAGAGCTCGCGGGAGGAGAGGTGCAGGAAGACCCCCAGCCCCCACAAAACCCTCCCACTGCTCCCAGTATAGCCCCTACCGCCCCTCCCAGTGCTCCCAGTTGCCCCCAGTTCAACTCACCAGCGGCTCCAGGTGCGGCAGACGCGCATGCAGATGCAGAGCTCGCGGGAGGAGAGGTGCAGGAAGACCCCCAGCCCCCCCAAAACCCTCCCACTGCTCCCAGTATAGCCCCTACCGCCCCTCCCACTGCTCCCAGTTGCTCCCAGTTGCCCCCAGTTCAACTCACCAGCGGCTCCAGGTGCGGCAGACGCGCACGCAGACGCAGAGCTCGCGGGAGGAGAGGTGCAGGAAGACCCCCAGCCCCCACAAAACCCTCCCAGTGCTCCCAGTATAGCCCCTACCGCCCCTCCCACTGCTCCCAGTTGCTCCCAGTTGCCACCAGTTCAACTCACCAGCGGCTCCAGGTGCGGCAGACGCGCACGCAGACGCAGAGCTCGCGGGAGGAGAGGTGCAGGAAGACCCCCAGCCCCCCCAAAACCCTCCCAGTGCTCCCAGTACGGCCCCTACCGCCCCTCCCACTGCTCTCAATGCTCTCAGTATGGTCACTACCACCCCTCCCAGTGCTCCCAGTTGCCCCCAGTTCAACTCACCAGCGGCTCCAGGTGCGGCAGACGCGCACGCAGACGCAGAGCTCGCGGGAGGAGAGGTGCAGGAAGACCCCCAGCCCCCACAAAACCCTCCCAGTGCTCCCAGTATAGCCCCTACCGCCCCTCCCACTGCTCCCAGTTGCTCCCAGTTGCCACCAGTTCAACTCACCAGCGGCTCCAGGTGCGGCAGACGCGCACGCAGACGCAGAGCTCGCGGGAGGAGAGGTGCAGGAAGACCCCCAGCCCCCCCAAAACCCTCCCAGTGCTCCCAGTACGGCCCCTACCGCCCCTCCCACTGCTCTCAATGCTCTCAGTATGGTCACTACCACCCCTCCCAGTGCTCCCAGTTGCCCCCAGTTCAACTCACCAGTGGCTCCAGCTGCCCCAGACACAGAGCTCGCGGGAGGAGAGGTGCAGGAAGACCCCCAGCCCCCACAAAACCCTCCCACTGCTCCCAGTATAGCCCCTACCGCCCCTCCCACTGCTCCCAGTTGCTCCCAGTTGCCACCAGTTCAACTCACCAGCGGCTCCAGGTGCGGCAGACGCGCACGCAGACGCAGAGCTCGCGGGAGGAGAGGTGCAGGAAGACCCCCAGCCCCCACAAAACCCTCCCAGTGCTCCCAGTATAGCCCCTACCGCCCCTCCCAGTGCTCCCAGTTGCCCCCAGTTCAACTCACCAGCGGCTCCAGGTGCGGCAGACGCGCATGCAGACGCAGAGCTCGCGGGAGGAGAGGTGCAGGAAGACCCCCAGCCCCCACAAAACCCTCCCACTGCTCCCAGTATAGCCCCTACCGCCCCTCCCAGTGCTCCCAGTTGCTCCCAGTTGCCCCCAGTCCAACTCACCAGCGGCTCCAGGTGCGGCAGACGCGCATGCAGACGCAGAGCTCGCGGGAGGAGAGGTGCAGGAAGACCCCCAGCCCCCACAAAACCCTCCCACTGCTCCCAGTATAGCCCCTACCGCCCCTCCCACTGCTCCCAGTTGCTCCCAGTGCTCCCAGTTGCCCCCAGTCCAACTCACCAGCGGCTCCAGGTGCGGCAGACGCGCATGCAGACGCAGAGCTCGCGGGAGGAGAGGTGCAGGAAGACCCCCAGCCCCCACAAAACCCTCCCAGTGCTCCCAGTACGGCCCCTACCGCCCCTCCCACTGCTCTCAATGCTCTCAGTATGGTCACTACCACCCCTCCCAGTGCTCCCAGTTGCCACCAGTTCAACTCACCAGTGGCTCCAGCTGCCCCAGACACAGAGCTCGCAGGAGGAGAGGTGCAGGAAGACCCCCAGCCCCCACAAAACCCTCCCACTGCTCCCAGTACGGCCCCTACCGCCCCTCCCAGTGCTCCCAGTTGCTCCCAGTTGCCCCCAGTCCAACTCACCAGCGGCTCCAGGTGCGGCAGACGCGCATGCAGACGCAGAGCTCGCGGGAGGAGAGGTGCAGGAAGACCCCCAGCCCCCCCAAAACCCTCCCACTGCTCCCAGTATAGCCCCTACCGCCCCTCCCACTGCTCCCAGTTGCTCCCAGTTGCTCCCAGTTGCCCCCAGTCCAACTCACCAGCGGCTCCAGGTGCGGCAGACGCGCATGCAGACGCAGAGCTCGCGGGAGGAGAGGTGCAGGAAGACCCCCAGCCCCCACAAAACCCTCCCACTGCTCCCAGTATAGCCCCTACCGCCCCTCCCACTGCTCCCAGTTGCCCCCAGTCCAACTCACCAGCGGCTCCAGGTGCGGCAGACGCGCATGCAGACGCAGAGCTCGCGGGAGGAGAGGTGCAGGAAGACCCCCAGCCCCCACAAAACCCTCCCACTGCTCCCAGTATAGCCCCTACCGCCCCTCCCACTGCTCCCAGTTGCCCCCAGTCCAACTCACCAGCGGCTCCAGGTGCGGCAGACGCGCATGCAGACGCAGAGCTCGCGGGAGGAGAGGTGCAGGAAGACCCCCAGCCCCCACAAAACCCTCCCAGTGCTCCCAGTACGGCCCCTACCGCCCCCCAGTGCTCCCAGTTGCTCCCAGTTGCCCCCAGTTCAACTCACCAGCGGCTCCAGGTGCGGCAGACGCGCATGCAGACGCAGAGCTCGCGGGAGGAGAGGTGCAGGAAGACCCCCAGCCCCCACAAAACCCTCCCAGTGCTCCCAGTACGGCCCCTACCACCCCTCCCACTGCTCTCAATGCTCTCAGTAGGGTCACTACCACCCCTCCCAGTGCTCCCAGTTGCCACCAGTTCAACTCACCAGTGGCTCCAGCTGCCCCAGACACAGAGCTCGCGGGAGGAGAGGTGCAGGAAGACCCCCAGCCCCCACAAAACCCTCCCACTGCTCCCAGTATAGCCCCTACCGCCCCTCCCAGTGCTCCCAGTTGCTCCCAGTTGCCCCCAGTTCAACTCACCAGCGGCTCCAGGTGCAGCAGACGCGCATGCAGACGCAGAGCTCGCGGGAGGAGAGGTGCAGGAAGACCCCCCAGCCCCCACAAAACCCTCCCAGTGCTCCCAGTACGGCCCCTACCGCCCCCCAGTGCTCCCAGTTGCTCCCAGTTGCCCCCAGTTCAACTCACCAGCGGCTCCAGGTGCGGCAGACGCGCATGCAGACGCAGAGCTCGCGGGAGGAGAGGTGCAGGAAGACCCCCAGCCCCCACAAAACCCTCCCAGTGCTCCCAGTACGGCCCCTACCACCCCTCCCACTGCTCTCAATGCTCTCAGTAGGGTCACTACCACCCCTCCCAGTGCTCCCAGTTGCCACCAGTTCAACTCACCAGTGGCTCCAGCTGCCCCAGACACAGAGCTCGCGGGAGGAGAGGTGCAGGAAGACCCCCAGCCCCCACAAAACCCTCCCAGTGCTCCCAGTATAGCCCCTACCGCCCCTCCCGCTGCTCCCAGTTGCTCCCAGTTGCCCCCAGTTCAACTCACCAGCGGCTCCAGGTGCGGCAGACGCGCATGCAGACGCAGAGCTCGCGGGAGGAGAGGTGCAGGAAGACCCCCAGCCCCCCCAAAACCCTCCCAGTGCTCCCAGTACAGCCCCTACCGCCCCTCCCAGTGCTCCCAGTTGCTCCCAGTTGCCCCCAGTTCAACTCACCAGCGGCTCCAGGTGCGGCAGACGCGCATGCAGACGCAGAGCTCGCGGGAGGAGAGGTGCAGGAAGACCCCCAGCCCCCACAAAACCCTCCCAGTGCTCCCAGTACGGCCCCTACCACCCCTCCCACTGCTCTCAATGCTCTCAGTAGGGTCACTACCACCCCTCCCAGTGCTCCCAGTTGCCACCAGTTCAACTCACCAGTGGCTCCAGCTGCCCCAGACACAGAGCTCGCAGGAGGAGAGGTGCAGGAAGACCCCCAGCCCCCACAAAACCCTCCCAGTGCTCCCAGTATAGCCCCTACCGCCCCTCCCAGTGCTCCCAGTTGCTCCCAGTTGCCCCCAGTTCAACTCACCAGCGGCTCCAGGTGCGGCAGACGCGCATGCAGACGCAGAGCTCGCGGGAGGAGAGGTGCAGGAAGACCCCCAGCCCCCACAAAACCCTCCCACTGCTCCCAGTATAGCCCCTACCGCCCCTCCCAGTGCTCCCAGTTGCTCCCAGTTGCCCCCAGTTGCCCCCAGTCCAACTCACCAGCGGCTCCAGGTGCGGCAGACGCGCATGCAGACGCAGAGCTCGCGGGAGGAGAGGTGCAGGAAGACCCCCAGCCCCCACAAAACCCTCCCACTGCTCCCAGTATAGCCCCTACCGCCCCTCCCACTGCTCCCAGTTGCTCCCAGTTGCCCCCAGTTCAACTCACCAGCGGCTCCAGGTGCGGCAGACGCGCATGCAGACGCAGAGCTCGCGGGAGGAGAGGTGCAGGAAGACCCCCAGCCCCCCCAAAACCCTCCCACTGCTCCCAGTATAGCCCCTACCGCCCCTCCCACTGCTCCCAGTTGCTCCCAGTTGCCCCCAGTCCAACTCACCAGCGGCTCCAGGTGCGGCAGACGCGCATGCAGACGCAGAGCTCGCGGGAGGAGAGGTGCAGGAAGACCCCCAGCCAGACGTCTCGCTGCATGACGTGGGCGGCCCCGCTGTCCAGGGGCAGACGGTCGGGGTCCGGGCTGGCCGGGGGGGGTCTCACCACGTGCCGTTCCAAAGGAGCGGGGGGCCGGGGCGGGGAGGGCACCAAGGGCCAAGCCCTTAACCGCCGGGTGCCCCCACCCCGCGCCGGGACCCCCCCGGCACCCCCCCGGCACCCCGGGGGGGGTTTGGCGGCGGGGGGGGCGGCCCCGTTGTGGGGGTGCCCCCCTTCTTCTTCCTCGTCCTCTTCGTCGTCGTCATCGTCCTCCTCCTCCTCGTCGTCCTCCTCCTCCTCCTCCTCCTCGTCGGCGGGGGGGCTGAAGGGCGGGGGGGGCTGCCCCCCGAGTCGGAGCCGGAGCTGGAGCTGGAGCTGGAGCTGGCGCCGGCGCCGGCCGGGACCCGTTCGAGGAGGCGGCACATCTGACGGAAGCGCTCCAGGCGCTCCCGCTGCCGCGTCCGGCCCTGCGGTACCCCCGTCAGCCCGGGGGGGGCACGGGGACAACCGCGGGGATGGGGACGGGGCGGGGGGGGGGGACACGGAAGACCCCCGGGGACAACCTTGGGGACACGGGGGAGAACCCAGGGAACGTGCGATCAACCCGAGAAATACCGGAGACAACCCCGGGGGACAGGGGGACGACCCTGGGGAGAACCCAGGGAATGTTGGGTCAACCCAAGAGATACCGAAGGCAATCCTGGGGACATCGGAACAACCCTGGGAATGACCCAAGGGACATTGGGACAACCCTGGGATCGCGTGGACAACCCTTGGAATGACCCAAGAGACATTGGGACAACCCTGGGATCGCGTGGACAACCCTTGGAATGACCCAAGAGACATTGGGACAACCCTGGGATCGCGTGGACAACCCTGGGAATGACCCAAGGGACATTGGGACAACCCTGGGATCGCGTGGACAACCCTGGGAATGACCCAAGGGACATTGGGACAACCCTGGGATCGCGTGGACAACCCTTGGAATGACCCAAGAGACATTGGGACAACCCTGGGATCGCGTGGACAACCCTTGGAATGACCCAAGAGACATTGGGACAACCCTAGGATCACACGGACAACCCTGGGAATGACGCAAGGGACATTGGGACAACCCTGGGATGGCGTGGACAACCCTGGGAATGACCCAAGCGACATTGGGACAACCCTGGGGAGAACCCAGAGAACGTTGGGTCAACCCAAGAGATACCGGAGACAACCCCGGGGACACGGGGACAACACTGGGGACATCGGGACAACCCTGGGAATGACCCAAGAGACATTGGGACAACCCTGGGATCACACGGACAACCCTTGGAATGACCCAAGGGACATTGGGACAACCCTGGGAATGACCCAAGAGACATTCGGACAACCCTGGGATCACACGGACAACGCTGGGAATGACCCAAGGGACATTGGGACAACCCTGGGGAGAACCCAGAGAATGTTGGGTCAACCCAGGAGAAACCGGAGGCAACCCCGGGGACACGGGGACAACACTGGGGACATTGGGACAACCCTGGGAATGACCCAAGGGACATTGGGACAACCCTGGGATCACGTGGACAACCCTGGGAATGACCCAAAGGACATTGGGACAACCCTGGGATCACACGGACAACCCTGGGAATGACCCAAGGGACATTGGGACAACCCTGGGATCGCGTGGACAACCCTGGGAATGACCCCAGGGACATTGGGACAACCCTGGGATCGCGTGGACAACCCTGGGAATGACCCAAGAGACATTGGGACAACCCTGGGCAAAACCTAGAGAATGTTAGATCAACCCAAGAAATACTGGAGGCCACCCTGGGGACACAAGGACAACCCTGGGGACATCGGGACAACCCTGGGAATGACCCAAGAGACATTGGGACAACCTTGGGATCGCATGGACAACCCTGGGAATGACCCAAGGGACATTGGGAGAACCCTGGGAATGACCGAAGGGACATTGGGAGAACACTGGGATCACGTGGACAACCCTTGGAATGACCCAAGGGACATTGGGACAACCCTGGGATCACGTGGACAACCCTGGGAATGACCCAAGCAACATTGGGACAACCCTGGATAAAACATAGAGAACGTTGGGTCAACCCAAGAAATACCGGAGACAACCCTGGGGACGTGGGGACAACACTGGGGACATCAGGACAACCCTGGGAATGACGCAAGGGACATTGGGACAACCCTGGGATGGCGTGGACAACCCTGGGAATGACCCAAGCGACATTGGGACAACCCTGGGGAGAACCCAGAGAACGTTGGGTCAACCCAGGAGAAACCGGAGGCAACCCTGGGGACACGGGGACAACCCTGGGAATGACCCAAGGGACATTGGGACAACCCTGGGATTGCGTGGACAACCCTGGGAATGACCCAAGGGACATTGGGACAACCCTGGGATCGCGTGGACAACCCTGGGAATGACCCAAGGGGCATCGGGACAACCCTGGGGACGATCTAAGGGACATTAGGACAACTGCGGGATCACGAGGACAACCCTGGGGACAACCCGAAGGACATCGGGACAACCTCGGGATCGTGGAAACAACCCTGCGGACACGGAAATAACCTTGGGGACGACCCAAGGGACATTGGGACAACCTTGGGAATGACCCAAGGGCCATCGGGACAACCTTGGGATCACGGGGACATCCCTGGGGACACAGGGACAACCTTGGGGATGACCCAAGGGACACTGGAACAACCTCGGGATCATGGGGACATCCCTGGGGACACGAAAATAACTTTGGGGACGATCCAAGAGACATTGGGACAACCTTGGGAATGACCCAAGGGCCATCGGGACAACCTTGGGATCATGGGGACATCCCTGGGGTCACTGGGGGGGGGTCCAGGAGACCCTGGGGACAACTTTGGGGTCACCGGGGGGGGCCAGGAGACCCTGGGGACAACTTTGGGGACACTGGGGGGGGGGCCAGGAGACCCTGGGGACAACTTTGGGGTCACTGGGGGGGGGGGCAAGAGACCCTGGGGACAACTTTGGGGTCACGAGACACTGGGGACAACTTTGGGGTCACTGGGGGGGGGGAAGAGACCCTGGGGACAACTTTGGGGTCACCGGGGGGGGCCAGGAGACCCTGGGGACAACTTTGGGGTCACCGGGGGGGGGGCAAGAGACCCTGGGGACAACTTTGGGGTCACTGGGGGGGGGGGCAAGAGACCCTGGGGACAACTTTGGGGTCACGAGACCCTGGGGACAACTTTGGGGTCACCGGGGGGGGGCAAGAGACCCTGGGGACAACTTTGGGGTCACGAGACACTGGGGACAACTTTGGGGTCACCGGGGGGGGGCAAGAGACCCTGGGGACAACTTTGGGGTCACTGGGGGGGGGCGGGAGACCCTGGGGACAACTTTGGGGACACTGGGGGGGGGGCCAGGAGACCCTGGGGACAACTTTGGGGTCACGAGACACTGGGGACAACTTTGGGGTCACCGGGGGGGGCCAGGAGACCCTGGGGACAACTTTGGGGTCACCGGGGGGGGGGGCAAGAGACCCTGGGGACAACTTTGGGGTCACTGGGGGGGGGGGCAAGAGACCCTGGGGACAACTTTGGGGTCACGAGACACTGGGGACAACTTTGGGGTCACTGGGGGGGGGCAGGAGACCCTGGGGACAACTTTGGGGTCACTGGGGGGGGGGGCAAGAGACCCTGGGGACAACTTTGGGGACACTGGCGGGGGGGGCAAGAGACCCTGGGGACAACTTTGGGGTCACGAGACACTGGGGACAACTTTGGGGTCACCGGGGGGGGCCAGGAGACCCTGGGGACAACTTTGGGGTCACCGGGGGGGGGGCAAGAGACCCTGGGGACAACTTTGGGGTCACTGGGGGGGGGGGCAAGAGACCCTGGGGACAACTTTGGGGTCACTGGGGGGGGGGGGCGGGAGACCCTGGGGACAACTTTGGGGTCACCGGGGGGGGGGGCAGGAGACCCTGGGGACAACCTGGGCCAATTTTGGGGACACTGGGGGGGGCTCCAGGGGGGGCACACAACGACACGGGGACCCCCCCCCCCCAGGGGACAAGGGGGGTGTCTCACCTCCAGGTCGGGGGGGCCGGAGGCGGGGGCCGGCACCCCGGGGGGCTGCAATTCGGGGGGGGGGGCACCCCACGCCGCCCCGTCCGTCGTCTCCACCTGGGGGGGGGACAGACGGATGCACCCCCCCCTCAGCACCCGGACGTCTGGGTCCTGGGGGGGGGGAGAGAAAGGGGGGGCCCCCCCCCCAACGCGCTCGCCGGGGTGCTCACCTTCTTTTTGGGGTCCAGGTCCCTCTTGCGTTTGGGGGGGGCCCCGTCGGGCGGGGCGGGCGGGGGGGGCCCCGCCTTGCGTTTGGGGGGGGGCTCGTCCGTCAGCTTCCAGCGCACCCCCTCCTCCCCCTCCTCCGCCCGACGTTTCGCCCCCCCGTCCCCCGAATCCTGCGGGGGGGGGGGGGGCAGATTAGCACTGGGGACCCCCAAAAACCCAAAAGCCCCCCCCCCCAAGTCCTACGGCCTCCCCCAAACCTCCAAGAGTTCCCCCAAAACACCCAGACCCCCCCCCAAATTCCCAGACCCCCCCAAATTCCAAGACTCCCAGACCCCCCCAAATCTCAGGGGACCCCCCCCCAATCCCATGGGACCCCCCCTCAAATCCCAGGGGACCCCCTAAAGCCCCAGTGCCCCCTCCCAATCCCGCAGCCTCCCCCCAGACCCCGGGGTCCCCCCCCCAAAACCCTTAAGGACCCCCCCAAAAATCTCAGGGACCTCCCCCCAAAGCTGCCAAGACCCCCCCCAAAAACCCAAACCCCCCCCCAAAAACCCCCTCAAAACCTAAAAGACCCCCCCCAAAAAACCCAAAGACCCCCCCCCATTCCCATGAATCCCCCCCCAAACCCCATGATCCCCACCCCACCGCCTCCCCTGAACCCCAGGGCCCCCCGTAAAACCCTCTGGACCCCCCCCCCCCAAAAAATTTGGGGGACCCCCCCCCACCTTGGCGCTGCGCCCCTCCCGCTTGCACTTGGGGCACTCCCAGCAATTAGGGATCTCGGGGTTGATCACCGCCTCCGCTCGCCCCATCTGCCACAGCGTCGTTAAAAAATTTGGGGGGGGGGGGGTCCTCCCACATTTTGGGGGGCACCCCCAACACCTAAGGGATCCCCCATAAGCTGGGGGGGTCCCCAAAATGCTGGGGGGGGGGGGGCAGGTCATTTTGGAGGGCAACCTCTCGTTCGGCGGGCGTACGGGGAGGCGTGCGGCTGCCGCCAGCGTCCCGCCGCGGGGTGGGAAAAAGGGGTGCCCCCCCCCCAAAAAAAAAACAATTTTGGGGGTGTCCCCCCCCCAATACCTGGAGGCAGCGGGGGTGCACGATCTCGCTGCAGAGGGTGCACTCCATCAGCGAGAGCTCGAACTTCTCCTCCGGCCCCTCGGCCGCTTCTTCCCGTCCGGCTTCTCCGCAGGCCAGGCACACCGCCGTGTGGGGCAGCACCGGCTGGGGGGGGGTCATGGGGGGGGGGGGGGGGGGGCGGTTAGGGCACCCCAAAATTGTCACGGTTCACCCAAAACCCCCCTGAACACTCACGCGACGCTCCCCGAGCCGGCCCCGGGGGGTCTCCGAAGCCACCTGGCGGCTGCCAGAATAACGCCGAGGGTATCCCAAACCGATTTAGGGGGGCTCAAATCACCCCCAAGACGCCCAAAATTCAACTCTGGGGTCCTCAAATCACCCCACAGACCCCCAAAACCTACACCTGGGGTCCTCAAATCACCCCAAAGACCCCCAAAACCTACACCTGGGGTCCTCAAATCACCCCAAAGACCCCCAAAACACACCCCTGGGGTCCTCAAATCACCCCACAGACCCCAAAACCATTGCTGCGGTTCTCAAATCACCCCAAACACCCCAAAACCTTTCCTGGGGTCCTCAAACCACCTCACAGACCCCCAAAATCATTCGTGGGGTTCTCAAACCACCCCACAGACCCCAAAACCATTCATGGGGTGCTCAAATCACCCCAAAGACCCCCCAAAACCATTCCTGAGCTCCTCAATTCACCCCAAAGACCCCCAAAACCCACCCCTGGGGTCCTCAAATCACCCACAGACCCCCAAAATCATTCGTGGGGTTCTCACATCACCCCCAAGACACCCAAAACGCAACCCTGGAGTCCCCAAATCACTCTAGAGACCCCCAAAACCATTCCTGGGGTTCTCAAATCACCCCAAAGACCCCCAAAACCCAACCCTGAGGTTCTCAAATCACCCCACAGACCCCCAAAACCCAACCCAGGGGTCCTCAAATCACGACAAAGACCCCCAAAACCCACCCCTGGGGTCCTCAAATCACCCCACAGACCCCCAAAACCATTCCTGGGGTTCTCAAATCACCCCCAAAACGCAACCCTGGCGTCCTCAAATCACTCCAGAGACCCCCAAAACCTACCCCTGGGGCCCTCAAATCACCCCACAGACCCCCAAAATCATTCGTGGGGTTCTCAAATCACCCCGCAGACCCCCATAACCCAACCCTGGGGCCCTCAAATCACCCCAAAGACACCCAAAATCATTCGTTGGGTCCTCATATCACCCCAAAGACCCCCAAAGCCCACTCCAGGGCTCCTCAAATCATCCCACAGACTCCCCAAAACCATTTCTGGGGTCCTCAAATCACCCCAAACACCCCCAAAACTCACCCCTGGGTCCTCAAATCACCCCACAGACCCCCAAAACACACCCCTGGGGTCCTCAAATCACCCCACACAGCCCCAAAACCATTCGTTGGGTGCTCAAATCACCCCAAAGACCCCCAAAACCCACCCCTGGGGTCCTCAAATCACCCCACACAGCCCCAAAACCATTCCTGGAGTTCTCAAATCAACACCAAGACCCCCAAAACACACCCCTGGGGTCCTCAAATCACCCCAAACACCCCCAAAATCATTCATGGGGTTCTCAAATCACCCCACAGACCCCCAAAACGCACCCCTGGGGTCCTCAAATCACCCCACACAGCCCCAAAACCATTCGCTGGGTCCTCAAATCACCCCAAAGACCCCCAAAACCCAACCCTGGGGTCCTCAAATCACCCCAAATCCCTCCAAAACCCACCCCAGCACCTCCCACATCACCCCAGGACCCCCCAATACCACCGCAGGTACCCCCCAAACCACCCCAAGACCCCCCAAGCCCACCACAGAGACCCCCACACCATCCCACGGCCCCCCAAAACTACCCTAGGGCCCCCCCAAACCACCCCGGGGGACCCTCAGAGCACTCTGTAGATCCCTAAACCATCCCAGGACGCCCCCAAACCATTCCAGGGCCTCCCAAATTGCCCCAGGAACCCCCCCAAACCACCCTAGGGGCCCCCAAACCACCCCAGAGACCCCCACAACTACCCCGGAACCCCCCAAACCCACCCCAGGGCCCCCCCAGACCACCCCAGGGACCCCCCAGGGACCCCCAAAACCACCCCAGGGACCCCCACAACTACCTCAGAAGCCCCCAAACTCACCCCAGGGCCCCCCCAGACCACCCCAGGGATCCCCAAACGCACCCCAGGGACGCCCCAGGGACCCCCTAAACCACCACCCCAGGGACCCCCACAACTACCCCAGGGACCCCCACAACCCACCCCAGGGACCCCCCAGGGACCCCCTAAACCACCCCAGGTCCCCCCAAACCCACCCCAGGGACCCCCTAAACCACCCCAGGGACCCCCAAACCCACCCCAGGGACCCGCCAGGGACCCCCTAAACCACCCCAGGTCCCCCCAAACCCACCCCAGAGACCCCCTAAACCACCCCAGAGACCCCCTAAACCCACCCCAGGGACGCCCAAACACCCCCAGGGACCCCCAAACCCACCCCAGGGACCCGCCAGGGACCCCCTAAACCACCCCAGGTCCCCCCAAACCCACCCCAGAGACCCCCTAAACCACCCCAGGTCCCCCCAAACCCACCCCAGGGACCCCCTAAACCACCCCAGGGACCCCCAAACCCACCCCAGGGACCCGCCAGGGACCCCCTAAACCACCCCAGGTCCCCCCAAACCACCCCAGGAACCCCCAAAACCACCCCAGGAACCCCCAAAACCACCCCAGGGACCTGCCAGGGACCCCCTAAACCACCCCAGGGACCCCCCAAACCACCCCAGGTCCCCCCAAACGCACCCCAGGTCCCCCCAAACGCACCCCAGGGACCCGCCAGGGACCCCCTAAACCACCCCAGGTCCCCCCAAACCACCCCAGAGACCCCCAAACCCACCCCAGGGACCCCCTAAACCACCCCAGGTCCCCCCAAACCCACCCCAGGGACCCGCCAGGGACCCCCTAAACTACCCCAGGTCCCCCCAAACCCACCCCAGGTCCCCCCAAACCACCCCAGGGACCCCCAAACCCACCCCAGGGACCCCCAAACCCACCCCAGGGACCTGCCAGGGACCCCCTAAACCACCCCAGGTCCCCCAAAACCACCCCAGGGACCCCCAAAACCACCACAGGGACCCGCCAGGGACCCCCTAAACCACCCCAGGGACCCCCCAAACCACCCCAGGTCCCCCCAAACCACCCCAGAGACCCCCAAACCCACCCCAGGTCCCCCCAAACCCCCCCCAGTTTCGGGGTTCCCCTCACCGCGGTGCACTGGCGTAACAGACAGGACTGCTTCATGCGTCCCGGCCCCCCGAATTTCTTCATGTCCCGGCAGAAGTGGCACTCGCCGCACTCGGAGCGCAGGCAGGCCCGGCACCTCCGGCACCGCGTCCGGCGCCGCCGAGCTCCTGCCCCGGCCCCGCGGCTCCGCATTGGCCCCCCCGCTCCCCGCCTACGCCGGCCTGGGGACCCCCCCACCCCGGGGACATCGCGGGGGGGGGACGCGGACGTTTGGGGCAGCGTGGGGACACCGAAAGCGACGTCGCGGGGGCCGCGGGGACGTCGGGGGCACCGTGGGGATGTCGGGGGGGCCGTGGGGACGTCGCGGGGGCGTCACGGGGGCCGTGGGGATGTCGTGGGCACCATGGTGATGTCATGGGGGCCGTGGGGACGTCATGGGGGCGTTACGGGCACCGTGGGGACGTCACGGGGGCCGTGGGGACGTCGCGGGGGCCGTGGGGACGTCGCGGGGGCGTCATGGGGGCCGTGGGGACATTGGGGGCCCCGTGGGGACATCACAGGGGCCGTGGGGACGTCACGGGGGCCGTGGGGACATTGGGGGCCCCGTGGGGACATTATGGGCACCGTGGGGATGTCACGGGGGCCGTGGGGACATCGCAGGGGCGTCACGGGGGCCGTGGGGACATTATGGGCACCGTGGGGATGTCATGGGGGCCGTGGGGACGTCGCGGGGGCGTCACGGGGGCCGTGGGGATGTCACGGGGATGTCACAGGGGCCGTGGGGACATTATGGGCACCATGGGGACGTCGCGGGGGCCGTGGGGACGTCGCGGGGGCGTCACGGGGGCCGTGGGGACATTATGGGCACCGTGGGGATGTCATGGGGGCCGTGGGGACGTCGTGGGGACGTTACGGGCACCGTGGGGACGTCGCGGGGGCCGTGGGGACGTCGCGGGGGCGTCACGGGGGCCGTGGGGACATTATGGGCACCGTGGGGATGTCATGGGGGCCGTGGGGACGTCGTGGGGACGTTATGGGCACCGTGGGGACGTCGCGGGGATGTCACGGGGGCCGTGGGGACATTATGGGCACCGTGGGGACGTCGCGGGGATGTCACGGGGGCCGTGGGGACATTATGGGCGTCGTGGGGATGTCATGGGGGCCGTGGGGACGTCGTGGGGACATTACGGGCACCGTGGGGACGTCACGGGGGCCGTGGGGACGTCGCGGGGGCGTCACGGGGGCCGTGGGGACATTATGGGCGTCGTGGGGATGTCATGGGGGCCGTGGGGATGTCGCGGGGGCCGTGGGGACATTATGGGCACCGTGGGGATGTCATGGGGGCCGTGGGGACGTTACGGGCACCGTGGGGATGTCATGGGGACCGTGGGGACGTCATGGCCACCGTGGGGACGTCACGAGGACCGAAGTGACGCGACAGGGAGGGTGGGGACGTTGGGGGCACCGTGGGGACGTTATGGGCGCCGTGGGGACGTTATGGGCGCCGTGGGGAGGTCACGGGGGCCGTGGGGAGGTCACGGGGGCCGTGGGGAGGTCACGGGGGCCGTGGGGACGTCGTGGGGACGTTATGGGCACCATGGGGACGTCACGGGGGCCGTGGGGACGTCGTGGGGATGTTATGGGCACCATGGGGATGTCATGGGGTCGTGGGGACATTATGGGCACCGTGGGGATGTCACGGGGGCCGTGGGGACGTCACAGGGACGTTATGGGCACCGTGGGGACGTCACGGGGGCCGTGGGGACGTCACGGGGATGTTATGGGCACCATGGGGGTGTCATGGGGTCGTGGGGACATTATGGGCACCGTGGGGATGTCACGGGGGCCGTGGGGACGTCGTGGGGGCCAAGGGGACATTATGGGTGCCGTGGGGACGTCACGGGGGCCGTGGGGATGTCATGGGGACCGTGGGGACGTCGTGGGGGCCAAGGGGACATTATGGGTGCCGTGGGGACGTCACGGGGGCCGTGGGGATGTCATGGGGACCGTGGGGAGGTCACAGGGACGTTGTGGGCACCGTGGGGACATCAGGAGGACCAAGGGGACATCATGGGGACGAAGGGGACGTCGTGGGGGCCGAGGGGACGTCACGGGGGACGTCGTGAAGATTACGGAGACGTTGCGGGGACATCACGGGGACGTTAAAGGCACCGAGGGGGCGTCACGGGGGCCGTGGGGACATCGTGGTGATGTCGTGGGCACCGCGGGGACATCACGGGGATGAAGGGGACGCCGTGGGGGCCGTGGGGATGTCACAAGGGCCAAGGGGACATCACGGGGACCACGGGGACGTTGCGAGTACCGGTGGGGACAGCCGTGGGCACCCCGGGGGGGGGGGGGGGGGCCAAAAGCGGACGCCGCGGGCACAGCAGAGACACCCCGTGGACAAAAAAAAAAACAAAAAACAAACAAACCCAAAAAAACCAAACAAACAGAGACGGACGCTCCGTTAGCGTCGCCGCTGGGGATACCGGGGGGGGGCACCTCCGGGATACCGGAGGGGGCAAAGGCAACCCCATAACCCCCCCCCCCAGCATATAAATAAACACCACATTTACCCCCGCCACACACATATACACGCGTATCCCGGTTCGGGGCCTCACCTGCAGCCGCGCCGTGGGGCCGGGAGCGGCGCCATCCTCCGGGGCGGCGGGAACGGAGAGAGGAGGAGGGGGGGCGGCGGCGGCGGAGGAGGAGGAGGAGGAGGAAGAAGGAGGAGGAGGAGGAGGAGGGGGGGGAGGAAGGCCCCACCGGGGCCGCCGCCGCCCGCCCGCCCCCCCCCCTCCGCCACCGCTCACCGCCTCCTCCGCCGCCCACACGCAAAATGGCGGCCGGCGGGGGCGGCGCGGGGGACGACGGGAAGCGTAGTCCCGCCGGTGTCCCCGCCCTCCGC
The DNA here is from genome assembly GCA_037953605.1 of Necrosyrtes monachus. Classification (NCBI taxonomy): domain Eukaryota; kingdom Metazoa; phylum Chordata; class Aves; order Accipitriformes; family Accipitridae; genus Necrosyrtes; species Necrosyrtes monachus. The sequence continues at coordinate 24,549 of JAZGTQ010000516.1, forward strand.
CCAGCGGCGGAGCCAATCAGAGGTCCCGCCGGTGTCCCCCGCCCTCCCCTCCCCGCCCTCCGCCCAGCGGCGGAGCCAATCAGAGGCGAGGCTGGAAGGGGAGAGCCACGCCCCTTCCTTCTTCCCTCTACCGGCCAGGAGGATCATAGAGTTCGCGCGTGGGTGAATACGGGAGAGGGGGGCGGGAAAAGGCGCGGTCCTCCGAGGCGGCTAGAGAGGCAGCGGTGGGTGCTGGACCGGAAGTGGCGTCGCGGAGGGAGGAAGACGGGGGGTGTCCCCCCCCCCCGGTACAACGGCGGCCGGGCCCGGCGGCCGCGCTGGGCACCGGGGGGGGGGACACACACACAGACACGGATGGGGGGGGCCCCGCTGTGGGTGAGTGGGGTTTGGGGGGGTCCCTGGTGCGGATTGGGGGGGTCAGGGTTATGGGGGGGGGTCCCTGGTACAGATTGGGGGGGGGGGGCAGGGCTATGGGGGGGGGGCCTGGTGTAGAATGGGGGGGCTCAGGGTTATGGGGGGGGGCTGGTATAGATTGGGGGGGGCCAGGACGATGGGGGGGTCCTTGGTATGGATTGGGGGGGGCTCAGGGTTATGGGGGGGGTCGTGGTGTGGATTGGGGGGGGTTAAGGGTATGGGGGGGGCTCTGGTGAGGATTGGGGGGGGCGGGGGTTGGGGGGGGGCCGGGTGTGGATTGGGGGGGGCTCAGGGTTATGGGGGGGGGCTATTGTACAGATTGGGGGGGGTCAGGAGTATGGGGGGGGTCCCTGGTGTGAATTGGGGGGGGTCAAGGCTATGGGGGGGTCATGGTTATGGGGGGGGTCTCCGGTGTAGATTGGGGGGGCTCAGGGTTATGGGAGGGTCTCTGGTGTAGATTGGGGGGGGTCAGGGTTATGGGGGGGGTCCTTGGTGTGGATTGGGGGGGGTCAAGGGGTATGGGGAGGGGGTCCCTGGTATAGATTTGGGGGGGTTCAGGCTTATGGGGGGGTCCCTGGTGTGAATTGGGGGGGTTCTGGTGTGGATTGGGGGGGTCTTGGTATAGATTTGGGGGGGTTCAGGCTTATGGGGGGGTCCCTGGTGTGAATTGGGGGGGGTCAAGGCTGGGGGGGGGCCCTGGTATAGATTTGGGGGGGGTCAGGACTATGGGGGGGGTGTTGGTATAGACTGGGGGGGCTCAGGGGTATGGGGGGGGTCCCTGGTGCAGATCAGGGGGGGCTCAGGGCTCTGGGGGGGTAACTGGTGTGAACTGGGGGGGGTCCCCAGCTCACCCCTCCCTCTGTCCCCTCCCCTCAGGGCCGGGGGCTGACGGTGCCGGGGCCCCCGCGATGGAGGAGTGGGGGGGGCCGGGTGACCCCCCCCAGGAGCTGCAGCGGGACGCTGGCACCCCGGGTAAGGGCTGGGGACCCGGGGGGGGGGCCCTGAGGTCATGGGGGGGGTCCTGCCACCCATGGGGGGGTCCCTAATCCCACGGGGGGGGGGGGGGAGTCCTGAGCACCTTGGGTGGCCCCTGAGGTCATGGGGGGGTCCCTGAGCCTTGGGGGGGGGGTCCTGTCACCCATGAGGGGGGTCCCTGAGCACCCTGGGTGCACCCTGAGGTCATGGGGGGGGTCCCTGAGGTCATGGGGGGTCCCTGAGCCTTGGGGGGGGGGGTCCTGCCACCCATGGGGGGGGTCCCTGAGCACCCTGGGTGCACCCTGAGGTTACGGGGGGGGTCCCTGAGGTCATGGGGGGGGTCCCTGAGCCCGGGGGGGGGGTCCTGCCACCCATGGGGGGGGTCCCTGAGCCCGGGGGGGGGTCCTGCCACCCATGGGGGGGGTCCCTGAGCCCATGGGGAGGGGCCCTGAGCACCCTGGGTGCACCCTGAGGTTACGGGGGGGGTCCCTGAGGTCATGGGGGGGGTCCCTGAGCCCGGGGGGGGGTCCTGCCACCCATGGGGGGGGTCCCTGAGCACCCTGGGTGCACCCTGAGGTTATGGGGGGGGTCCCTGAGGTCATGGGGGGGTCCCTGGGTGCCCCCTGAGCCTTTGGGGGGGTCCCTGAGCCTGTGGGGGGGGCCCTGAGCACCCTGGGTGCCCCCTGAGATCATGGGGGGGGTCCCTAAGGTCATGGGGGGGGGGGTCCTGCCACCCATGGGGGGGGTCCCTGAGGTCACGGGGGGGTCCCCGAGCAGGCGCAGGGGGTCCGGGGAGGGGACGGGACCCGGGGACAGACTTGGGGGGGGGGGGGGGCGTGGGGGGGGCTGACGTCCCCATCCCCGCAGCCGCCTCCCCGTCCCCGCGCCGTCCCCCGCGCCGCCGCCGTCCCCGCCCCGCCGCCGCCGCCGCCCCCCCGCCGCCGCAGCCCCCCCCCGCCGCCGCCCCGCCGCCGCCGCCCGCCCCCCCCCCGCTCCGCCCTTTCGCCTGCGGGGAATGCGGCAAACGCTTCGGCCTCAGCTCCCACCTGATCCGGCACCAACGGAGCCACACCGGCGAGCGGCCCTTCGGTTGCGGCGCGTGCGGCAAAGCCTTCGCCCAACGTTCCGACCTGGCCCGCCACCACCGCACCCACACCGGCGAACGCCTCTACGCCTGCGGCGACTGCGGCAAACGCTTCGCCGAAAGCTCCCACCTCCTCCGGCACCGCGTCACCCATTCCGGCGAGCGGCCCTTCCGTTGCCGCCTCTGCGGCAAAAGTTACGGCGACAGCTCCTACCTGGCCGTCCACCAACGCGCCCACACCGGCGCTCGCCCCTACCGCTGTCACCGCTGCGGCAAGGCTTTCGCCCGCAGTTCCACCCTCGCCCGGCACCAGCGGGTCCACGGCGCCGGCCGCGCCCCTTCTTCCCGGCTCCGCCCCGTAGCCCCCAAGCGGGAGGAGCCACGCGGCGACGCCGGAACGCCGCGACGAAGCGGAACGCCGCCGCGACGAAGCGGAACGCCGCCGCGACGAAGCGGAACGCCGCCGCGACGAAGCGGAACGCCGCCGCGACGAACCGAACCGCCGAGCCCAAGCGCCGGCGGCGAGCGGGAAGGGATGGGGAGCAGGCCCCGCCCACTGGGAGGCGAGTGGGAGGGGCTACGGGGCGGCCACGCCCCCGAGGCGGCGGAGCTCCGCCCGCCCCGGGAGGCGGGAGACGCCTCCCCCGCCGGGAAGTGGGAGGGGCCGCGGCTCGGCCCCGCCCCCGAGGCCGGCGAAGGGACGGATGAGGAGGACTGGGCTGGCCACGCCCCGCCGGAGGGCGGGCCACGCCCCTTGGAGGCGGAGTGGGCGGGGCGAGGGGGCGGCCGCGCCCCGGCGGAGGACAAGCCACGCCCCTGTCCGGAAGCGTGGGCGGAGCCCGGCGGCGGCGGCGGCTCCGCCTCCTCGGGGGACCTTTCGGAGGACGAGTGGGCGGAGCCGCCGGCCGGCCCCGCCCCTTGCGGGCTGCGGGTGGGGGGCGAGTGGGCGGGGCTGCGGGCTCCGCCCCCCCGCCCGCCGCCCACCAATCACCTGCGGGTGGTGGGGTGGCAGTGGGGGGTGGAGTGACCGGTTGCCCGGAAACCGCGCGGGAGGGGGCGGGGCGGGGGAGGGGGGGCGGGGCGAGGGCGGGGCGGTTGCCAGGCAACGGCGCGACCGCGCCCCCGCCCCGCCGGGCGCTTCCGCGCAGGGGGCGTGGCCAACGCGGGCAATAAAGACGCAACGAGACTCTTGGCTCCGCCTCCTTCAAGCAACCGCGCTCTCCCATTGGCCGTTGCTCTGCACCCCACCCCCCCGCCGCCGATTGGCCGCCGGCGCTGCCCGTCCTTCCTCCCCGCGCTCCCATTGGCCGGCAGCTCCGCTCCTCCCTCCCGAGGACTCTCACCCCATTGGTCGCTCCCCACCCCGATTTTTTTTTTTTTTTTTTTCCCTTCCTTCCCCCTCCCCCGCCGGCCACGCCCGCCGCCCCTGATTGGCCGGCGGCTGCGCGCGCAGCTCGGCAGGGTGGGGGAGGGGTCGCTGCCGCTGCCGCCGCCAACCCCGGGCGTGTCCCCCCCCGCCCCTCCCCCCCCGGTCGCCATGGAAACGGGGCCCCCCCCGCCCCCCCCCCGCAAGATGGCCCCCGGCCCCCCGCCCGGCCCCTTGGCCAATGGGGTGGCAGCGGTTCCGAGGGCCAATGAGGGGTCGGAAGCGAGCCGGGGCCCGCCGGAGGCGTCCAATGAAGGGCCGGAAGAGCCGAAGGGGTCAAAGGTGAGGGCGGAAAGGGCGGCGGGGGTCGGCGGCGGGGCGACGGCGGCCAATGAGGAGCCGGAAACCCGCCAGGGGTCAACGGCGGCCATCGCGGGGTCAACGGCGGCCAATGAGGAGCCGGAAGCCTGCCGGGGGTCAACGGCGGCCATCGCGGGGTCAACGGCGACCGGCGCGGGGTCAACGGCGGCCAACGAGGAGACGGAAACCCGCGGGAGGTCAACGGCGGCCATCTTGGGGTCAACGGCGGCCATCTCGGGGTCAACAGCGGCCATCTCGGGGTCAACGGTGACCGGCCCGGGGTCGATGGAGGCTAACGTGGGGTCAAGACCGGCCAATGAGAAGCCAGAAGCCCGCGGGAGGTCAACAGCGGCCATCTCGGGGTCAACGGCGGCCATCTCGGGGTCAGCGGCGGCCATCTCGGGGTCAGCAGCGGCCATCTCGGGGGCGACGGAAGCCAATGAGGAGCCAGAAGCTGACGGAAGGTCAACGGCGGCCATCTCGGGGTCGAGGGGAGGCAAGGCGGGGTCAACGGCAGCCAATGAGGAGCCAGCAACCCACGAGAGGTCAACGGCGGCCGTCTCGGGGTCAACAGCGGCCATCTCGGGGTCAACGGCAGCCATTTTGGGGTCAACAGCGGCCATCTCGGGGTCAACGGCAGCCATTTCGGGGTCAACGGTGGCCATCTTGGGGTCAACGGCGGCCAACGAGGAGCTGGAGCCTCGCGCGACCTCCGCGGCGACCATCTTAGAGCCAAGCGCATCCGAGGCTGCACTGGCCCCCCCCGCCGCCTCACCGGCGGCCATCTTGGAGCCCTCGGCAGCCCCGCCGGCGGCCATTTCGGGAGCCAACGGGCCGGGACGCGGCTCGCAGGGCAGCCTGGGCCCCGGCATTCCGGGGCCGCGGGGGGGGGACCTGGACTCGGTGAGCCTCCTGTCGGGAACGCTGGAATCGTTAACCGGCCCTTTCCCCGACGACGTCAGTTCCATGGGCTCCGATTCGGAGGTGGCGGCGCCGGCATACCGCCGTACCGACCGCTACGGCTTCCTGGGGGGCAGCCAGTACTGCGAGGCGCCGTGAGTGACCCCGAAACGGGATGTTTCGCCCCAAAACGGGGCTTCGCCCCCCCCCCCCCCCCAAAACCCCAGGGTGGGACACGGCGTGTGCGTCCCACCGTCGCCTCCGGGTTTTCGGGATTGGGACTCGGTGTGGGGCTGGGGTTGGTGGTAGCGGGGGGGGGGGGCGAAGCTCGCTATGGGGCTGGGAGGGGGGATGTCTGGGGGGAGCCGTGGGGCTGGGGGTGTCGGGACCCCCTTTACCTGACCCCCCCCCTTTTTTTCGGCTCAGGGAGAGCTCGGTGCCGGTGGACGTGGCGCGGCAACGGGAGCTGAAGTGGCTGGAGATGTTCAACCACTGGGACAAGTGGCTCTCGCGACGCTACCAAAAGGTGGGTCCTGCCCCACGGCGGGGGCCCCGATGGCCCCCCCCCCCCCCCCGGGACCCCATCGAAGGTTCGGGGTGGGGGAAACGGTTGGGATGTTTCTGCTCGGGAGGGAGTTGGGGGGGGTTTTCCTGCCCCATTGCAGGTTCTGGGGGTGTTCTTCTCCCCACGGCAGGGCTGGGGGGGGGCTCCTCCTGCCCCACAGAGGGGTTTGGGGGAGTCCTTCTGCCCCATAGAGGGGTTTGGGGGGGTCCTTTTACCCCACAGAGGGGTTTGGGGGGGTCTTTTTACCCCATAGAGGGGTTTGGGGGAGTCCTTCTGCCCCATAGAGGGGTTTGGGGGTGTCCCCCTGCCCCATAGAGGGGTTTGGGGGAGTCCTTCTGCCCCATAGAGGTGTTTGGGGGGGTCCTTTTACCCCACAGAGGGGTTTGGGGGGGCCTTTTTACACCATAGAGGGGTTTGGGGGAGTCCTTCTGCCCCATAGAGGGGTTTGGGGGGGGTCCCATGCCCCATAGAGGGGTTTGGGGGGGTCCTTTTACCCCATAGAGGGGTTTGGGGGAGTCCTTCTGCCCCACAGAGGGGTTTGGGGGGGTACTTTTACCCCATAGAGGGGTTTGGGGGGTCCCCTGCCCCATAGAGGGGTTTGGGGGGGTCCTTTTGCCCCGTGGAAGGGTTTTGGGGAGTCCTTCTGCCCCATAGAGGGGTTTGGGGGGGGTCCCCTGCCCCACAGAGGGGTTTGGGGGGGGTCCCATGCCCCATAGAGGGGTTTGGGGGAGTCCTTCTGCCCCATAGAGGGGTTTGGGGGGGGTCCCCTGCCCCATAGAGGGGTTTGGGGGGGGTCCCATGCCCCATAGAGGGGTTTGGGGGGTCCTTTTACCCCATAGAGGGGTTTGGGGGGGTCCCCTGCCCCATAGAAGGGTTTGGGGGGGTCCTTTTACACCATAGAGGGGTTTGGGGGGGTCCTTTTACCCCACAGAGGGGTTTGGGGGGGGTCCTTTTACACCATAGAGGGGTTTGGGGGAGTCCTTCTGCCCCATAGAGGGGTTTGGGGGGGTCCCCTGCCCCATAGAAGGGTTTGGGGGGGTCCTTTTACCCCATAGAGGGGTTTGGGGGGTCCTCCTGCCCCACAGAGGGGTTTGGGGGGGTCTCCCTGCCCCATAGCAGGCTGGAGCCGTCATTCTGACCTATGGGGGGTCCTGGGGGGGGTCCTGCTGCCCCATAGCAAGCCCTGGGGGTGTCTTCCTGCCCCATAGAGAGGTTCTGGGGGTCGTCCTGCCCCATAGAAGGGTTCAGGTCTGTCCGTGGGTCTCGCCGTGGGTCTCGCCGTGGGTCTGTCTGTCCGTGGGTCTGTCCGTGGGTCTGTCTGTGGGTCTGTCTGTCTGTGGGTCTCGCTGTGGTTCTGTCTGTGGGTCTGTCTGTCCGTGGGTCTCGTTGTGGGTCTTGCCGTGGGTCTGTCCGTGGGTCTGTCTCACTGTGGGTCTTGCTGTGGGTCTCACCACGGGTCTTGCCGTGGGTCTGTCTGTCCGCGGGTCTCACCGTGGGTCACGCCGTGGGTCACGCCGTCGGTCTCACTGTGGGTTTGTCTGTGGGTCTCGCCGTGGGTCTTGCTGTGGGTCTTGCTGTGGGTCCGTCCGTCCATGGGTCTCGTTGTGGCTCTGCCCGTGGGTCTGCCTGTCCGTGGGTCTCACCGTGGGTCTCACCGTGGGTCTGTCTGTGGGTCCGTCTGTCCGTGGGTCTCACTGTGGGTCTCACCACGGGTCTTGCCGTGGGTCCGTCTGTCAGCGGGTCTCGCCGTGGGTCACGCCGTGGGTCTCGCCGTGGGTTTGTCTGTGGGTCTCCCCGTGGGTCTTGCTGTGGGTCTTGCCGTGGGTCTGTCCGTGGGTCTGTCTGTCTGTGGGTCTGTCTGTGGGTCTGTCCGTGGGTCTGTCCGTGGGTCTCACTGTGGGTCTGTCTGTCTGTGGGTCTCGCTGTGGGTCCATCTGTGGGTCTGTCTGTGGGTCTGTCTGCCCGTGGGTCTGTCTGTGGGTCTGTCCGTGGGTCTCGCTGTGGGTCTGTCTGTGGGTCTGTCTGTCCGTGGGGCCATCTGTCCGTGGGTCTGTCTCACTGTGGGTCTTGCTGTGGGTCTCACCGTGGGTCTCGCTGTGGGTCTGTCTGTCCGTGGGTCTCACCGTGGGTCTCACCGTGGGTCTCGCTGTGGGTCCGTCTGTCCGCGGGTCTCGCCGTGGGTCACGCTGTGGGTCACGCCGTCGGTCTCACTGTGGGTTTGTCTGTGGGTCTCGCCGTGGGTCTTGCCATGGGTCTTGCTGTGGGTCCGTCCGTCCGTGGGTCTCGTTGTGGCTCTGCCCGTGGGTCTGCCTGTCCGTGGGTCTCACCGTGGGTCTCACCGTGGGTCTGTCTGTGGGTCCGTCTGTCCGTGGGTCTCACTGTGGGTCTCACCACGGGTCTTGCCGTGGGTCCGTCTGTCGGCGGGTCTCGCCATGGGTCACGCTGTGGGTCTCGCCGTGGGTTTGTCTGTGGGTCTCCCCGTGGGTCTTGCTGTGGGTCCGTCCGTCCGTGGGTCTCGCCGTGGGTCTCGCCGTGGGTCTGCCTGTCCGTGGGTCTCGCCGTGGGTCTCGCCGTGGGTCTCCCCGTGGGTCTGCCTGTGCGTGGGTCACGCCGTGGGTCTCGCCGTGGGTCTCCCCGTGGGTCTGCCTGTCCGTGGGTCACGCCGTGGGTCTCGCCGTGGGGCAGGTGAAGCTACGCTGCCGCAAAGGCATCCCCTCCTCCCTGCGCGCCCGCGCCTGGCAGCTCCTCTCCGACAGCAAAGCCCTGCTCGACCGCAACCCCGGCCTCTTCCAGGTGAGGAAGAAGAGGGAGGGAGGGGCCGCGGGCGGGGCGGGGCCGGGCGTGGCCCCCAGGGGGTGACGCCCCGCCCCGCCCGCAGGAGCTGGAGCGGCAACCGGGGGAAGCGCGGTGGCTGGACGCCATCGAGAAGGATTTGCACCGGCAGTTCCCGTTCCACGAGATGTTCGTCGCCCGCGGCGGGCACGGGTAGGACACGCCCGCTCGGCGGGGACACGCCCTTCTGGGGCGGGGCGGGGCGGGGCGGGACACACGACACACCCGCTTAGGGCACGCCCACCCCACTGGGTCCAGCCCTCGAAGGGGTTCTTCCCCCTCCCCCCGGGGGGTGACCGCGCCCCCTCGCCGGGGCGGCCACGCCTTCCTTCTGCGTGGCCACGCCCCCGGGTGGGCACGCCCCTTTGTGAGTGGCTCCGCCCCCTTCTCCAGGCTGGCTCCCCCCACTTGTGGGTTGGCTCCTCCCCTTCTGAGTTGGCTCCTCCCCTTCTGGGTTGGCTCATCCCCCGTGTGGGTTGGCTCCTCCCCCATGTGGGTTGGCTCCTATCCCTTGTGGGTTGGCTCCTCCCCTTCTAGGTTGGCTCCTCCCCCTTGTGGGCTGGCTCCTCCTTTTCTGGGTTGGCTCCTCCCCCTTGTGTGTTGACCCCCCCCTTGTAGGTTGACTCCTCCCCTTGTAGGTTGGCTCCTCCCCCATGTGTGTTGGCTCCTCCCCTTTGTGGGATGGCTCCTCCCCCACATGGATTGGCTCCTCCCCCACGTGGGTTGGCTCCTCTCCCTTGTGGGTTGGCTCATCCCCTTCTGGGTTGACTCCTCCCCCTTCTGGGCTGGCTCCTCCCTCTCCGGGCTGGCTCCTCCCCCTCCAGGCTGGCTCCTCCCCCTCCGGGCTGGCTCCTCCTCCTTCCAGGCCAGCCCCTTCCCCTCCGCACCGCTCCCTCCCCTCCTGCTCCGGCCCTTTCCCCCTCTCCGTTGGCTCCTCCCGCTCCGGGAAGGCGAGGACCCCGCCTCCCCCGCTGCTCCTGACTCCTCCCCCGGCCCCGCCCGGCCCCGCCCGGCCCCGCCCGCAGGCAACAGGACCTGTACCGCATCCTGAAGGCCTACACCGTCTACCGACCCCAGGAGGGGTATTGCCAAGCCCAGGCCCCCGTCGCCGCCGTCCTCCTCATGCATATGCCCGCCGAGGTGAGGTCACGGTGGGAGGGGTCACGGGGGAGGGGTCACGGGGGAGGGGGGCGGTCCCCGATGCCGGGGTCACCCCGCTGACCCCTCCCCTCTCCTCCCCTCCCCGCCCCCAGCAAGCTTTTTGGTGCCTGGTGCAGATCTGCGAGAAATACCTGCCCGGTTACTACAGCGCCGGCCTGGTGAGGGGGGGCTGGGGGGGGGGGGCGGGGCAACGGGGGTCAACGGGGGGGCGATGGGGGTCAACGAGGGGGGTGGGAGGTCAACGGGGGTCAACGGGGGTCAACGGTAGTCAACGGGGGCCGGCGGTGGTCAACGGGGGGGGGGTCAATGGGGGGTGATTGTGGTCAACGGGGGGGGGGATCAATGAAGGATGACGGGTGGCCAATGGGGGTCAGTAGGAGTCAAGGGGGGCCAATGGGGGTCAGCGAAGGATGATGGTGGCCGATGGTGGCCAATGGTGGGCAATGGGGGTCAACGAAAGGTGGTGGTGGCCAATGGGTGTCAGTCGGGGTCAATGGGGACCAATGGGGGTCAGTGAAGGATGATGGTGGCCGATGGTGGCCAATGGGGGCCAATGGGGGCCAGTGAAGGATGATGGGGGCCAATGGGGATCAATGGGGGCCAATGGGAGTCAATGAAGGATGATGGGGGCCAATGGGGGTCAATGGGGGTCAATGGGGATCAATGGTGGCCAATGGGGGTCAATGAAAGATGATGGTGGCCAACGGGGGCCAAGGGGAGCCAATGGTGGCCAATGGGGGTCAATGGGGATCCATGGGGGCCAGTGGGGCTCAATGAAGGATGATGGGGGGGGCCAATGAAGGACGATGGTGGCCAATGGGGGTCAACGGGAACCAATGGTGGCCAATGGGGGTCAATGGGGGTCAGTGGTGGCCAACGGAGGTCAATGGGGGCCAATGGAGGCCAACGGGGGCCAATGGAGGCCAACGGGGGCCAACGGGGAGACGCTGGGGGTCAGCGGTAGCCAATGGTGGCCAGTGGTGGCCAATGGTGGCCAATGGGGGCCAATGGTGTCCAATGGTGGTCACTGGGGGTCAGTGGTGGCCAACGGAGGCCAACGGGGGCCAACGGGGAGACGCTGGGGGTCAGCGGTAGCCAATGGTGGCCAATGGTGGCCAATGGTGGTCAGTGGTGGCCAATGGGGGTCAGTGGTGGCCAACGGGGGTCAGTGGTGGCCAACGGCGGCCAACGGTGGTCAACGGAGGCCAACAGAAGCCAACGGGAGCCAACGGAGGCCAACGGGAGCCAACGGGGAGACGCCGGGTGTCAACGGGAGCCGGCGGGGTGCGCGCGGGGGGGGGTGGCGTCTCTGACCCCGCCCTCCCCCCGTCTCCCCGCCCCCAGGAGGCGGTGCAGCTGGACGGGGAGGTGTTCGGGGCGTTGCTGCGACGGGCGGCCCCCGCCGCCCACCGGCACCTGCGGCGTTTCCGGGTGGAGCCGGTGCTTTACCTGACCGAGTGGTTCATGTGCATCTTCGCCCGCAGCCTGCCCTGGGCCGCCGTCCTGCGCGTCTGGGACATGTTCTTCTGCGAGGGTAGGGGCTGGCGCCACGGGTGGGGACAGGGCGGGGCGGCGGCGGCCACGCCCACGGCCTGCGTTGTCACGCCGGCGTCCCCGTCCCGCCTCCGTGTCCCCACGTCCCCACATCCGTGGCCCGTGGCCCACCTCCGTGTCCCACCGCCCACGTCCGTGTCCCACCTCCCGTATCCACGTCCCACCTCCGTGTCCCGTGTCCCACGTCCACGTCCCACCTCCCACGTCCCCCATCTTCACCCCAATGTCCCACCCCCACGTCCCACCTCCCGTCTCTGTGTCCCACCTCCGTGTCCTGTGTCCCACATCCACATCCACATCCCATATCCACGTCCCACGTCCACGTCCCATGTCCCATCTCCCACGTCCCTCATCTTCATGCCAATGTCCCACATCAATGTCCCACCTCCATGTCCCGTGTCCCACATCCACATCCGTGTCCCATATCCACGTCCCACGTCCACGTCCCATGTCCCACCTCCCACGTCCCCCATCTTCACCCCAACGTCTCACCCCCACGTCCCACCTCCATGTCCCGTGTCCGACATCCACATCCGCGTCCCATATCCACGTCCCACGTCCACGTCCCATGTCCCATCTCCCACGTCCCTCATCTTCGTGCCAATGTCCCACATCCATGTCCCACCTCCCATATCCACATCCCACCTCCGTGTCCCGTGTCCCACATCCACATCCATGTCCCATCTCCACGTCCCACCTCCGTGTCCCGTGTCCCACATCCACATCCATGTCCCATCTCCACGTCCCACCTCCGTGTCCCGTGTCCCACATCCACATCCACATCCCATATCCATGTCCCACCGCCCACGTCCCATGTCCCATCTCCCACATCCCTCATCTTCATGCCAATGTCCCACATCCACGTCCCACCTCCCATATCCACATCCCACCTCCATGTCCCATGTCCCACATCCACATCCACGTCCCCACCTCCGTGTCCCACCTCCCACGTCCCCCATCTTCACCCCAACATCCCACCCCCACGTCCCACCTCCCATCTCCACGTCCCACCTCCATGTCTGGTGTCCCACACCCACATCCCACATCCCCACCTCCGTGTCCCACCTCCCACGTCCACGTCCCACCTCCCACGTCCCCCATCTTCACCCCAACGTCCCACCCCCACGTCCCACCTCCCATAACCACGTCCCACCTCCATGTCCCGTGTCCCACATCCACGTCCATGTCCCATATCCACGTCCCACTTCCATGTCCCGTGTCCCACCTCTGTGTCCCATGTCCCCACGTCCATGTCCCGCCTCTCATGCCTGTGTCCCACCTCCCACGTCCACGTCCCATATCCACGTCCCACCTCCGTGTCCCGCATCCACGTCCACGTCCCACATCCACATCCCACCTCCCATAACCACGTCCCACCTCCGTGTCCCATGTCCCACCTCCACATCCCATGTCCCCACCTCCGTGTCCCACCTCCCACGTCCACGTCCCACCTCCCACGTCCACGTCCCACCTCCCACATCCCCCGTCTTCACCCCAACGTCCCACCCCCACGTCCCACCTCCGTGTCCCGTGTCCCACACCCACATCCCACGTCCCCACCTCTGTGTCCCACCTCCCACCTCCGTGTCCCACCTCCCACATCCCCCATCTTCACCCCAACGTCCCACCCCCACGTCCCACCTCCATGTCCCGTGTCCCACATCCACATCCGCGTCCCATATCCACGTCCCACGTCCACGTCCCATGTCCCATCTCCCACGTCCCTCATCTTCATGCCAATGTCCCACCCCCACGTCCCACCTCCCATATCCACCTCCCACCTCCATGTCCCATGTCCCACATCCACATCCACGTCCCCACCTCCATGTCCCACCTCCCACGTCCCCCATCTTCACCCCAATGTCCCACCCCCACGTCCCACCTCCCGTCTCCACCTCCCACCTCCGTGTCCCACATCCACATCCGTGTCCCATATCCACGTCCCACGTCCACGTCCCATGTCCCACCTCCCACGTCCCCCATCTTCACCCCAACGTCTCACCCCCACGTCCCACCTCCATGTCCCGTGTCCCACATCCACATCCGCGTCCCATATCCACGTCCCACGTCCACGTCCCATGTCCCATCTCCCACGTCCCTCATCTTCGTGCCAATGTCCCACATCCATGTCCCACCTCCCATATCCACCTCCCACCTCCATGTCCCATGTCCCACATCCACATCCACGTCCCCACCTCCATGTCCCACCTCCCACGTCCCCCATCTTCACCCCAATGTCCCACCCCCACGTCCCACCTCCCGTCTCCACCTCCCACCTCCATGTCCCGCGTCCCACATCCACATCCATGTCCCATATCCACGTCCCACGTCCACGTCCCATGTCCCATCTCCCATGTCCCTCATCTTCATGCCAATGTCCCACATCCATGTCCCACCTCCATGTCCCGTGTCCCACATCCACATCCGCGTCCCATATCCACGTCCCACGTCCACGTCCCATGTCCCATCTCCCATGTCCCTCATCTTCATGCCAATGTCCCACATCCATGTCCCACCTCCATGTCCCGTGTCCCACATCCACATCCGTGTCCCATATCCACGTCCCACGTCCACGTCCCATGTCCCACCTCCCGCGTCCCTCATCTTCACCCCAACGTCCCACCCCCACGTCCCACCTCCATGTCCCGTGTCCCACATCCACATCCACGTCCCATATCCACGTCCCACGTCCACGTCCCATGTCCCATCTCCCATGTCCCTCATCTTCATGCCAATGTCCCACATCCATGTCCCACCTCCATGTCCCGTGTCCCACATCCACATCCGTGTCCCATATCCACGTCCCACGTCCACGTCCCATGTCCCACCTCCCGCGTCCCTCATCTTCACCCCAACGTCCCACCCCCACGTCCCACCTCCATGTCCCGTGTCCCACATCCACATCCACGTCCCATATCCACGTCCCACGTCCACGTCCCATGTCCCATCTCCCACGTCCCTCATCTTCATGCCAATGTCCCACATCCATGTCCCACCTCCCGTCTCCGCCCCCCACCTCCGTGTCCCGCCCGTTCCCGCCCCCCACCCCGTTTTCGGCCCCCCCAGGGGTGAAGATCCTGTTCCGCGTGGGGCTGGTGCTGCTCCGCCAGGCGCTGGGGACCCCCGAAAAGCTGCGCGCCTGCCAGGGCATGTACGAGACCATGGAGCGCCTGCGCAGCGTGCCCCCCCCCGGCCTGCGCGAGGACGCCCTGGTCCAGCAGGTTTGGGGGGGGGGGGGCATGGGGGGGGGTTGGAGGGGGATTGGGGGGGGATTGGGGGGGCATTGGGGGGGATTGGGAGGGATTGGGGGGGTATTGGGGGGGATTGGAGGGGGATTGGGGGGGCATTGGGGGGGATTGGAGGGGGATTGGGGGGGCATTGGGGGGGATTGGAGGGGGATTGGGGGGGATTGGGGGGGATTGGGGGGGCATTGGGGGGGATTGGAGGGGGATTGGGGGGGATTGGGGGGGATTGGAGGGGGATTGGGGGGGATTGGGGGAAATTGGGGGGTACTGGGGGGGGATTGGGGAGCATTAGGGGGGATTGGGGGGCATTGGGGGGCATTGGGGGGGATTGGGGAGCATTGGGGGGGCATTGGGGGGGATTGGAGGGGTATTGGGGGGGATTGGGGGCTATTGGGGGGCATTGGGGGGATTGGGGGGGGATTGGGGGGGATTGGACGCGAATTGGGGGGGATTGGGGGGGATTGGGGGGGTATTGGGGGGGATTGGGGGGGATTGGAGGGGTATTGGGGGGGATTGGGGGCTATTGGGGGGGCATTGGGGGGATTGGGGGGGCATTGGGGGGGATTGGGTGGGATTGGGGGCATTGGGGGAAATTGGGGGGTATTGGGGGGCATTGGGGGGGTATTGGGGGGTATTGGGGGGGCATTGGGGGGCATTGGGGGGCATTGGGGGAAATTGGGGGGATTGGGGGGGATTAGGGGAAAATTGGGGGGTATTGGGGGGATTAGTGGGGGGATTGGGGGGGATTAGGGGGAAATTGGGGGTGTTGGGGGGCATTGGGGGGGTATTGGGGGGGATTGGGGGGTATTGGGGGGGCATTGGGGGGCATTGGGGGAAATTGGGGGGTATTGGGGGGCATTGGGGGGGGATTGGGGGGGATTAGAGGGGGATTGGGGGGGTATTGGGGGGCACTGAGGGGGCACTGGGGGTCTATTGGGGGTATTGGGGGGGCATTGGGGGACACTGGAGGGGTATTGGGGGGCATTGGGGGGGATTGGGGGGGCATTGGGGGACACTGGAGGGGTATTGGGGGGCATTGGGGGGCATTGGGGGGATTGGGGGGCACTGGAGGGGTATTGGGGGCACTGGGGGCCCATTGGGGGCCATGGGGGGGCATGGAGGTGCTGGGGGGGGCACAGAACCCGGTGGGGGCGGGGGGACACGACACCCAGGCGAGACATTTTGGGGGGGGAGACGGGGATAAACTGGGGGGGGTGGGGTGGAGGAGGAGGAGGGGCAGGTTTTGGGGGTGCCGTTGACGTGGGGGGGGGCGTCCGTGTCCCCGTCCCCCCCGTCCCCCCCCCAGGTGACGTCGGTGCCGGTGACGGAAGCGCTGCTGGAGCGGGAAAGCGGGGCGCAGCTGCGGCGATGGCGGGAGACGCGGGGGGAGCTGCAGCGGCCGCCCCCCCCTCGCCTGCACGGGGCCCGGGCCATCCTGCAGGAGAGGCGACGCCGGGGGGGGGACCCCCAAAACGAGGGGGGGGCGCACCCCCACGAAGCGACGGAATCCCCCAAAAAGGGGGGCACCCAAAAAAAGGGGGGCACCCAGAAAGAAGAGGGTACCCAGAAAGGGGGGGGCACCCAAAAAAAGGGGGGCACCCAGAAAGAAGAGGGTACCCAGAAAGGGGGGGGCACCCAGAAAGAAGAGGGCACCCAGAAAGGGGGGGGGACCCAAAAAGAAGGGGTGTCCCCCCCCCCGTCGGCGTCGTGCCGAATCCCTTCGAAATTTGGGGGGGGGGCTTTGGAGGAAGAGGAGGAGGAGGAGGAGGAGGAAGAGCGGCGGAGACCCCCCCCCGGAGGAGCTGAGGGGCTGCGGGACCCCCCCGGGCTGGGGGACACCTATTTCTGAGGGTAGGTGGGGGGGGGAGATTGATTGACGGGTGATTGACAGCTGGGGGGGGTGATTGACAGCTGGGAAGGGGGTGATTGACAGCTGGGGGAGTGATTGACAGCTGGGAGGGGGGTGATTGACAGCTGGGATGGGGATGATTGACAGCTGGGAGGGGGGTGATTGACAGCTCTGGGGGGTGATTGACAGCTGGGGGGATGATTGACAGTTGTGGGGGGTGATTGACAGCTGGGAAGGGGGTGATTGACAGCTGTTGGGGTGATTGACAGCTGGAGGGGTGATTGACAGTTGTGGGGGGGTGATCGACAGCTGGGGGGTGATTGGCAGCTGGGGGAGTGATTGACAGCTGGGAGGGGGATGATTGACAGCTGTGGGGGATGATTGACAGCTGGAGGGATGATTGACAGTTTGGGGGGGTTGATTGACAGCTGGGAAGGGTGTGATTGACAGCTGGGGGAGTGATTGACAGCCAGGAGGGGGGTGATTGACAGCTGGGAAGGGGGTGATTGACAGCTGGAGGAGTGATTGACAGCTGGGAGGGTGATTGACAGCTCTGGGGGGTGATTGACAGCTGGGAGGGGGGTGATTGACAGTTGTGGGGGATGATTGACAGCTGGGAAGGGGGTGATTGACAGCTAGGGGAGTGATTGACAGCCAGGAGGGGGGTGACTGACAGCTGTGGGGAGTGATTGACAGCTGGAGGGGTGATTGACGACAGCTGGGAGGGGGATGATTGACAGCTGGAGGGGTGATTGACAGCTGGGGGAGTGATTGACAGCCGGGAGGGGGGTGATTGACAGCAGTGGGGTTTGATTGACAGCTGCCATTAAAGGTCGCGGCGGGCGGCCTTTGATTGACGGCCGCCTCCTTCTGATTGACAGCTCCCTGGGAAGCCGAGCTCCGAGTGCCGCCCCTCGATCGATCGATTGATCGATCAATTGATCGACAGCCCGCGGCTGATTGACAGCTCCCTGCCCCGCCCCCCCCTTGATTGACGCTCCGGCCAGCCCGTGATTGACAGCTCCGCCTGATCGATCGGTCGATCGACTGATTGACAGCTCCGTCTGATTGATTGACAGCTCCGTGGGATTGATCGATCGATTGATGGACAGCTCCGCCTGATCGATCGGTCGATCGACTGATTGACAGCTCCGTCTGATTGATTGACAGCTCCATCCGATCGATCGATCGATTGATTGACAGCTCCGTGGGATTGATCGATCGATTGGTTGACAGCTCCGTCTGATTGATTGACAGCTCCGTGGGATTGATCGATCGATTGATTGACAGCTCCGGTCTGATTGACAGCTCTGATCGATTGATTGACAGCTCCATCTGATTGATTGACAGCTCCGCCTGATCGATCGATTGATTGATTGTCAGCTCCGTCTGATTGATTGACAGCTCCGTGGGATTGATCGATCGATTGATGGACAGCTCCGCCTGATCGATCGGTCGATCGATTGATTGACAGCTCCATCTGATTGATTGACAGCTCCGTGGGATTGATCAATCGATTGATTGACAGCTCCATCTGATCGATCAGTCAATTGATTGATTGACAGCTCTGTCTGATTGATTGACAGCTCCGTCTGATCGATCGATTGATTGACAGCTCCGCCTGATCAATCGGTTGATTGATTGATTGACAGCTCCGTCTGATTGATTGACAGCTCCATGGGATTGATCGATTGATTGACAGCTCCATCCGATCGATCAATCGATTGATTGATTGACAGCTCCGTCTGATTGATTGGCAGCTCCGTGGGATTGATCGATCGATTGATTGACAGCTCCATCTGATCGATCGATCAATTGATTGACAGCTCCGTCTGATTGATTGACAGCTCTGTGGGATTGATCGATTGATTGACAGCTCCATCCGATCGATCAATCGATTGATTGATTGACAGCTCCGTCTGATTGATTGACAGCTCCGTGGGATTGATCGATCGATCGATCGACAGCTCCGTCCGATCGATCCATCCATCGATCGATTGATTGAGAGCTCCCCCGTCGCCTCGCCGCCCCCCCCGATTGATCGATTGATTGATTGACAGCCCCCGGTTGATTGACAGCTCCCCCGCGCGCTTATTTAACGGGACGACCCCCTCCCCGCCCCGCCCCCCCCCGGTATTTTGGGTCAAAAACCGCCAAAACCAGGCTCGAGGCCCCGACTCGTTATTGGGACGCGGCCCCTTTAAGAGCGCCCGGCCCCGCCCACCGCCGGGCGCACGGCGATGACGCCACTTCCGCCCGGAAGTGCGACCGCCGCCGTCGCGCAGCCACCGGCGGGGTGCGGGCCCGCGGGCGCGGGGAAAGAGCGGGGGGGGGTTTCATTTGCATATGCAAATGAGGGGCGGCGAGCGGGTTAATTAAGGGGGCGATGGGGGGCGTTAATTGGGGGAGGGGTTAATGAGGGGGGCGCGGCGCTAATTGGGGGTTAATGAGGGGATGGGGGGGGCCGGGGAGGGGGTTGATTAAGGGGGTTTAATTAGTGAGGAGGGGTTAATTAGCGGGGCTGCAGTGGGGAGAGGGGCATGGGGGGGCGTTGGGGCCGGGGGTGGGGGAGTGAGGGCCGTTAATTGGGGTTAATTAGCGGCGGGGGGGGGGGGTAATTAATTGGGGTTGTTGCGGCCTAATATGGGGCTGGTGGCGGGGATTAATTAGGGCCGTTAATAGGAGCTAATTAGGGCTGGTGACGGGGGTTAATTGGGGCTGGCGATGGGGGTTCTTGGGGCTTAATTGGGGCTGTTAATGGGTGTTAATTAGGGCCGTTAATGGGGCTAACTGGGGGCAGGTAATGGGGGCTCTTGGGGGTTAATTAGCACCGTTAATGGGGGTTAATTGGGGCTATTAATGGGGGCAATTAGGGACATTAATGTGGCTAATAGGGACTGGTGATGGGGGCTAATTAGCACCGTTAATGGGGGTTCTTGGGGCCTAATTAGGGCTGTTAATAGGGGCTATTAATGGGCGTTAATTAGGGCCAGGAATGGGAGTTAATTGGGGGCTGGTAACGGGGGTCTTGGCGCTAATTGGGGCCGTTAATGGGGGTTAATGGTAGCCATTAATGGGCATTAATTGGGGCCGTTAATGGGGCTAATTGGGGGCTGGTAATGGGGGTTCTTGGGGCCTCGTTAGGGCCATTAATGGGGGTTAATTAGCACCATTAATGGGGCTAATTGGGGGCTGGTAATGGGGATTTGGGGGGTTAATTAGCGCAGTTAGTGCACGTTCATTAGCGCCGTTATTGGGGTTTAATTGGGGCCATTAATGGGAGTTAATTGGGGCTGGTAATGGGGGTTCTTGGGGGTTAATTAGCAGCGTTAATGGGGTTTAATTGGAGCCATTAATGGGCGTTAACTGGGGCCGTTAATGGGGCTAATTGGGGGCTGGTAACGGGGGTTTGGGGGGTTAATTAGCGCCATTAGTGCGAGTTAATTGGAGGCATTAATGGGGGTTAATTAGCGCCATTAATGGGAGTTAATTGGGGCTGGTAATGGGGGTTTTGGGGGCCTCGTTAGGGCCATTAATGGGCGTTAATTGGAGCCAGTAATGGGCGTTAATTAGGACCATTAATGGAGCCAATTAGGGGCTGGTAATGGGGGTTTGGGGGGCTAATTAGCACCGTTACTGGGGCTTAATTGGAGCCATTAATGGGGTTAATTAGCGCCGTTAATTGGGGCCTGCCAGGAAGGTTAATTAGCGCCGGTAACGAGCCGCCCCCCAGCCCCCATGGCCAAGCGCCGCCCCAGGTTCGAGGACCCCGAGGACGAGGAGGAGGAGGAGGAGGAAGAGCAGCCCCGCCCCCCCCGCAAGAGGGTGAGCGCCGTGGGGCAGCCGTGGGGCAGCCGTGGGGCAGCCGTGGGGCGGCTGTGGGGCTGTGGAGAGGCCGTGGGGCAGCCGTGGGGCAGCTGTGGGGCAGGTGTGGGGCAGCTATAGGGTGCCCAGAGAGGTGTGGGGCAGCCGTGGGGCAGCCGTGGGGCTGTGGAGAGGCCGTGGGGCAGCCGTGGGGCAGCTGTGGGGCAGGTGTGGGGCAGCTATAGGGTGCCCAGAGAGGTGTGGGGCAGCCGTGGGGCAGCCGTGGGGCTGTGGAGAGGCCGTGGGGCAGCCGTGGGGCAGCTGTGGGGCAGGTGTGGGGCAGCTATAGGGTGCCCAGAGAGGTGTGGGGCAGCCGTGGGGCAGCCGTGGGGCTGTGGAGAGGCCGTGGGGCAGCTGTGGGGCAGCCGTGGGGCTGTGGAGAGGCCGTGGGGCAGCCGTGGGGCAGCCGTGGGGCAGGTGTGGGGCAGCTATAGGGTGCCCAGAGAGGTGTGGGGCAGCTGTGGGGTGGCTATGGGGCTGTGGAGAGGCTGTGGGGCAGCTGTGGGGCAGCCGTGAGTCAGCTATGGGGCTGTGGAGAGGCCGTGGGGCAGCTATAGGGGACCGTGGGGTGCCCAGGGAGGTGTGGGGCAGCCGTGGGGCAGCTGTGGGGCAGCTATAGGGTGCCCAGAGAGGTGTGGGGCAGCTATGGGGCAGCTATGGGGCTGTGGAGAGGCTGTGGGGCAGCTGTGGGGGGCCATGGGATGGCTCTGGAGGTGTGGGGCAGCTATAGGGTGGCCAGAGAGGTGTGGGGCAGCTATGGGGCTGTGGAGAGGCCGTGGGGCAGCTATAGGGGACCGTGGGGTGCCCAGGGAGCTGTGGGGCAGCCGTGGGGCAGCTGTGGGGCAGCCGTGGGGCAGGTGTGGGGCAGCTATAGGGTGCCCAGAGAGGTGTGGGGCAGCTGTGGGGCGGCTGTGGGGCTGTGGAGAGGGTGTGGGGCAGCTGTGGGGGGCCATGGGGTGGCTCTGGAGGTGTGGGGCAGCCGTGGGTGCTATGGGGCAGCTATGGGGCTGCGGAGAGGCCGTGGGGCAGCTGTGGGGCAGCTATGGGTGACTATGTGGGGGTTGTGGGGCAGCTATAGGGGACCGTGTGGTGCCCAGGGAGGTGTGGGGCAGCCGTGGGTAGCTGTGGGTGTCTGTGGGTCACTGTGGGTTGGCCGTGGGTCGGCCGTGGGTGTCTTTGGGTCGGCCGTGGGTGTCTGTGGGTGTCCGTGGGTCGGCTGTGGGTCACTGTGGGTCAGCCACGGGTCGCTGTGGGTTGGCTATGGGTGGCCGTGGGTGGCCGTGGGTGTCTGTGGGTGTCTGTGGGTGTCTGTGGGTGGCCGTGGGTCAGCTGTGGGTGGCTGTGGGTGTCTGTGGGTGGCCGTGGGTCAGCTGTGGGTGGCCGTGGGTGTCCGTGGGTGGCTGTGGGTCACTGTGGGTGGCCGTGGGTGTCTGTGGGTCAGCCGTGGGTGCCCGTGGGTGGCCGTGGGTGCCCATGGGTGCCCGTGGGTCGCTGTGGGTGCCCGTGGGTGCCCGTGGGTGGCCGTGGGTTGGCCATGGGTGTCCATGGGTGGCCGTGGGTCGGCCGTGGGTCGGCCGTGGGTGCCCGTGGGTCGGCCGTGGGTGCCCGTGGGTGCCCGTGGGTGCCCGTGGGTGGCCGTGGGTGCCCGTGGGTCGCTGTGGGTGGCCATGGGTGCCTGTGGGTGGCCGTGGGTGGCCGTGGGTCGCTGTGGGTGTCCGTGGGTGTCTGTGGGTCAGCTGTGGGTGCCCGTGGGTGCCCGTGGGTGCCCGTGGGTGGCCGTGGGTCGCTGTGGGTGCCCGTGGGTGCCCGTGGGTGCCCGTGGGTGGCCGTGGGTGGCCGTGGGTGAGCGGGGTGTGACGCAGGCGGCGGTGGCCGTGGGTGCCCGTGGGTCGCTGTGGGTGCCTGTGGGTTGGCCGTGGGTGGCCGTGGGTCGCTGTGGGTGCCCGTGGGTGTCCGTGGGTGGCCGTGGGTCAGCCGTGGGTCAGCTGTGGGTGGCCATGGGTCGCTGTGGGTGCCCGTGGGTGCCCGTGGGTGCCCGTGGGTGCCCGTGGGTCGGCCGTGGGTCACTGTGGGTGCCCGTGGGTCGGCCGTGGGTCGGCTGTGGGTGCCCGTGGGTCGGCCGTGGGTGCCCGTGGGTGCCCGTGGGTGCCCGTGGGTCAGCTGTGGGTGCCCGTGGGTGCCCGTGGGTGCCCGTGGGTGGCCGTGGGTGGCCGTGGGTGAGCGGGGTGTGACGCAGGCGGCGGTGGCCGTGGGTGCCCGTGGGTCGCTGTGGGTGCCTGTGGGTTGGCCGTGGGTGCCCGTGGGTGGCCGTGGGTGGCCGTGGGTCGCTGTGGGTGGCCGTGGGTGGCCGTGGGTGTCCATGGGTGCCCGTGGGTCAGCTGTGGGTGGCCGTGGGTCGCTGTGGGTGCCCGTGGGTGGCCGTGGGTGCCCATGGGTCGCTGTGGGTGCCCGTGGGTCGCTGTGGGTGGCCATGGGTGGCCGTGGGTGCCCGTGGGTGGCTGTGGGTGGCCGTGGGTCAGCCGTGGGTCAGCTGTGGGTGGCCATGGGTCGCTGTGGGTGGCCGTGGGTCGCTGTGGGTGGCCGTGGGTGCCCGTGGGTGCCCGTGGGTGGCCGTGGGTGGCCGTGGGTCAGCCGTGGGTCAGCTGTGGGTGGCCATGGGTCGCTGTGGGTGGCCGTGGGTGCCCGTGGGTGCCCGTGGGTGCCCGTGGGTTGCTGTGGGTGCCTGTGGGTTGGCCGTGGGTGGCCGTGGGTGGCCGTGGGTCGCTGTGGGTGGCCGTGGGTGGCCGTGGGTGAGCGGGGTGTGACGCAGGCGGCGGTGGCCGTGGGTGCCCGTGGGTCGCTGTGGGTGCCTGTGGGTTGGCCGTGGGTGGCCGTGGGTGCCCGTGGGTGCCCGTGGGTCGCTGTGGGTGCCCGTGGGTCGCTGTGGGTGGCCGTGGGTGGCCGTGGGTGCCCATGGGTGCCCGTGGGTCGCTGTGGGTGGCCGTGGGTGGCCGTGGGTGGCCGTGGGTGAGCGGGGTGTGACGCAGGCGGCGGTGGCCGTGGGTGCCCGTGGGTCGCTGTGGGTGCCTGTGGGTTGGCCGTGGGTGCCCGTGGGTGCCCGTGGGTGCCCGTGGGTCGCTGTGGGTGCCCGTGGGTCGCTGTGGGTGGCCGTGGGTGGCCGTGGGTGCCCATGGGTGCCCGTGGGTCGCTGTGGGTGGCCGTGGGTGGCCGTGGGTGGCCGTGGGTGAGCGGGGTGTGACGCAGGCGGCGGTGGCCGTGGGTGCCCGTGGGTCGCTGTGGGTGCCTGTGGGTCGGCCGTGGGTGGCCGTGGGTGGCCGTGGGTCGCTGTGGGTGCCCGTGGGTCAGCTGTGGGTGCCCGTGGGTGGCCGTGGGTCGCTGTGGGTGGCCGTGGGTGGCCGTGGGTGGCCGTGGGTGAGCGGGGTGTGACGCAGGCGGCGGTGGCCGTGGGGGGCCCGGGGAGCCGGTTCTCGGGGAAACCGTCGCTGGACAGCGACGAGGAGGACGAGGAGGAGGAGGAGGACGAAGGCTCCGGCGCCGCCAAGTACGACCTGCTGCTGCCCCCCGGCGCGGAGGGTGAGTGCTGGGGGGCACCTATGGGCTCTATAGGGGCTGGGGGGCGGCGGGGGGGTGGCTGTGGGGGTCTATAGGGGCTGGGGGGTGGCTATGGGGCAGTTACAGGGGCCTATAGGGGCTGGGGGGCAGCTATGGGGCAGCTATGGGGGTCTATAGGGGCTGGGGGGCAGCTATAGGGCAACTACAGGGGTCTATAGGGGCTGGGGGCAGCTATGGGGCAGCTATGGGGGTCTATAGGGGCTGGGGGGTGGCTATGGGGCAGCTATAGGGCAGCTACAGGGGTCTATAGGGGCTGGGGGTGGCTATGGGGCAGCTATGGGGGTCTGTAGGGGCTGGGGGGTGGCTATGGGGCAGCTATGGGGCAGCTATGGGGGTCTATAGGGGCTGTGGGGCGGCTATGGGGGTCTATAGGGGCTGGGGGTGGCTGTGGGGCAGCTATGGGGCGGCTGTGGGGGTCTATAGGGGCTGTGGGGTGGCTATGGGGCCTATGTGGATCCAAGGGGGGGCCGTGGGGTGGCTATGGGGCTCCTATGGGGTGTCTATGGGAGCCTGTGGGGGAGCTATGGGGCCCATAGGGCTCTATAGAGGCTGTGGGGCAGCTATGGGGCAGCTGGGGGGCAGCTATGGGGCAGCTGGGGGGCTACTACAGGGCATATGGGGCAGGTATAGTGCCTATGGGGTATCTATGGGGCAGCTGTGGGGCTACTACAGAACTTATGGGGCAGCTATGGGGCCCATAAAGCTCTACAGGCACTATGGGAGCGCTGTAGGTGCTGTGGGGCTTATGGGGGATCTATGGGGCAGGGGGGGATCTATGGGGCAGCTGTGGGGCTAGTACAGGACTTATGGGGCAGCTGCGGGGCTACTACAAGTCCTATGGGGCCTGTGAAGCGCTATAGACGCTATAGGACGGCTGCCGGCGTTATGGGGGGGGAATCTATGGGGCGGGGGGGATCTATGGGGCAGGGAGTGAATCTATGGGGTGGGGAGGGAATCTATGGGGCAGGAAGTGAATCTCTGGGGCGGGAGTGAATCTCTGGGGCGGGGGGATCTATGGGGCAGGGAGTGAATCTATGGGGTGGGAGGGAATCTATGGGGCAGGGAGTGAATCTCTGGGGCGGGAGGGAATCTCTGGGGCAGGAGGAAATCTATGGGGCGGAAGGGAATCTCTGGGGCAGGGAGGGAATCTCTGGGGCAGGAGGAAATCTCTGGGGCAGGAGGAAATCTATGGGGCAGGGAGGGAATCTATGGGGTGGGGGGATCTGTGGGGCAGGGAGTGAATCTCTGGGGCAGGGAAGGAATCTGTGGGGCAGGGAGTGAATCTGTGGGGCGGGAGTGAATCTTTGGGGCGGGGAGGGAATCTCTGGGGCAGGGAGGGAATCTATGGGGCAGGGAGTGAATCTCTGGGGCGGGGGGGATCTGTGGGGCAGGGATTGAATCTATGGGGTGGGAGGGAATCTATGGGGCAGGGAGTGAATCTCTGGGGCAGGAGGAAATCTATGGGGCGGAAGGGAATCTATGGGGCAGGGAGTGAATCTCTGGGGCAGGGAGTGAATCTCTGGGGCGGGGGGGATCTGTGGGGCGGGGGGGCCGCGCTGACGGCCGTGCCCCCCCAGGCGAGGAGGCGTGGGCGGGGGGGGCGGAGGAGGGGGGGGGCCCCCCCCTGACCCCCTTCAACCTGGCGGAGGAGCTGGCCGAGGGCACCTTCGACCCCCAGGGCCACTACCTGCCCCGCCGGGGGGGGCGGCCCCCCGACCCCTGGCTGGAGGCCGTCGACTGGGTGAGGGGGAAGCGGGGGGGAAGCGGGGGGGAAGTGGGGCGGAAGTGGGGGAAATGCGGGGGTTGGAGGGAAACGGGGTTTGGGGGGAAACGGGGAATGGGGGGGTTGGGGGGAAATGGAGTGGAGGAGGAAGGGGGGAGGAAGTGGGGGGGTTGAGGGAAGGGGGGGTTTGGGGGAATGGGGGAAATGGGGGGTTGGGGGGAACAGGGGAGTGGAGGGGGGAAGAGGAGAGGAAGTGGGGGGGAAGTGAGGGGGAAACGGGAGGTTTGGGGGGGAAATGGGGGAATGGGGGGGTTGGGGGGGAAATGGGGGGTTTGGGGGGGAAGTGAGGGGGAAGGGGGTAATGGGGGGGTTGGGGATGTGGGGGGGAAATGGAGGGTGTGGAGGGGGGAAGGGGGAGGAAGTGGGCAGGAAGTAGGGCGTTTGGGGGGAAATGGGTTTGGGGGGTTGGGGGAAATGGGGGAAACAGGGTTTGGGGGGAAGTGGGGGGGAAGGGGGCAATGGGGGGGAAATGGGGGGTTTGGGGGTGTGGAGGGGGGAAGGGGGGAGGAAGTGGGGGGAAGTGAGGGGGAAACGGGGGGTTTGGGGAGGAAATGGGGGAATGGGGGGTTGGGGGGGAAATGGGGGGTGGGGGGAAATGGGGGGTTTGGGGGAGAAGTGAGGGGGAAGGGGGGGAAATGGGGGGTTTGGGGACGTGGGGGGGAAATGGAGGGCGTGGAGGGGGGAAGTGGGGAGGAGAGGAGGAAGGGAGGGAAATGGGAGGGAAGTGGGGGGAAATGGGGGGGAAATGGGGGGTTTGGGGACATGGGGGGGAAATGGAGGGCGTGGAGGGGGGAAGGGGGGAGGAAGTGAGGCAAAGGGGGGGGGTGGGGACATGGACAGGGGGACCATTGGGGGGGAAATGGGGGAGCTGGGGGAAAATGGGGGGGAAATGGGGAAATGGGAGTAAAGGGGGGAAATGGGGAGGAAATGGGGGGAAATGGGAGGAAAGGGGGGAAATGGGGAGGAAATGGGAGTGTAGAAGAGGCGGGGGGGGCACGGGGGTGTTGGGGACCCAGCGGGGGGCTCGGCAGCCCCCCCCAACCGCCCCCATCTCCGTGTCCCCCCCCCCCAGATGACGATCAAACCGCGCCCCCCCCCGAAAGAAAAGGACGAGGAAGAGGAAGATGCTGACGGCGGGGGGGGGGGCGAGGAAGGCCCGTCCCCCCCCCCGCTGCCCCTCCTGCTGCGGGGGGTGCTGGCCCTGCTGCGGCCCGGCGAGACGGTGGGGGGGGCCCTGCGTCGTTTGGGGGGGGTCGGGGGGGGCTCCGGGGCGGGGGGACGTCGCCCCCGCCCCCCCCCCCAGTTAGAGGAACTGGCCGAACTGGCCGACGGGCTGGTGGCCCGGGGGCTCTTTGGAATTTTCCAGGAAACGCGGGAAAGGCTGGGGCTCCGCCTCCAAAATTTAGGGGGGGGCGGCAGCGGCGGCGGCCCCCCCCCAAATCCGGCCAGCCACCCCCCCGCGGCCCCCACCCTCGATATTTTCGCCCCCGAGGAAGAGCAAGAGGAAGAGGAAGAGGAAGGAGAACGGCGAGCGGAGGAAGGTGAGCGCGGGGGGGGGGCGGGGGGGGTTGGGGTGACCCCCCCCCCGGGATTTTTGGTGATTTTGGGGGTTTTTTGGTTTTTTTTTTTTTTGCAGGGGGGGGCGAAGTGCTGTGGGAATACAAGTGGGAGCACGGGGGGGACGCTCGCCTCTACGGCCCCTTCAGCAGCGCCCAGATGCAGGTGGGGGGGGCCCTAAAAAAATCGGGGGGGGGGGGGGCCTAAAAAATTCGGGGGGGGGTCCTAAAAAACTTGGGGGAGGGGAGCCTAAAAAATCGGGGCGGCCCGAAAAAGTTTGGGGGGGGCAGTGTAAAAATTAGAGAGCGCTCCCTGAAAAATTGGGACGGTCCTAAAAAATTTAGAGGAGCATCTTAAAAAATGGGGGGGGCTAAAAAGTTGGGGGGGCGTAAAAAATTGGGGGGGTGCCCTAAAAAATTGGGGGGGTGCCCTAAAAAATTGGGGGGGTGCCCTAAAAAATTCGGGGGGGTGCCCTAAAAAACTCAGAGAGACACCCTAAAGATTTGGGGGGGCACCCTAAAAAAATTGGGGGGGCCCTAAAAAATTCGGAGGGACACTCTAAAAAGTTGGGGGGCACCCTCAAAAATGGGGGGGCACCCTAAGAAATTGGGGGGGCCCTAAAAACTTCGGAGGGAGCTCCTAAAAAATTCAAAGAGGCACCCTAAAAAAGAGGGGGCCCCTAAAAAATTCAGCGAGACACTTTAAAAAATTGGGGGGGGCCCTAAAAACTTCGGAGCAGTGTCTTAAAAAATTGGGGGGGCCCTAAGAAATTCGGAGGTGGACCCTAAAAAATGGGGGGGCCCTAAAGATTCGGGGGGGGGCAGCCTAAAAAATTGGGGGGGCAGCCTAAAGCGGGAGCCAGGGGGGTGAAATTATTTAAAAATGGATTTACGGGGCTGGGGGGGGGCAGAGGATTTTTGGGGTGCCCCCCCTGACCCTTTTTTTTTTTTTTTTTGGGTGTCCCCCCCCCAGGAGTGGGCGTCGCAGGGCTATTTCGAGGGGGGGGCGCGCTGCCGGCGGGTGCACCCCCAGGGTCCCTTCTACGACTGTGCCCGCATCGATTTCCAGCTTTATACCTGAGGGGGGGGGCACTGGGGCCCCCCCAGTTTGTTACTGGGGGGGATAATATTATTACTGGAAATATTAATATTATTACTGGGAAAAATGCATTATTAAACGTTAATTTTTTTGCGCGTCCCCCCCCCCCCCCCCCCGTGGAATTAATTTGTGTTTGAAATTTGGAGGGGGGGTCGCGAAAGCTGCTGCGGTTGTGCCCCCCCCCCCCCAAGTTGTGGGGCAGCCCCCCAAATTGACGCAGAGGCTCGGGGGGGGGGGTCTCGGGGTTTATTTTTGGGGGGGGGGGGGGGGCAGGGGGGCGTGTCCGTTCTGCCCCCCCCCCACGGCGGCAGCTCGGGGGGGGCCGTCGGTCAGGGGATGGGGGGCCTGTGGGGGGGGGGGCAGAGGGGGGGTGTGGGGCCGGGCTGCCCCCCAACTGCCCCAGAGATCCCAGACCCCCAAGTGCCCCCCCCCGGCCCCCCAAGTGCCTTTTCCTGCCCCATAGATCCCCCCAAATCCCCCCCCCAGCCCCACAAGTGCCCCCCAACCCCCCCAAATCCCCCCCAACTGCCCCCCCAGCCCCCCAACTACCACTCCAGCCCCCCAACTGCCCCCCCAAATCCCCCCCAGCCCCACAACTGCCCCCCAAGTGCCTCCTCCTGCCCCATAGATCCCCCCAAACCCCCCCAGCCCCACATCTGCCCCCCCAAATCCCCCCAGCCCCACAGGTGCCCCCCCAAATCCCCCCCAACTGCCCCCTACCCCCCCAAATCCCCTCCCCAGCCCCCCAACTGCCCCCCAAATCACCCCCAACTGCCCCCCAACCCCCCCAAATCCCCTCCCCAGCCCCACATCTGCCCCCCCAAATCCCCCCAGCCCCACAAGTGCCCCCCAAATCCCCTCCCCAGCCCCCTAACTCCCCCCCACCCCCCAAATCCCCAACTGCCCCCCTATCCCTCCAAATGCCCCCCCCAGCCCCACAACTGCCCCCCAAATCCCCTCCCTACCCCCCCAAATCGCCCCCCAACTGCCCCCCCCAGCCCAAGTGCCCCCCAACCCCCCCAAATCCCCCCCAACTGCCCCCCTACCCCCCCAAATCCCCTCCCCAGCCCCCCATCTGCCCCCCAACCCCCCAAATCCCCAACTGCCCCCCTATGCCTCCAAATGCCCCCCCCAGCCCCACAACTGCCCCCCAAATCCCCTCCCCAGCCCCCCAACTGCCCCCCTACCCCCCCAAATCGCCCCCCAACTGCCCCCCCAGCCCCACAAGTGCCCCCCAACCCCCCCAAATCCCCCCCAACTGCCCCCCTACCCCCCCAAATCCCCTCCCCAGCCCCCCAACTGCCCCCCTACCCCCCCAAATCGCCCCCCAACTGCCCCCCCAGCCCCCCAAATCCCCCCCCAGCCCCATTACCGGGGGGGCAGCCCGTTCCCGCTGTAGCCGTGGTCGTGCTGGGCCGGCAGCGCCCGGAGCCGAGCGGCCGCCGACGATTCCGACACCGGGACTTTGGGGGCCGGTTCCCTGCGGGGAGGGGAGGGGGGGGCCCAGTATACACTGGGAAGCCTCCCAGTATGATTTTTGAGGGGGGGGTGGCAATAAATCTCGTATTTCCTGGTTTTGGCCAGTTCTTCCCAGTTTATTTCACTCACCAGTCGCAGGCCTGGGGGCGACGCTTGGTCCCGGGGCCGGGGGGCCGGGGAGCGCTGGGGGGTGTTAATTAGAGAAGATATTAATTGGGGGGGGGGTAATTTGGGGGGGGGGTCAGCCCCTCCAAAGTCTGCCTCTATCACATCAGCCCCCACTCTCCTTCTCCTCCTCCCACACCCCCCAAATTGCCCCCACACCTAAAAAACTGCCCCAAAACATAAAAAAAATCGCCCCCAAACCTAAAAAAATTGCCCCCAAACCTAAAAAAAATGCTGCCACACCTAAAGAATTGCCCCGAAACCTAAAAAAATTGCCCCAAACCTAAAAAAATCACCCCCACACCTAAAAAAAATGCCCCCACACCTAAAGAATCACTGCCACATCTAAAAAAATCACCCTCACACCTAAAAAAAAGCCCCCACATCTAAAAAAAATTGCCCCCAAAGCTAAAGACCGCCCCCACACCTCAAAAATCACCCCCAAACATAAAAAAATTGCCCCCACACCTAAAAAAAACATGCCCACACCCAAAAAATTGCCCCCACAGCTACAAAATTGCCCCTAAAGCTAAAAAAATGCCCCAAAACCTAAAAAAATCACCCCCAAGTCTAAAATTGCCCCCCCACCTACAAAAATCGCCCCACACCTAATCACCCCCAAAACTAAAAAAATTGCCCCCACACCTAAAAAATCATCCCAAACCTAAAAAAAAATCGCCCCCACGCCAAAAAAATTGCCCCATGCCTAAAAAAATTGCCCCCACACTTAAAAAAATTGCCACCACACCTAAAAAAATGGCCCCACACCTAAAAAAATCGCCCCCAAGCCCCAAAAATTGCCCCAAACCTAAAAAAAATGCCCTGCAAGCTAAAGAAAATGCCTCCACACCTAAAAACATTGCCCCCAAACATGAAAAAATTGCCCCAAAATCTAAAAAAATCACCCCCAAACCTAAAGAAAATGCCCCCACACCTAAAAAATTGCCCCAAAACCTAATAAAAATGCCCCCACTCCTTAAAAAATCGCCCCCAGAGAAAAATCGCCCCCAAACCTAAAACTAATCGCCCCCACACCTAAAAAATTGCCCCAAACCTAAAAAAATTGCCCCGAACCTAAAAAAAATGCCCCCACATCCAAAAACATTGTCCCCAAACATTAAAAAATTGCCCCAAAACCTAAAAAAATTGCCCCAAAACCTAAAGAAAATGCCCCCACACCTAAAAAATTGCCCCGAAACCTAATAAAAATGCCCCCACACCTTAAAAAAATGCCCTCAGACAGAAAAAAATCACCCCCAAACCTAAAACTAATTGCCCCCACACCTAAAAAATTGCCCCGAACCTAAAAAAATTGCCCCCAAACATGACAAAATTGTCCCCAAACCTAAAGAAAATGCCCCCACACCTAAAGAATTACCCCAACACTTAATAAAAATGCCCCCACACCTTAAAAAAATGCCCCCAGACAGAAAAAAATCGCCCCCAAACAGAGAAAAATCGCCCCCAAACCTAAAACTAATCGCCCCCACCCCTCAAAAATCGCCCCAAACCTAAAAAAAATGCCCCCACACCTAAAAAAAATTGCCCCAAAACCTAAAAAAATTGCCCCAAAACCTAAAGAAAATGCCCCCACACCTAAAAAATTGCCCCGAAACCTAATAAAAATGCCCCCACACCTTAAAAAAATGCCCCCAGACAGAAAAAAGTCGCCCCCAAACCTAAAACTAATCGCCCCCACCCCTCAAAAATCGCCCCCAAACCTAAAAAACCCGCGGCCCCCCCTCAAAAAACTCGCCCTCACCCCCCTCGGGCCCCCTCCCCTCCGTAGGCCGCGGCCTCCATCCGGGCCCTCACCCCGCGGCGCCCCCGCGCATGCGCGGCAACGCCCCCGCCACGCCCCCCTTCACCCATAAAAGGCCGGCGGGACTACAACTCCCGGCGCGCATTGCGACAGGGACTCCGCGCATGCGTAAATGAGGGAGAAAAAAAGCCCTTTCGGCGCATCTGCGCATGCGTAAAGCGAGGACGTTGCCTAGAGGGGCTCGGCGCATGCGCGAGGCCGCGCGGCGGAAGCGGCGCGGCGCCCTTTTAGCGCGTCACCGCGCCGCGCCGGAAGCGGCGGCGGAGAAGAAGATGGCGGACGGCCGCCGGTCTCCGTCTCCCCGCGGCGGCGGCGGCGGCGGCGAGGACGGGTTGCCGTTCCCCGGCGGGGTGAGGCGGGCTCGGCAGCTTCTCCACATGAGCGTCCTGGCGCAGAGCGCTTCCCCCTGCGGCCGCTACCTGGCGGCCGGTAACAATTACGGCGAAGTGGCCGTTTTTAGGTAAACGGAACTTTTCCGCTTTCCTTTTCCGCTTTCCTCTTCCGCTTTCCTCTTCCGCGCCGCTACCGGGAAGGGCCGCGGGGCTTTTACGCCCCCCCCGGGGTTTTTTTTTTTTATATTTTTTCTCGGTTTTCCGCCCCCCGCAGCCTCTCGGCCGCTCTCAGCGCCGAGGCCAAGGAGGAGAGCAAGCGCCCGCTCGGCGTCTTCCAGGGTGAGCCGAGGGATGGCGGGGGGGGCTGCCCAGTATCCCCTGCCCTCTCCCAGTATCCCCCGGGGGCTGCCCAGTATCCCCTGCCCTCTCCCAGTATCCCCCGGGGGCTGCCCAGTATCCCCTGCCCTCTCCCAGTATCCCCCGGGGGCTGCCCAGTATCCCCTGCCCTCTCCCAGTATCCCCCGGGGGCTGCCCAGTATCCCCTGTGGCACTCCCAGTATCGCCTGCCCTCTCCCAGTATCCCCCGGGGGCTGCCCAGTATCCCCTGCCCTCTCCCAGTATCCCCCGGGGGCTGCCCAGTATCCCCTGTGGCACTCCCAGTATCCCCTGCCCTCTCCCAGTATCCCCCGGGGGCTGCCCAGTATCCCCTGTGGCACTCCCAGTATCGCCTGCCCTCTCCCAGTATCCCCCGGGGGCTGCCCAGTATCCCCTGCCCTCTCCCAGTATCCCCCGGGGGCTGCCCAGTATCCCCTGTGGCACTCCCAGTATCCCCTGCCCTCTCCCAGTATCCCCCGGGGTTGCCCAGTATCCCCTGCCCTCTCCCAGTATCCCCCGGGGGCTGCCTAGTATCCCCTGCCCTCTCCCAGTATCCCCCGGGGGCTGCCCAGTATCCCCTGTGGCACTCCCAGTATCGCCTGCCCTCTCCCAGTATCCCCTGTGGCACTCCCAGTATCCCCCAGGGGCACTCCCAGTATGCCCTGCCCTCTCCCACTATCGCCCAGGGGCTGCCCAGTATGCCCTGCCCTCTCCCAGTATCCCCCAGGGCCTTCCCAGTATGCCCTGCCTTCTCCCAGTATGCCCCGGGGGCTGCCAAGTATGCCCTGCTCTCTCCCAGTATCCCCTGGGACTTTCCCAGTATGCCCTGCCCTCTCACAGCATCTCCTGGGAATTTCCCAGTATA
The DNA here is from genome assembly GCA_037953605.1 of Necrosyrtes monachus. Taxonomy (NCBI): domain Eukaryota; kingdom Metazoa; phylum Chordata; class Aves; order Accipitriformes; family Accipitridae; genus Necrosyrtes; species Necrosyrtes monachus. The sequence continues at coordinate 57,806 of JAZGTQ010000516.1, forward strand.
CCCTGCTCTCTCCCAGTATCCTCTAGGGCCTTCCCAGTAGCCTTGGTGGGGCTCCCAGTGCCTCCCAGTATGTTTAATACGCTCCCAGCAGCCTTTGTGGGCGCTCCCAGTATCCCCCAGGACTTTCCCAGTATCCCTTGCCCTCTCCCAGTATCCCCCAGGGCCTTCCCAGGAGGCTTGGTGGTGCTCCCAGTGCCTCCCAGTATGCTTAGTACACTCCCAGCAGCCTTTGCGGGCGCTCCCAGTATCCCCCGGACCCTTCCCAGTATCCCCTGTGGCACTCCCAGTATCCCTTGCCCTTACTCCCAGTATCCTCTGCCCTCTCCCAGTATCCCCCAGGACCTTCCCAGTATGCTCTGCTCTCTCCCAGCATCCCCTGTGGCACTCCCAGTATGCCCAGTATCCCCCAGGACCTTCCCAGTATCCCCTGCTCTCTCCCAGCATCCCCTGGGACCTTCCCAGTCCACCCTGCCCTCTCCCAGTATCCCCCAGGCCCTTCCCAGCACCCTCGGTGGGGTTCCCAGTGCCTCCCAGTATCCCCCGGGACCTTCCCAGTATCCCCCGGGACCTTCCCAGTACACCCTGCCCTCTCCCAGCATCCCCCAGCACCCTCGACGGGGCCCCCCGCCCTCTCCCAGCACCCCCCACCCTCTCCCAGCACCCCCCAGACCCCTTCCCAGTATCCCCCAGTCTCTCCCAGTATCCCTTAACCCCCCCCAAAACCAATTTCCCAGCCCACTCCGGCCCAGTTTACGCCCTCGCCTCCACCGAGCGCCACCTCCTCAGCGCCAGCGACGGCGAAATCAAAGCCTGGGCCTGGGCCGAACTGGGCAAAAAGGTGGGTGCCCCCCCCCTCAAACTGGGTAAACTGGGAGCTCGTTTAATTTCTCCCTCACCCTTTTTTTTTTTTTTTTGGACTCTACTATTAGGGTTGTAGGGAGATCTGGACCCGCCGCCCGCCCTACAGGTGAATTTCCCCCCCCCCGGTGGCGCTTGGACCCCCCTAGAAATTTGGGGGGGGGGCCTTTACGCCTTCCTGCACCCCCAAAAAAAAAATTTCACCCCCCCCAAAAAATCCTGAAACCCCCCCAAAAAAATCTACACCACCCCCCCCCCCAGAACCAGTTTGGAAGTGCCGGAGATCAACAGCCTCCAGCTGAACAACAGGGTGAGCCGCGGGGGATTGTGGGATAGCGGAGGACTTGGGGGGGGGGGGGACGGGACCACATGACCCCCCCCCGGGGGGGGGACACGCTTGGGACCCCCCCTGTGTGGGTATTGAATTTTTTTTTTGTTTTTTTTTTGTGTTCCCCCCCGCAGGATAACTCGGTGGTGCTGGCCGGGGGGGACGGCGTGGTGCGCGTCATGGATTTGGAGACGGGGGCTTTCACTGTGAGGGGGGGGACTGGGAAAAGGGGGGGGGATACTGGGAAAAGGGGGGGGATACTGGGAAAAGGGGGGGGACTGGGAAAAGGGGACTGGGAAAAGGGGGGGACTGGGAAAAGGGGGGGCTGGGGAGGGGGGGACTGGGAAAAGGGGGGGTGCTGGGGAAGGGAGACTGGGAAAAGGGGGGGATACTGGGAAAAGGGGGGGGACTGGGAAAAGGGGGGATACTGGGAAAAGGGGGGGGACTGGGAAAAGGGGGGGACTGGGAAAAGGGGGGGCTGGGGAGGGGGGGGACTGGGAAAAGGGGGGGTGCTGGGGAAGGGAGACTGGGAAAAGGGGGGGATACTGGGAAAGGGGGGGGACTGGGAAAAGGGGGGATACTGGGAAAAGGGGGGGGACTGGGAAAAGGGGGGGACTGGGGAAGGGGGGGTACTGGGAAAAGGGGGGGTGCTGGGGAAGGGGGACTGGGAAAAGGGGGGGATACTGGGAAAAGGGGGGGACTGGGGAAGGGGGGGTACTGGGAAAAGGGGGGGACTGGGGAAGGGGGGGTACTGGGAAAAGGGGGGGACTGGGAAAAGGGGGGACTGGGAAAAGGGGGGGATACTGGGAAAAGGGGGGGGACTGGGAAAAGGGGGGGGACTGGGAAAAGGGGGGGACTGGGGAAGGGGGGGTGCTGGGGAAGGGGGACTGGGAAAAGGGGGGGGACTGGGAAAAGGGGGGGATACTGGGAAAAAGGGGGGGGACTGGGAAAAGGGGGGGACTGGGGAAGGGGGGGTACTGGGAAAAGGGGGGGTGCTGGGGAAGGGGGACTGGGAAAAGGGGGGGGACTGGGAAAAGGGGGGGATACTGGGAAAAAGGGGGGGGACTGGGGAAGGGGGGTACTGGGGAAGGGGGGGTACTGGAAAAGGGGGGGTGCTGGGGAAGGGGGACTGGGAAAAGGGGGGGGAATGGGAAAAGGGGGGGATACTGGGAAAAGGGGGGGGACTGGGAAAAGGGGGGGACTGGGGAAGGGGGGTACTGGGAAAAGGGGGGGTGCTGGGGAAGGGGGACTGGGAAAAGGGGGGGATACTGGGAAAAAGGGGGGGGACTGGGAAAAGGGGGGGGACTGGGGAAGGGGGGTACTGGGAAAAGGGGGGGTGCTGGGGAAGGGGGACTGGGAAAAGGGGGGGATACTGGGAAAAAGGGGGGGGACTGGGAAAAGGGGGGGGACTGGGGAAGGGGGGGTACTGGGAAAAGGGGGGGGACTGGGAAAAGGGGGAGACTGGGAAAAAGGGGGGGTGCTGGGGAGGGGGGGGAAGTGGGAAAGGGGGGGTGAAACTGGGGAAAGGGGGGATACTGGTAAAAAAGGGGGGATGCTGGGAAAAAGGGGGGTACTGGGAAAAGGGGGGGTGCTGGGGAAGGGGGGGGAGTGGGAAAGGGGGGGTGAAACTGGGGAAAGGGGGGGATATTGGGAAAAAAAGGGGGATACCGGGAAAGGGGGGGAACTGGGGAAAGGGGGAGTGAAACTGGGGAAAGGGGGGGATACTGGGAAAAAGGGGGGATACTCAGAAAAAGGGGGGGAAGTGGGAAAGGGGTGAAACTGGGAAAAGGGGGGGATACTGGGAAAAAGGGGGGGATACTGGGAAAAAAAGGGATACGGGGAAAGGGGGGGACTGGGAAAAGGGGGGGTGAAACTGGGAAAGGGGGGGAGTGGGAAGGTGGGGGGAACTGGGAAAAGGAGGGGGAAACTGGGAAAAAGGGGAGACACTGGGAAAAGGGGGGGGAATAACAACCAGTGTCCCCCCCCCGGTGGGCCCCCAGCATTTTTTTGGGGGGGGGGGAGCCCCAGTGGATCTTTCCATTTTATAACAAAGTGGGGGGGGGCACCCCAATGGGTTTTTTTTTCCTTTTCCCGCCTTTTTCCAATATTTTTTTTTCTGTGCTCTTGTTTTCCAACTTTTTTTTTTTTGTCTCCCTGTTTCCAGTATTTTTTTTTCTTCTCTCACCCTTTCTAATATTTTTTTTTTTCTGATTTTTTTGCATTTTCCAATGTATTTTTTTTTTGTCCACTCCTTTTCCAATATTTTTTTTTTCTGTCCCTCCTTTTTCAATATTTTTTTTGTGTCTCCCCCTTTTCCAATATTTTGTTTCTGTTTCTGTTCCCCCTTTTTCCAATATTTTTTTTCTTGTCCACCCCTTCCCAATATTTTTTTGTTGTCCCCAGTTTTCCAATATTTTTGTTTTTCCTGTCTCCGCCTTTCCAATATTTTTTTATGTCACTCTCTTTCCAATATTTTTTTTTGTTTGTTCTTTTTTAATATTTTTTGCTTGTTTTGCCGCCCTTTCCAATAATTTTTTTCTGTCTGCGTCTTTCTAATATTTTTTCTTGTCCCGCTCATTTTCCAATATTTTTTTCCTATTTCTCCTTTCCAATTTTTATTTCCCACCCCGCCCTTTCCCAATATATATTTTTTTTTTCCCTACCCCCCCTTCCCCAATAAATGTTTTTTTTTTTTTTTCCGTCCCCCCCCCTTTCCCAGCACGACCTGCGGGGGCACCGCGATTACATCCACTGCCTGGCCCTGCGCGACCAGCTCCCCCAGTGCCTCTCGGGGGGGGAGGACGGCACCGTGCGCCTCTGGGGTGAGACCCCCACCCACCCACCGGACCCCCCCCCACCCACCGGACCCCCCCCCACCCCATGGGACCCCCCCCCACCCATGGGACCCCCCCCGGCTCGCTCCGACCCCCCCTTTTTACCACCCCCCCCCCCCAGATCTCCGCAGCGGTTCCCAGGTCCAATTAATCGAAGTGCACAAATACGAGGTGAGCACCCCCCCTAAAAAAAAAAAAAAAAACGAAAAAAACCCCAAAACACCCCAAAATCTAAGGGCGTGGCACCCCCCCGCCCTTAAATTATAATTTTTTTGTTACTTGCCCCCCCCAGGAGTGCAGCCGCCCGCAGAACGGCAAATGGATCCGGTGTTTGGCCACCGACTCCGACTGGATGGTGAGGGGGGGGGGGCACAAGGGTTTTTTTTTTTTTTCTTATTTTTTCCATTTTTGGCGTTTTTTAGGTTTTGGGGGGCGTTTTTCGGGGGGATTTGGGGGCGTTTGGGGGGATTTAGGGGATTTGGGAACTCCCCCCCCCGAATCTTGTCCGTCCCCCCCCCTTCAGGTGTGCGGGGGGGGGCCGGCGTTGACCCTGTGGCATTTGCGCTCCGTCACCCCCACCACCGTCTTCCCGCTGCCCCCCTGCCAGCACCACGTGCTGTTCTATCAAGATCTGGTGAGTCCCAGTAAAAACCAGTATAAACCAGTAAAAACCAGTATAAACCAGTATAAACCAGTACAAACCAGTACAGGCGAGCGTAAGCCGATAGGGCGCTCTGCTGATTCCCGCCGCGGGCGGCATTCCCGCTATGGGAGCGGGGCGGGGGGGGGGGGGGAGCGTCGCTCCCAGTACGTCCCAGTTTGCGATGGGGGGAGGCAGGGGGGTGCTGGTCCAGTTTGTCCCAGTATGGGGCAAGAAAGGGACCAGTTGCCTTCCCGGGGGGGTCCCAGTATCCCTGGGGTGGTCTTCCCAGTTCCCTCCCAGTGCTTCCCAGTGTCTTCTGCAGTCCCCCTCACAGCCTAGGGCTACCCCCCAGTGCCTCCCAGTCCCCCCCAGTATCCCCCCAGCTCCTTCCCAACCCACTCCCAGTCCCTCCCAGTCCCCCCCAATTGTCTCCCAATTCCTTCCCAGTCCCTCCCAGCGCCCCCAGTCCCTCCAAATCCCCTCCCAGTCCCCTCCAGTCCCCGCCCAATCCCCTCCCAGTCCCTCCCAGTGCCCCCCAGTCCCCCCCAATCCTTTCCCAGTCCCCCCAATCCCTTCCCAGCGCCCCCCAGTCCCTCCCAGTCCCCCCCAATCTTCTCCCAATTCCCTCCCAGTCTCTCCAAATCCCCTCCCAGTGCCCCCCAGTGCTCTCCCAGTCCCCCCCAATCCCCTCCCAGCGCCCCCAATCCCCTCCCAGTCCCTCCCAGCGCCCCCCAGTTCCCCCTAATCCCCTCCCAGTCCCTCCCAGTACCCCCCAATTCCCTCCAAATCCCCTCCCAGTGGCCCCCAGTGCCCTCCCAGCCCCCCCAATCCCCTCCCAGCGCCCCCAGTCCCCCCCAATCCCCTCCCAGTGCCCTCGCAGCCCCCCCCCCCCCCCCCCAGCGCCTCCCAGTTCCCCCCCAATCCTCTCCTGGCGCCTCCCAGTTCCCCCCCAATCCCCTCCCAGTCCTCCCCAATTCCCCCCCAGCACCCCCCAGTGCCCTCCCAGTCCTCCCCAATTCCCCCCCAGTGCCCCCAGTGCTCTCCCAGTGCCCCCCAATTCCCTCCAAATCCCCTCCCAGCGCCCCCCAGTCCCTCCCAGTCCCCCCCAATTCCCTCCAAATCCCCCCCCAGTGCCCCCCAGTCCCCTCCCAGTCCCTCCCAGCGCCTCCCAGTCCCCCCCAATTCCCTCCAAATCCCCCCCCAGTGCCTCCCAGCCCCCCCCAGTCCCCTCCCAGTGCCCTCGCAGCCCCCCCCCCTCCCGGCGCCTCCCAGTCCCCCCCAATCCCCCCCCAGCGCCCCCCAGTCCCCCCCAATCCCCCCCAATCCCCTCCCAGTGCCCTCGCACCCCCCCCCCTCCCCTCCCGGCGCCTCCCAGTTCCCCCCCAATCCCCTCCTGGCGCCTCCCAGTTCCCCCCCAATCCCCTCCCAGTCCCCTCCCAGTCCCTCCCAGCACCCCCCAGTGCCCTCCCAGTCCTCCCCAATTCCCCCCCAGTGCCCTCCCAGTCCTCCCCAATTCCCCCCCAGTGCTCTCCCAGTCCCCCCCAATCCCCTCCCAGTGCCCCCCAATTCCCTCCAAATCCCCTCCCAGCGCCCCCCAGTCCCTCCCAGTCCCCCCCAATTCCCTCCAAATCCCCCCCAGTCCCCTCCCAGTCCCTCCCAGCGCCCCCCAGTCCCCTCCCAGTCCCTCCCAGTGCCCCCCAGTTCCCTCCCAGTCCCTCCCAGCCCCCCCCAGTCCCCTCCCAGCCCCCCCCAATCCCCTCCCAGTGCCCTCGCAGCCCCCCCCCTCCCCTCCCGGCGCCTCCCAGCGCCTCCCAGTGCCTCCCAGTGCCCCATGCGCAGGTGCTGGCGGGGGGGCAGGGCCCGGCCCTGCACCAGCTGCAGCTGAGCGGGGAGCTGCGGGCGCGCGTCCCCTGCTCCCCCCCCGCCCTCACCTGCCTCTGCCTCAACCACCGCTCCCCCGAGCACAAGGTGGGCGGGGCCGGGGGCGGGGACAGAGGGGAGGGGGCGGGGACAGAGGGGGAGGGGCGGGGACAGAGGGGGAGGGGGCGGGGACAGAGGGGGAGGGGCGGGGATAAAGGGGGAGGGGCGGGGATAAAGGGGGAGGGGCGGGGATAAAGGGGGGGCGACTGGGGAGGGGATACTGGGGGAGAGCAGGGAGAGGCTGGGGAGGGGGGTGGGAGGGGCTTGAGGGGGGTGGGAGGGGCCTGGGAGTGGGATGGGAGGGGCTTGAGGGGGGTGGGAGGGGCCTGGGAGAGGGGCTGGGGGGAGTGGGAGGGGCTTGAGGGGAGTGGGAGGGGTGTGGGGTGGGAGGGGCTTGAGGGGAGTGGGAGGGGTGTGGGGTGGGAGGGGCTTGAGGGGAGTGGGAGGGGCCTGGGAGAGGGGCTTGAGGGGAGTGGGAGGGGCCTGGGAGATGGGCCTGAGGGGTGTGGGAGGGGCCTGAGGGGTGTGGGAGGGGCTTGAGGGGAGTGGGAGGGACTTGAGGGGTGCAGGAGGGGCCTGGGAGATGGGCCTGAGGGGAGTGGGAGGGGCCTGAGGGGAGTGGGAGGGGCCTGAGGGGAGTGGGAGGGGCTTGAGGGGAGTGGGAGGGACTTGAGGGGTGCAGGAGGGGCCTAGGAGATGGGCCTGAGGGGAGTGGGAGGGGCCTGAGGGGAGTGGGAGGGGCCTGAGGGGAGTGGGAGGGGCTTGAGGGGAGTGGGAGGGACTTGAGGGGTGCAGGAGGGACCTGGGAGATGGGCCTGAGGGGAGTGGGAGGGGCTTGAGCAGAGTGGGAGGGGCCTGAGGGGAGTGGGAGGGGTGTGGGGTGGGAGGGGCTTGAGGGGTGTAGGAGGGGCTTGAGGGGCGTGGGAGGGGCCTGGGAGATGGGCCTGAGGGGAGTGGGAGGGGCTTGAGGGGAGGGGGAGGGGTTTCAGGGGAGCAGGAGGGGCTTGGGACTTGGGTGGGAGGGGTTTTGGGGGTGTGGGAGGGGTTTCAGGGGAGTGGGAGGGGCTTGGGACTTGGGTGGGAGGGGTTTCAGGGGGGGTGGGGGGTCAGGGGGTGTGGGAGGGGCTTGGGACTTGGGTGGGAGGGGTTTCAGGGGGTGTGGGAGGGGCTTGAGGGGTGTGGGAGGGACTTGGGACCTGGGTGGGAGGGGTTTCAGGGGGTGTGGGAGGGGCTTGGGTGTGGGAGGGGCCTGGGAGTCAGGTGGGAGCAGTGCAGAGGGAAGTGGGAGGGGCTTTGAGGGAGTGGGAGGAGTTTCAGGGGAGTGGGAGGGGTTTGAGGGGAGGGGGGCTTGAGGGGGGTGGGAGGGGCTTGGGGTGGGAGGGGCTTGAGGGGGGTGGGAGGGGCTTGGGGTGGGAGGGGCTTGAGGGGGGTGGGAGGGGCCTGGGCTGGGAGTGGGGTGGGAGGGGTTTCAGGGGAGGGGGGGCCTGAGAGGGTGGGAGGGGCTTAAGGGGAGTGGGAGGAGCCTGCGGGGGTGGGAGGGGCCTAGGGGGAGGGCCCTATGGGTGGGAGGAGCCTACGCGCTGGCTTTAGGCACCTGGGAGACCCTTACTGAAGTGGGAGGGGCCTGAGTGGGAGGGGCTTTGGTGGGGAGGAGCCTACACGAGGTGGGGGCGTGCCCTGACGAGGCCCCGCCCCCCCAGGTGTTGACGGCAGCCGGCACCAGCCCCAAAATCGACGTTTTCACCAACCTGGGCTACCGCGCCTTCTCCCTCTGCTTCGCCTGACCCCCCCCGGGACCCCCCCAAAAACCCCCCGACCCCCCCAAAAACCCCCAGACCCCCCCAAACCCCCCCGACCCCCCAAAACCCCCCAAAAATACACGCCCCCCCCCCCCCCGGGGCCAGCCTGTTTTTTAATTCGTTGTCCGTGTTTATTATCATTGGGGGGGGGGCACTGGGGACGCTGGGGGGGGTACTGGGGACACTGGGGGGGGTACTGGGGACACTGGAGAAGTACTGGGGACACTGGGGGGGGTACTGGGGACACTGGGGGGGGGGGGTCTCAGCCCCGTGACCCCCCCGGGGGGGTCTCCCCCTGCATCCCCTCCATGTTCTCGTAGGAGCCGGCGTCTGTGGGGAGAGGGGGGGCAAAATTTTCGTCAGCTGGGACCCCCCCCCCCCCAAAAAAAATGTGTCCCCCCCCCAAAAAAATGTGTGTCCCCCCAAAATGTGTCGTCCCCCCCAAATCTGTTGTCCCCCCCAAAAAAGTGTGTGTCCACCCACCCCAAAAAAAAGGCGTCCCCTTACCGTTCTCGCGGCCCGTCCCCCCCCCGGCCATGTCCTCGTAGGGCTGCGAGCCTGGGGGGGGGGGGGGGCGGTGACGTCAGGGGGGGGCGGTGACGTCAAGGGGGGGTGGTGACGTCAAGGGGGGGGCGGTGACGTCAAGGGGGGGGCCCCAAAACTCACCGGCCGAGCCCTCGCTGCGCCCGTCCAGCCGCTCGCCCGCGCTCAGCAGCGCCCGCTGCAGCCCTGGGAGGGGGGGACACATTTTGGGGCGTTTTAGGACATTTTGGGGCGTTTTAGGACATTTTGGGGCGTTTTAGGATATTTTGGGGCAGTTTGGGGATATTTTGGGGTGGTTTGGGGACGTTTTGGGGCGGTTTTGGATGGTTTTGGGGGGGGGGGACTTACGTAGGTAGGTGGCGGGCGCCGGGTGGGTGTTGGCGTAGTGGGGGGAGGCGGCTGTGGGGGGCACCCCCCAAGTGGGTGTTTACGCCCCCCAGCTGCCCCCCAAGTGGGGATTTGCCCCCCAAGTGGGTGTTTACCCCCCCCAGCTGCCCCCCAAGTGGGGATTTACCCCCCCATGTGGGTATTTACCCCCCAAACCTGCCCCACGGAAAGTATTTACCCCCCCAGATCTGCCCCCCAAGTAGATATTTGCCCCCATCTGCCCCCCAAGTGGGGATTTACGCCCCACATGTGCCCCCCAAGTGGGTGTTTACCCCCAGATCTGCCCCCCAAGTGGGTATTTTTTGCCCCCCATCTGCCCCCCAAGTGGGTATTTACCCCCAGATCTGCCCCCCAAGTGGGTATTTTTTGCCCCCCATCTGCCCCCCAAGTGGGGATTTACCCCCCAAACCTGCCCCACAGAAAGTATTTACCCCCCAGATCTGCCCCCCAAGTAGGTATTTGCCCCCATCTGCCCCCCAAGTGGGTATTTTTGCCCCCCATCTGCCCCCCAAGTGGGGATTTACCCCCCCATCTGCCCCCCAAGTGGGTGTTTACCCCCCAAACCTGCCCCACAGAAAGTATTTACCCCCCAGATCTGCCCCCCAAGTGGGTATTTACCCCCCAAGTGGGTGTTTACCCCCCCATCTGCCCCCCAAGTGGGGATTTATGCCCCCCATCTGCCCCCCAAGTAGATATTTGCCCCCATCTGCCCCCCAAGTGGGGATTTACCCCCCAAACCTGCCCCACAGAAGGTATTTGCCCCCCAGATCTGCCCCCCAAGCGGGTGTTCACCCCCCCATCTGCCCCCCAAGTGGGCATTTACCCCCCCCCAAGTGCGGGTCCCCCCATACCTGCCTCCAGCCCGTTCTCGTAGCTCCCTGGGGGGGGGACACGACACGAGAGGGGGGGTCAGACCGCGACCCCCAAGTTTTTTTTGGGGGGTGGGGGGGGGGGCGCGGGGGGGGGCCGTTACCGACAGAACTTCGGGCCCCGGGCGGCCCCGGCTCGTTCTCGTAGCCCTCTGGGGGGGGGAAAGGGGGGATCAGTGGGGCTCTGCCCCACACATTGCCCCCCCCCCGCTGCCCCACACATCCCCTCTTGCCCCCCAACTCACCCCCGGGCTCTTCGGTCTCGCTGTCGGGGTGCTCGTAGCCTTCCTCTTCCTCTTCCTCTTCCTCTTCCTCCTCGTTCTCCCCCCCCCCGGCTCCCCCCGGGGGCTGGCCCCACAGATCCCCTGGGGGTCCCGCTGTGGGGCTGCCCGGCTCGGGGGGGGGGCCTGGGGTGGGATGGAGGGGGGGGGCAGGTCAGTGTGGGGCAGGATTGGGGGGATGTGGGGCAGGATTTGGGGGGCAGGATTGGGGAGGTGGGGCAGGATTTGGGGGGGCAGGATTGGGGAGATGTGGGGCAGGATTTGGGGGGCAGGATTAGGGGTATGTGGGGCAGATTTTGGGAGATATGGGGCAGGATTTGGGGGGGCAGGATTTGGGGGAATGTGGGGCAGGATTTGGGGGAGCAGGATTTGGGGGATGTGGGGCAGGATTTGGGGGGTCAGGATTTGGGGGGCAGGATTAGGGGGATGTGGGGCAGATTTTGGGAGATGTGGGGCAGGATTTGGGGGAATGTGGGGCAGGATTTGGGGGGCAGGATTAGGGGTATGTGGGGCAGATTTTGGGAGATGTGGGGCAGGATTTGGGGGGGCAGGATTTAGGGGGTGTGGGGCAGGATTTGGGGGCAGGATTTGGGAGATGTGGGGCAGGATTTGGGGGAATGTGGGGCAGGATTTGGGGGGCAGGATTTGGGGGATGGGGGGCAGGATTTGGGGGATGTGGGGCAAGATTTGGGGGTGTGTGGGGTAGGTTTAGGGGTGTGTGGGGCACGTTTGGGGGATGTGGGGCAGGATTTGGGGGGATGTGGGGCAAGATTAGAGGAGTGTGGGGCAGGATTGTGGGGGGCAGGATTTGGGGGGGCAGGATTTGGGAGATGTGGGGCAGGATTTGGGGGTATGTGGGGCAGGATTAGGGGGTGTGGGGCAGGATTTGGGGGGTAGGATTTGGGGGATGTGGGGCAGGATTGTGGGGTGTGTGGGGAAGAATTAGGGGGATGTGGGGCAGGATTTGGTGGGATGTGGGGCAGGATTTGGGGGATGTGGGGCAGGATTTGGGGGGATGTGGGTCACTCACGGGGGGCAGCCGTGGGGCAGAGCACGTTCCCGTAGGGGCTGTGGGGGCCGGGGGTCGTCACTCGGAAGAACCTTGGGGGGGGTTGGATGGGGGGGCACTGGGGCTGGGGCTGCCCCATAAGTGCCCCCCATCTCTGCCCCATAGCTACTTCTGCCCCATAGACACCTCTGCCCCATAGACACCCAGATCCCTGCCCTATAGCTCCCCCTGCCCCATAGATATCCCTCCCCATAGCTGCCCCCCCGGCAATAAATACCCCCATCTCTGCCCCATAGCCACCCCCACCCCATAGATACCCCCGCCCCATAGATTCCCTCTGCCCCATAGATTCCCCCACCCCACAGATTCCCTCACCCCACACATTCCCCCCCCCCGCCCCACACATTCCCCCCCCCCCACCTTTGATCCTGTCGGCGTCTCTCTCTCTTGCGGTTCTGCAAGACTTGGGGGGGGGGGGAAACACAAAAATTAAGGTTGGGGGGCCGTGCCCCACATCTCCCCACATCTCCCCACATCTCCCCACATCCCCCCACATCTCCCCACACTGCCCCACATCCCCCCGATCCCCATGCCGTGCCCCCCACGTCCCCCCCCAGCCCCCCGCGTCTCCCCCTCTCTGCCCCACACATCGTCCCCCCCCAGCCCCACACGTCCCCCCCGCCCCACACATCCCCCCCTGCCCCACACATTGTCCCCCCCGCCCCACACGTCCCCCCCCTCTGCCCCACACGTCTCCCCCTCTGCCCCACACATTGTCCCCCCCGCCCCACACGTCCCCCCCCAGCCCCACACGTCCCCCCTCTGCCCCACACATTGTCCCCCCCCAGCCCCACACGTCCCCCCCGAGTCTCGCCGTGGGTCGCGCTGACCTCGGTGCCGGTGGCAGAGCCCCATCAGCACGGCCCCCCCCAGCGCCACGTAGGCCACGGCCACGACCCCCACGGGGCCCCCCCAGCCCCACGGCGCCGAGCCTGCGGGCGGACGGACACGACCTCACCCCACGGCTGCGCCGGCCCCCCCGGCCCCACAAGTGACCCCCGGCCCCACAAGTGACCCCCAGCCCCACAAGTGACCCCCAGCCCCACAGCTGCCCCCCCGGCCCCACAAGTGACCCCCCGGCCCCACAAGTGACCCCCCCGGCCCCACAGCTGCCCCCCCGGCCCCACAAGTGACCCCCCGGCCCCACAAGTGACCCCCCCGGCCCCACAGCTGCCCCCCCGGCCCCACAAGTGACCCCCAGCCCCACAAGTGACCCCCAGCCCCACAACTGCCCCCCCAGCCCCACAAGTGACCCCCAGCTGCCCCCCCAGCCCCACAAGTGACCCCCAGCCCCACAAGTGACCCCCGGCCCCACAGCTGACCCCCCGGCCCCACAAGTGACCCCCCGGCCCCACAAGTGACCCCCCCAGCCCCACAGCTGACCCCCAGCTGCCCCCCCAGCCCCACATCTGCCCCCCCCAGCCCCACAGCTGCCCCCCCAGCCCCACAAGTGACCCCCAGCTGCCCCCCCAGCCCCACAACTGCTCCCCCAGCCCCACAAGTGAACCCCCGCTGCCCCCCCTGGACCCCCCCAGCCCCACAGCTGCCCCCCCCGGCCCCACAACTGCCCCCCCCAGCCCCACAAGTGACCCCCAGCTGCCCCCCCCGGCCCCCCCCAGCCCCACATTTGACCCCCCCCCCCAGCCCCACATCTGCCCCCCCCGCACCTCCCGGGGGCAGCCCCCCCAGCTCCACCTCGTTCCTCCGGCTCCCGTTGCCCCCCCCGACTTTCGGGGCCCCCCCCCGGATCCGTGTCCCCCCCCCCGGCAGCGGCACCGTCGTTCTTTCCCCCCCCCGGGGGGGGGACCCCAAATTTTGGCCAAAGGGGGGACCCCCGGCCCCCCCCCCCCCAAACATCAGCACCGCCAGCAGCAGCAGAGGAGCCGCCATCTTCATCCCCCCCCCCCCCCCAAAAAAAAAAAAAATAAAAAAATTAAAAAAAATTAAACCCCCCCCCGGACGCGACGTCACCTCCGGGGGTCCCCAACCGTGACAGGCAAATTTTTTTTTTTTTGGGGGGGGGGGGGAGAGATTAGGGGAGGGGGGGGGAAGTGCCCCCCCCCCCCCAAATCCTGATATTCAGGACCCTAAAATTTGGGGGGGGGGGCGATGTTAGGGGCTCCCCCCTCCCAAAAAAGGATTTTTTTTTTTTTTTTTGGGTCCCCCCCCCTCCAGACACACACACGCTCCCGGGGGGGTCCCTTGGGAGTGGGGTGGGGGAGGGTTTCCTGCCGGGGGGGGGCAAAGGGGGGGGGTGAGGGGGGGTATGAGGGTTATGGGGGGGTTTTGGGGGGGCTGGGGGGGCTTTTGGGGGGGGTTATGAATGGTTGGGGGGGGTGGGGGTTTTTTTGGGGGGGGTGAGGGGGGGCATGAGGGTCCTGGGGGGGTGGGGGGGGCTGGAGGGGGATTTTGGGGGGGTTGGGGGGGGTGATGGGGGTTTTGGGGGGGGGCATGAGGGTCATGGGGGGGTTGGGGGGCTTTTGGGGGGGCTGGGGGGGTGAGGGTTTTTTTTTGGGGGGGGTGAGGGGGGGCATGAGGGTCCTGGGGGGGGTGGGGGGGGGTTTGGGGGGTCTGGGGGGGTGAGGGGGGTTTTTGGGGGGGATAAGGGGGGGCATGAGGGTCATGGGGGGTTTTGGGGGGGCTTTGGGGGGGCTGGGGGGTTGAGGGTTTTTTTTGGGGGGGGTGAGGGGGGGCATGAGGGTCATGGGGGGGTTTTGGGGGGGCTGGGGGGTTTTGGGGGGGTGAGAGGGGTTTTTTTGGAGGGGTGAGGGGGGGCATGAGGGGGTTTTGGGGGGAGTTTGGGGGCATTTGGGGGGGTGAGGGGTTTTTTTGGGGGGGTGAGGGGGGGCATGGAGGGGTTTGGGGGGGCTGGGGGGCTTTTGGGGGGGCTTGGGGGGCATTTTGGGGGGGTTGATCCCCCCCAACGTCCCTGTCCCCCCCGTCCTAGTGTGTCCCCCCCCCCAATCCTAAGCGCAACGGGTCCTCCAAGGCTACAGAGTCAGACCTCCGGGGCGGGGCAGAGCGGCGGCGGAGGAGCGGTCCTCCAGAAGCGTAGAGCTTTCGGCGGGAGGATGGGGGGGCTGGGGGCCAGAGCGTCGCCGCGCTGAACCATAGAGAGGCGCAGCCCGCCCGGTAGGGTTAAGAAGCGAAAAAAAAAAAAAAAGTTGCCTAGAGCGTCGTCTCCTCGCATTTCCGGGCCGGGCCGGAAGCGGGTCTGCCTCGAAGAGACTTCCGGCGGCGCGGCCGGGGGAAGGAGGGAGGAAGATGGCGCTGCCCGCTGCGCTGCTCCGCGGGGCGCGGAGCCCGGGTGCGGGTGCGGGGGGGGGGACGGGACGTCGTGGGGGGGGTTTTGGGGAGCCGGGGGGGGGATTTTGGGGAGCCGGGGGCGGGGGGGGGGGTGAAGGTCGTGGGGCAGATGGGGGGGGGGACATGCCCTTACACCCCCCCCGACACTTCACAGCCCCCCCCAGAGCCCCCCCATCCCTTTACACCCCCCCCAGAGGACCCACAGCCCCCCCAGGGCCCCCCCAGCCCCTTAAAGACCCCCCCCGGGGGACCCTCACCCCCCCAGGACCCCCCCCCTTGCCCCTTCACACCCCCCCCCACCTTTGGCCCCCCCCCCTTTGCCTTTACCCCCCCTCGCACCCCCTTAAACCCCCCCCCAAAGGCCCCAGGCGTCCAGCGGGGGGGGGATTGTCCCGCTAATTGCCCCCCCCCTTAATTTCCCTGTGCCCCCCCCCCCCCAGCTCTCCGCAGCCGTTTCCCTCTGGGCGCCGTCGGCACGGTGAGTGTTTTGGGGAGGGGGGGCGGTTGTAGGGAGTCTGGGGGTGCCCCTAACCCCCCCCCCCCCCAAAAAAAAAACTTGTGTGTCCCCCCCCCCAGGCCCCCCCGCCCCGGCGGGGGCTGGCGGCGGAGGCCAAAAAAACGTACGTGAGGGACAAACCCCACGTCAACGTCGGCACCATCGGCCACGTCGACCACGGGAAGACCACCCTGACGGCCGCCATCACCAAAAGTGAGGGGGGGGGGGGGCAAAGAGGGGGGGCAGCACCCCGAAAGTGGGGCTGGGGGCTCAGAAAGGGGGGCTGGGGGGCAAAAAAAGGGGGGTTGGGGGCTCAAAGAGTGGGGCTGGGGGTTCAAAAGGGGGGGTTAGGGCAGAAAAAGGGGGGTAGGACCCCCAAAAGTGGGGCTGGGGGCAAAAAAAAGGGGGGGTGGGGGGACAAAAGGGGGGGTTTGGGCAGAAAAAGGGGGGTAGGACCCCAAAAAGTGGGGCTGGGGGCACAAAAAGGGGGAGTGGGGGGACAAAAGGGGGGGTTTGGGCAGAAAAAGGGGGGTAGGACCCCAAAAAGTGGGGCTGGGGGCACAAAAAGTGGGGCTGGGGGCTCAAAAGGGGGGGTTAGGGCAGAAAAAGGGGGGTAGGACCCCCAAAAGTGGGGCTGGGGGCAGAAAAAGTGGGGTGGGGGCAGAAAAAGGGGGGTAGGACCCCAAAAAGTGGGGCTGGGGGCTCAAAAGGGGGGGTTAGGGCAGAAAAAGGGGGGTAGGACCCCAAAAAGTGGGGCTGGGGCCTCAAAAGGGGGGGTTAGGGCAGAAAAAGGGGGGTAGGACCCCCAAAAGTGGGGCTGGGGGCACAAAAAGGGGGAGTGGGGGGACAAAAGGGGGGGTTGGGGCAGAAAAAGGGGGGTAGGACCCCAAAAAGTGGGGCTGGGGGCTCAAAAAGTGGTGTGGGGGCAGAAAAAGGGGGGTAGGACCCCAAAAGTGGGGCTGGGGGCACAAAAAGGGGGAGTGGGGGGACAAAAGGGGGGGTTTGGGCAGAAAAAGGGGGGTAGGACCCCAAAAAGTGGGGCTGGGGGCACAAAAGGGGGGGTTAGGGCAGAAAAAGGGGGGGCAGGACCTCAAAAAGTGGGGCTGGGGGCACAAAAAGTGGGGTGGGGGCAGAAAAAGGGGGGTAGGACCCCAAAAAGTGGGGCTGGGGGCTCAAAAGGGGGGGTTAGGGCAGAAAAAGGGGGGTAGGACCCCCAAAAGTGGGGCTGGGGGCACAGAAAGGGGGAGTGGGGGGACAAAAGGGGGGGTTGGGGCAGAAAAAGGGGGGGTAGGACCCCCAAAAGTGGGGCTGGGGGCTCAAAGAGTGGGGCCGGGGGCTTAAAAGGGGGGGTAGGACCCCAAAAAATGGGGCTGGGGGGAAAAATGTGGGGCTGGGGGCTCAAAAGGGGGGGTTAGGGCAGAAAAAGGGGGGTAGGACCCCAAAAAGTGGGGCTGGGGGCAAAAAAAAGGGGGGGTGGGGGGACAAAAGGGGGGGTTAGGGCACAAAAAGGGGGGGTAGGACCCCAAAAAGTGGGGCTGGGGGCACAAAAAGGGGGAGTGGGGGGACAAAAGGGGGGGTTGGGGCAGAAAAAGGGGGGTAGGACCCCAAAAAGTGGGGCTGGGGGCACAAAAAGTGGGGCTGGGGGCTCAAAAGGGGGGGTTAGGGCAGAAAAAGGGGGGTAGGACCCCCAAAAGTGGGGCTGGGGGCAAAAAAAGGGGGAGTGGGGGGACAAAAGGGGGGGTTGGGGCAGAAAAAGGGGGGGTAGGACCCCAAAAAAGGGGGTTGGGGGCACAAAGTGTGGGGGTGGGACCCCAAAAAGTGGGGGTGGGACTCCAAAAAGGGGGATGTGACCCCAAAAAAGGGGGAGGGGGGGCACAAAAAGGGGGGTGGGACCCCAAAAAGTAGGAGCAGGACCCCCGAAAGTGGGGGCGGGACCCCAAAAAGGCAGGCTGGGGGCACAAAAAGTGGGTCGGGACCCCAAAAAGCAGGATAGGACCCCAAAAAAGGGGGGGTGGGACCCCAAAAAAGGGTGGTGGGGGCACAAAAAGGCAGGTGGGACCCCCAAAAGTGGGGGGGGACACCCCAAAAAGGGGTGGTGGGGGTATAAAAGGGGGAGCGGGACCCCCGAAAGAGGGGGGTAGGACCCCAAAAAGGGGGTTAGGACCCCGAAAAGTGGGGGGGACACCCCAAAAAGGGGTGGTGGGACCCCAAAAGGGGAGTTAGGACCCCCAAAAGTGGGGGGGACACACCCCAAAAAGGGGTGGTGGGACCCCAAAAGGGGGGTTAGGACCCCCGAAAGTGGGGGGGACACCCCAAAAAGGGGTGGTGGGACCCCAAAAGGGGGGTTAGGACCCCCAAAAGTGGGGGGGACACCCCAAAAAGGGGTGGTGGGACCCCAAAAGGGGAGTTAGGACCCCCAAAAGTGGGGGGGACACACCCCAAAAAGGGGTGGTGGGACCCCAAAAGGGGGGTTAGGACCCCCGAAAGTGGGGGGGACACCCCGAAAAGGGGTGGTGGGGGTATAATGGGGGGGTGGGACCCCCAAAAAGGGGGAGTGGGGGCACAAAAAGGCAGGTGGGACCCCAAAAAGGGGTGGTGGGACCCCAAAAGGGGGGTTAGGACCCCCGAAAGTGGGGGGGACACACCCCAAAAAGGGGTGGTGGGACCCCAAAAGGGGGGTTAGGACCCCCGAAAGTGGGGGGGACACCCCAAAAAGGGGTGGTGGGGGTATAATGGGGGGGTGGGACCCCCAAAAAGGGGGAGTGGGGGCACAAAAAGGCAGGTGGGACCCCAAAAAGGGGTGGTGGGATGTACAAAGGGGGGGGGTGGGACCCCAAAAGGGGGGTTAGGACCCCCAAAAGTGGGGGGGGACACCCCAAAAAGGGGTGGTGGCACCCCAAAAAAGGCGCGGATGGGGGGGTACCGAACGGGGGGTTGGCATCACAAAATGGCGGTGGGGCGGCGGCGCTCGGCAAAGAGGAGGAAGCTCCCCCAAAACGGGGAGTGACCCCCTTTCAATTTTTTTTTTTTTTTTGTCGTTTTTTTTGTCGTATTCCCCCCCAAAAAAAAAAAAAAAGTCCTGTCGGCGTCCGGCAGCGCCCGGTTCCGGCGTTACGAGGAGATCGACAGCGCTCCCGAGGAGCGGGCCCGCGGCATCACCATCAACGCCGCCCACGTGGAGTACGCCACCGCCCGCCGCCATTACGCCCACACCGACTGCCCCGGCCACGCCGACTACGTCAAGGTCGGGGAGGCGCGCCCCCCCAAAAACCCCCCAAAACGCCCCAAAAAACACGACCCGCACCCCCCACACCTTTAGCCGTCCTTGGGGTTCCTCTTTCGGGGGGGGCTGATACCGCGCTCTGCCGGTTTTGGGGTGTTCCTCCTCGTTTTGGGGTGTTCCTCCTCGTTTTGGGGTGTTCCTCCTCGTTTTGGGGTGTCTGTCCTCCATTTTGGGGTGTCTGTCCTCCATTTTGGAGTGTCCATTGTCTGTTTTCGGGCATCTATCCACCATTTTGGGGCATTTATCCACCATTTTGGGGTGTTCCTCCTCGTTTTGGGGTGTCTATCAACCATTTTGGAGTGTCTGTCCTCCATTTTGGAGTGTCCATTGTCCATTTTGGGGTGTCTGTCGTCATTTTGGGGTGTCTGTCTTCCATTTTGGGGTGTCTGTCCTCCATTTTGGAGTGTCCATTGTCTGTTTTCGGGCATCTATCCACGATTTTGGGGCATCTATCCACCATTTTGGGGTGTTCCTCCTCGTTTTGGGGTGTCTGTCCTCCATTTTGGGGTGTCCATTGTCCATTTTGGGGTGTCTGTCATCGTTTTGGGGTGTCTGTCTTCCATTTTGGGGTGTCTGTCCTCTATTTTGGAGTGTCCATTGTCTGTTTTCGGGCATCTATCCACCATTTTGGGGCATCTATCCACCGTTTTGGGGTGTTCCTCCTCGTTTTGGGGTGTCTATCAACCATTTTGGAGTGTCTGTCCTCCATTTTGGAGTGTCCATCATCCGTTTTGGGGTGTCCATTCTCCATTTTGGGGTGTCTGTCCTCCATTTTGGAGTGTCCATTCTCTATTTCAGGGTGTCCCTCCTCGTTTTGGGGTGTCCGTCCTCCATTTTGGGGTGTCTGTCCTCCGTTTTGGGGTGTCTATCCACCATTTTGGGGTGTCTGTCCTCCGTTTTGGAGTGTCCATTGTCTGTTTTCGGGCATCTATCCACGATTTTGGGGCATTTATCCACCATTTTGGGGTGTTCCTCCTGGTTTTGGGGTGTCTGTCCTCCATTTTGGAGTGTCCATTGTCCATTTTGGGGTGTCTGTCGTCGTTTTGGGGTGTCTGTCTTCCATTTTGGGGTGTCTGTCCTCCATTTTGGAGTGTCCATTGTCTGTTTTCGGGCATCTATCCACCATTTTGGGGCATCTATGCACCGTTTTGGGGTGTTCCTCCTCGTTTTGGGGTGTCTATCAACCATTTTGGAGTGTCTGTCCTCCATTTTGGAGTGTCCATTGTCCATTTTGGGGTGTCTGTCGTCGTTTTGGGGTGTCTGTCCTCATTTTGGGGTGTCTGCCCTCCATTTTGGGGTGTCCGTCCTCCATTTTGGAGTGTCCATCATCCGTTTTGGGGTGTCCATTCTCCATTTTGGGGTGTCTGTCCTCCATTTTGGACTGTCCATTCTCCATTTCAGGGTATCCCTCCTCGTTTTGGGGTGTCTGTCTTCCATTTTGGGGTGTCTGTCCTCCATTTTGGAGTGTCCATTGTCTGTTTTCGGGCATCTATCCACGATTTTGGGGCATTTATCCACCATTTTGGGGTGTTCCTCCTCGTTTTGGGGTGTCCATTGTCCATTTTGGGGTGTCCATTGTCCATTTTGGGGTGTCTGTTGTCGTTTTGGGGTGTCTGTCTTCCATTTTGGGGTGTCTGTCCTCCATTTTGGAGTGTCCATTGTCTGTTTTCGGGCATCTATCCACCATTTTGGGGCATCTATCCACCATTTTGGGGTGTTCCTCCTCGTTTTGGGGTGTCTGTCCTCCATTTTGGGGTGTCTGTCCTCCATTTTGGAGTGTCCATTGTCCATTTTGGGGTGTCTGTCCTCATTTTGGGGTGTCTGTCCTCCATTTTGGAGTGTCCATTGTCTGTTTTCGGGCATCTATCCACCATTTTGGGGCATCTATGCACCGTTTTGGGGTGTTCCTCCTCGTTTTGGGGTGTCTATCAACCATTTTGGAGTGTCTGTCTTCCATTTTGGAGTGTCCATCATCCGTTTTGGGGTGTCCATTCTCCATTTTGGGGTGTCTGTCCTCCATTTTGGAGTGTCCATTCTCCATTTCAGGGTGTCCCTCCTCGTTTTGGGGTGTCTGTCCTCCATTTTGGGGTGTCTGTCCTCCGTTTTGGGGTGTCTATCCACCATTTTGGGGTGTCTGTCCTCCGTTTTGGAGTGTCCATTGTCTGTTTTCGGGCATCTATCCACGATTTTGGGGCATCTATCCACCATTTTGGGGTGTTCTTCCTCGTTTTGGGATGTCTGTCCTCCATTTTGGGGTGTCCATTGTCCATTTTGGGGTGTCTGTCGTCGTTTTGGGGTGTCTGTCTTCCATTTTGGGGTGTCTGTCCTCCATTTTGGAGTGTCCATTGTCTGTTTTCGGGCATCTATCCACCATTTTGGGGCATCTATCCACCATTTTGGGGTGTTCCTCCTGGTTTTGGGGTGTCTGTCCTCCATTTTGGAGTGTCCATTGTCCATTTTGGGGTGTCTGTCGTCGTTTTGGGGTGTCTGTCTTCCATTTTGGGGTGTCTGTCCTCCATTTTGGAGTGTCCATTGTCTGTTTTCGGGCATCTATCCACCATTTTGGGGCATCTATCCACCATTTTGGGGTGTTCCTCCTGGTTTTGGGGTGTCTGTCCTCCATTTTGGAGTGTCCATTGTCCATTTTGGGGTGTCTGTCGTCGTTTTGGGGTGTCTGTCTTCCATTTTGGGGTGTCTGTCCTCCATTTTGGAGTGTCCATTGTCTGTTTTCGGGCATCTATCCACCATTTTGGGGCATCTATGCACCGTTTTGGGGTGTTCCTCCTCGTTTTGGGGTGTCTATCAACCATTTTGGAGTGTCTGTCCTCCATTTTGGAGTGTCCATTGTCCATTTTGGGGTGTCTGTCGTCGTTTTGGGGTGTCTGTCCTCATTTTGGGGTGTCTGCCCTCCATTTTGGGGTGTCCGTCCTCCATTTTGGAGTGTCCATCATCCGTTTTGGGGTGTCCATTCTCCATTTTGGGGTGTCTGTCCTCCATTTTGGACTGTCCATTCTCCATTTCAGGGTATCCCTCCTCGTTTTGGGGTGTCTGTCTTCCATTTTGGGGTGTCTGTCCTCCATTTTGGAGTGTCCATTGTCTGTTTTCGGGCATCTATCCACCATTTTGGGGCATCTATCCACCATTTTGGGGTGTTCCTCCTCGTTTTGGGGTGTCTGTCCTCCATTTTGGGGTGTCTGTCCTCCATTTTGGAGTGTCCATTGTCCATTTTGGGGTGTCTGTCCTCATTTTGGGGTGTCTGTCCTCCATTTTGGAGTGTCCATTGTCTGTTTTCGGGCATCTATCCACGATTTTGGGGCATTTATCCACCATTTTGGGGTGTTCCTCCTCGTTTTGGGGTGTCCATTGTCCATTTTGGGGTGTCCATTGTCCATTTTGGGGTGTCTGTCGTCGTTTTGGGGTGTCTGTCTTCCATTTTGGGGTGTCTGTCCTCCATTTTGGAGTGTCCATTGTCTGTTTTCGGGCATCTATCCACCATTTTGGGGCATCTATGCACCGTTTTGGGGTGTTCCTCCTCGTTTTGGGGTGTCTATCAACCATTTTGGAGTGTCTGTCTTCCATTTTGGAGTGTCCATCATCCGTTTTGGGGTGTCCATTCTCCATTTTGGGGTGTCTGTCCTCCATTTTGGAGTGTCCATTCTCCATTTCAGGGTGTCCCTCCTCGTTTTGGGGTGTCTGTCCTCCATTTTGGGGTGTCTGTCCTCCGTTTTGGGGTGTCTATCCACCATTTTGGGGTGTCTGTCCTCCGTTTTGGAGTGTCCATTGTCTGTTTTCGGGCATCTATCCACGATTTTGGGGCATCTATCCACCATTTTGGGGTGTTCTTCCTCGTTTTGGGATGTCTGTCCTCCATTTTGGGGTGTCCATTGTCCATTTTGGGGTGTCTGTCGTCGTTTTGGGGTGTCTGTCTTCCATTTTGGGGTGTCTGTCCTCCATTTTGGAGTGTCCATTGTCTGTTTTCGGGCATCTATCCACCATTTTGGGGCATCTATCCACCATTTTGGGGTGTTCCTCCTGGTTTTGGGGTGTCTGTCCTCCATTTTGGAGTGTCCATTGTCCATTTTGGGGTGTCTGTCGTCGTTTTGGGGTGTCTGTCTTCCATTTTGGGGTGTCTGTCCTCCATTTTGGAGTGTCCATTGTCTGTTTTCGGGCATCTATCCACCATTTTGGGGCATCTATCCACCATTTTGGGGTGTTCCTCCTGGTTTTGGGGTGTCTGTCCTCCATTTTGGAGTGTCCATTGTCCATTTTGGGGTGTCTGTCGTCGTTTTGGGGTGTCTGTCTTCCATTTTGGGGTGTCTGTCCTCCATTTTGGAGTGTCCATTGTCTGTTTTCGGGCATCTATCCACCATTTTGGGGCATCTATGCACCGTTTTGGGGTGTTCCTCCTCGTTTTGGGGTGTCTATCAACCATTTTGGAGTGTCTGTCCTCCATTTTGGAGTGTCCATTGTCCATTTTGGGGTGTCTGTCGTCGTTTTGGGGTGTCTGTCCTCATTTTGGGGTGTCTGCCCTCCATTTTGGGGTGTCCGTCCTCCATTTTGGAGTGTCCATCATCCGTTTTGGGGTGTCCATTCTCCATTTTGGGGTGTCTGTCCTCCATTTTGGACTGTCCATTCTCCATTTCAGGGTATCCCTCCTCGTTTTGGGGTGTCTGTCCTCCATTTTGGGGTGTCTGTCCTCCATTTTGGAGTGTCCATTGTCCATTTTGGGGTGTCTGTTGTCATTTTGGGGTGTCTGTCCTCCATTTTGGAGTGTCCATTCTCCATTTCGGGGTGTTCGTCCTCGTTTTGGGGTGTCTATCCACCATTTTGGGGTGACCGTCCTCCATTTTGGAGCGTCCCTCCTCGTTTTGGGGTGTCCATTCTCCATTTTGGGGTGTCCATTCTCCATTTCGGGGTGTTCCTCCTCGTTTTGGGGTGTGTATCAACCATTTTGGGGTGTCCGTCCTCCATTTTGGGGTGTCCATCATCCGTTTTGGGGTGTCTATCCACCATTTTGGGGTGTCTGTCCTCCATTTCGGGGTGTCTGTCCTCCTCGTTTTGGGGTGTTCCTCCTCCTTTTGGGGTGTCTCTCCACCATTTTGGGGTGTCTATCCACCATTTTGGGGTGTCTGTCCTCCATTTTGGAGTGTCCATTGTCTGTTTTCGGGCATCTATCCACCATTTTGGGGCATCTATCCACCATTTTGGAGTGTCTGTCCTCCATTTTGGAGTGTCCATTGTCCATTTTGGGGTGTCTGTCCTCATTTTGGGGTGTCTGTCCACCATTTTGGGGTGTCTATCAACCATTCTGGCGTGTCCGTTCTCCATTTTGGAGTGTCCGTTGTCTGTTTTGGGGTGTTCCTCCTCGTTTTGGGGTGTCTTTTCTCAGTTTGGGGTGTTTGTTCTCTGTTTTTGAGGTGGTGTTCCTCCATTTTAGGGTTCCTCCTCCATTTTGGGGTGTTCCCCCTCCATTTCTGAGGTGTTCTCCCTCCATTTTTTGGGGTGTTCTCCCTCCATTTTTTGGGGTGTTCCCCCTCCATTTCTGAGGCGTTCCCCCTCCATTTTTTGGGGTGTTCTCCCTCCATTTTTTGAGGTGTTTTCTCTCCATTTCTGAGGTGTTCTCCCTCCATTTTTTGAGGTGTTCTCCCTCCATTTTTTGAGGTGTTCTCCCTCCATTTTTTGGGGTGTTCTCCCTCCATTTTTTGAGGTGTTTTCTCTCCATTTCTGAGGTGTTCTCCCTCCATTTTTTGAGGTGTTCTCCCTCCATTTTTTGAGGTGTTCTCCCTCCATTTTTTGAGGTGTTCTTCCTCCATTTTTTGAGGTGTTCTCCCTCCATTTTTTGAGGTGTTTTCCCTCCATTTCTGAGGTTTCTCCCTCCATTTCTGAGGTGTTCTCCCTCCATTTTTTGAGGTGTGTCTTCCATTTTTGAGGTGTTCACTTCATTTTGGGGGTGTTTTCTTGTCTTTCAGGCTGTCCCTTTCCTTTTTTGGGGTGTCTCATTCTTTTGGGGGGGCTTTCTTCTCCATTTTTGGGGTGCCCCTCCACTTTTTAGGATGTTCTCCTCCATCTTGGGGTATTCCCCTTCATTTTGGGGGTGTTTTTCCTCCTTTTTTGGGGTGCCCCCCCCTCAGGGTTAGGGTGCTCCCCCTCCATTTTGGCGTGTTTGTTTCCCTCCATCTCGGCGTGTTCCTCTTCCATTTTGCCGTGTTTCTCCTCCATTTTTGGGGTGTCTCCCTCATTTTGGGGTGTTGCTCTTCCATTTTTGGGGTGTTCTCCCTCCATTTTGGCGTGTTTTCTTTCGCTTCGGTGTGTTCCTCCTCCATTTTTGGGGTGTCCCTCGTGTATTTTGGGGTGGTTTCTCTCCCTTTTGGGGTGTTTCTCTCCATTTTGGGGTGTTCTCCTTCCATTTTGGCACGTTTTCCTTCATTTCGGTGTGTTCCTCCTCCAATTTTAGGGTGTCCCTCATCTATTTTGGGGTGTTTATCTTTCATTTTTGGGCCGTTTTCCCTCCATTTTGGCATGTTTTCCTTTATTTTGGTGTGTTCCTCCTCCATTTTTGGGGTGTCCCTCGTGTATTTTGGGGTGTTTTGCTCCCTTCTGGGGTGTTTTTGGTCCATTTTGGGGTGTTTTTTCTTCCTTGTGGGGTGTTTCTCTCCCTTTTGGGGTGTCCCTCGTGTACTTCGGGGTGGCTTTTCTCAATTTTGGGGTGTTTTCTCTCCCTTTTGGGGTGTTCCTTTTCCATTTTTGGGGTGTTCTTCCTCCATTTTGGTGCGTTTTCCTTCATTTCAGTCTGTTCCTCCTCCATTCTTGGGGTGTCCCTCGTGTATTTTGGGGTGGTTTCTCTCCCTTTTGGGGTGGTTCTCTCCCTTTTGGGGTGTTTCTCTCCCTTTTGGGGTGTTCTCCTTCCATTTTGGCACGTTTTCCTTCATTTCGGTGTGTTCCTCCTCCATTTTTGGGGTGTCCCTCGTGTATTTTGGGGCGTTTCTCTCCCTTTTGGGCTGTTCCTCTTCCGTTTTTGGGGTGGTTTTGGTCCATTTTGGGGTGTTTTTTCTCCCTTGTGGGGTGTTTCTGTCCCTTTTGGGGTGTTCCTCTTCCGTTTTTGGGGTGTTCTCCCTCCATTTTGCTGCGTTTTCCTTCATTTCAGTCTGTTCCTCCTCCATTCTTGGGGTGTCCCTCGTGTATTTTGGGGTGTTTTTTCTCCCTTGTGGGGTGTTTTTTCTCCCTTTTGGGGTGTTTCTCTTCCTTCTGGGGTGTTCCTCTTCCGTTTTTGGGGTGTTCTCCCCCCATTTTGCTGCGTTTTCCTTCATTTCAGTCTGTTCCTCCTCCATTCTTGGGGTGTCCCTCGTGTATTTTGGGGTGTTTTTTCTCCCTTGTGGGGTGTTTTTTCTCCCTTTTGGGGTGTTTCTCTCCCTTCTGGGGTGTTCCTCTTTTGGTTTTGGGGTGTTCTCTCTCCATTTTCCTGCGTTTTTCTTCATTTCAGTTAGTTCCTCCTCTGTTCTTGGGGTGTCCCTCATGTATTTTGGGGTGTTTTCTCTCCCTTTTGGGGTGTTTTCTCTCCCTTCTGGGGTGTTCCTCTTCCATTTCTGGGGCGTTCTCCCTCCATTTTGGCGCGTTTCCCTTCATTTCGGTCTCTCCCTCGTGTGTTTCGGGGTGGTTTTTCTCCCTTTTGGGCTGTTTCTCTCCATTTTTGGGGTCGTCCCCCCCCTCAATTTCGGGGTGTCCCCCCCCTCTCCCCAGAACATGATCACGGGGACGGCGCCGCTGGACGGCTGCATCTTGGTGGTGGCGGCCACCGACGGGCAGATGCCCCAAACGCGGGAGCACCTGCTGCTGGCCAAGCAGGTGGGGGGATCTGTGGGGCTGGGGGGGGGATCTGTGGGGCTGGGGGGGGATCTGTGGGGCTGGGGAGGGGGCTGGGGGGGTGATGTGTGGGGCTGGGGGGGGGATCTGTGGGGCTGGGGAGGGGGCTGGGGGGTGTTTATGGGGCCAGAAGGGGGCTGGGGGGGTGATGTGTGGGGCTGGGGGGGGGATCTGTGGGGCTGGGGGGGAATCTATGGGGCTGGGGGGGGATCTGTGGGGCTGGGGAGGGGGCTGGGGGGTGTTTATGGGGCCAGAAGGGGGCTGGGGGGGTGATGTGTGGGGCTGGGGGGGGGATCTGTGGGGCTGGGGGGGAATCTGTGGGGCTGGGGAAAGGCTGTGCTGTGCTGCGGGGGAATCTGTGGGGCAATCTATGGGGCTGAGCGAGGTCTGGAGGAGGGGGCTCTGTGGGGCTGGGAGGAATCTGTGGGGCTGGGAGGAATCTGGGGCTGAATCTGTGGGGCTGAATCTGTGGGGCTGGGAGGAATCTGTGGGGCTGGGAGGAATCTGTGGGGCTGAATCTGTGGGGCTGAATCTGTGGGGCTGGGAGGAATCTGTGGGGCTGAATCTGTGGGGCTGGGAGGAATCTGTGGGGCTGAATCTGTGGGGCTGGGAGGAATCTGTGGGGCTGACAGGAATCTATGGGGCTGGGAGGAATCTGGGGCTGAATCTGTGGGGCTGGGAGGAATCTGTGGGGCTGACAGGAATCTGTGGGGCTGACAGGAATCTGTGGGGCTGGGAGGAATCTGTGGGGCTGAATCTGTGGGGCTGGGAGGAATCTGTGGGGCTGACAGGAATCTGTGGGGCTGAATCTGTGGGGCTGGGAGGAATCTGGGGCTGAATCTGTGGGGCTGGGAGGAATCTGTGGGGCTGAATCTGTGGGGCTGACAGGAATCTGTGGGGCTGGGAGGAATCTGGGGCTGAATCTGTGGGGCTGACAGGAATCTATGGGGCTGGGAGAGACGGACGCGTGGGGCAGCACGAAAGACACCGAGGCTGACGGGGAGGGGGAGAACGAACCTCAGCCCCCCCGCCCCGTCACCGCAAAGAGAAAAAAAAAAAAAAAAAAAACCCCGGGCCGCCGTGGGGCCGGCGCCGTGGGTCTGCCCCACATCTCCCCGCCCCACAGGTCGGGGTGCAGCACGTGGTGGTGTACGTCAACAAGGCGGACGCGGTGGGGGACCCCGAGCTGCTGGCGCTGGTGGAACTGGAAGTGCGGGAGCTGCTCGCCGAATTCGGCTACGACGCCGAGCGCACCCCCGTCATCGTCGGCTCCGCGCTCTGCGCCCTCCAGGTCAGACCCACGGCGCGACCCACGGCGCGACCCACGGCCAGCCCCACGGCGAGCCCCGCGGCGCGACCCACGGCCAGCCCCACGGCGCGCCCCGCGCATCCCGGCTTCGCCCCGCGGCGGGGCGATTCCCCGGCGCTCTGCCCCACGGCGCGCTCTGCCCCACAACTTGCTCCCGGCTGCCCCATAACTTGCCGCCGTCACGACCTGCTCCTCTGTGCCCCCCCGTCCCCGTTCTGCCCCACGGCGCGGGTGCCTCTGCCCCACGGCGTGCCCCACGGCGCGTCGCCGGGCTCTTCTTTCTGCCCCGCACGGCTTGCGCGTCTGCCCCACAGCTTCCCTCTCTCCGGCCCCCGTTCTGCCCCACAACCTGCCCCACTGCCCCCCTCGCTCTGCCCCACAACCTGCCCCACTGCACCCCCTCGCTCTGCCCCACAACCTGCCCCACTGCCCCCCTCGCTCTGCCCCACAACCTGCCCCTTTCTGCCCCACTGCACCCCTCCTTCTGCCCCACAACCCGCCCCTCTTTCTGTTCTGCCCCACGCCTTCCCCCTCTTCGCCCCCAGCCCTGCCCCACAACTCCACCCCACTCCACCCCCTCGCTCTGCCCCACAACCTGCCCCTTTCTGCCCCACACTCTGCCCCACTGCGCCTTTGCTTCTGCCCCACAACCTGCCCCTCTTTGCTCTCCGTTCTGCCCCACAGCTTCCCTCTCTTTGCCCCTCGCTCTGCCCCACAACCTGTCCCACTCCGCCCCCCCGTCCTGCCCCACAACCTGCCCCACTGCACCCCCTCGCTCTGCCCCACAACCTGCCCCACTCCGCCCCTGGTTCTGCCCCACAGCTTCCCTCTCTTTGCCCCCCTGTTCTGCCCCACAACCTGCCCCTTCCTGCCCCACTGTGCCTTTGCTTCTGCCCCACAACCCGCCCTTCTTCACCCCTCACTCTGCCCCACAACCTGCCCCACTGCACCCCCTTGCTCTGCCCCACAACCCACCCCTCTTCACTCTGTTCTGCCCCACAGCTTCCCCCTCTTCGCCCCCAGTTCTGCCCCACAACCTGCCCCACTCCCCCCCTTGCTCTGCCCCACAACCTGCCCCACTCTGCCCCCAGTTCTGCCCCACAACCTGCCCCACTGCACCCCCTCGCTCTGCCCCACAACCTGCCCCACTGCACCCCCTCGCTCTGCCCCACAACCTGCCCCACTCCCCCCCTTGCTCTGCCCCACAACCTGCCCCACTGCACCCCCTTGCTCTGCCCCACAACCTGCCCCTTGCTGCCCCACTGCGCCTTTGCTTCTGCCCCACAACCCGCCCTTCTTCACCCCCCGCTCTGCCCCACAACCTGCCCCACTCCACCCCCTCGCTCTGCCCCACAACCTGCCCCTTTCTGCCCCACGCTCTGCCCCACTGCGCCTTTGCTTCTGCCCCACAACCTGCCCCACTCTGCCCCTCGCTCTGCCCCACAACCTGTCCCACTCCGCCCCCCCGTCCTGCCCCACAACCTGCCCCACTGCACCCCCTCGCTCTGCCCCACTGCACCCCCTTGCTCTGCCCCACAACCTGCCCCACTGCACCCCCTCGCTCTGCCCCACAACCTGCCCCTTCCTGCCCCACTGCACCTTTGCTTCTGCCCCACAACCCGCCCTTCTTCACCCCTCACTCTGCCCCACAACCTGCCCCACTGCACCCCCTCGCTCTGCCCCACTGCACCCCCTTGCTCTGCCCCACAACCTGCCCCACTCCGCCCCCCCTCCTGCCCCACAACCTGCCCCACTGCACCCCCTCGCTCTGCCCCACAACCTGCCCCACTGCACCCCCTCGCTCTGCCCCACAACCTGCCCCTTTCTGCCCCACGCTCTGCCCCACGCTCTGCCCCACTGCGCCTTTGCTTCTGCCCCACAACCTGCCCCTCTTTGCTCTCCGTTCTGCCCCACACCTTCCCTCTCTTTGTCCTCAGCCCTGCCCCACTCCGCCCCCAGTTCTGCCCCACACCCTGCCCCACTGCACCGCCTCGCTCTGCCCCACAACCTGCCCCACTCCGCCCCCAGTTCTGCCCCACAGCTTTCCCTCTCTTTGCCCCCCTGTTCTGCCCCACAACCTGCCCCACTCCCCCCCTTGCTCTGCCCCACAACCTGCCCCACTCCGCCCCTGGTTCTGCCCCACAACCTGCCCCACTCCCCCCCTCGCTCTGCCCCACAACCTGCCCCACTCGCCCCCAGTTCTGCCCCACAACCTGCCCCACTCCGCCCCCCCCGTCCCGCCCCACAACCTGCCCCTTTCTGCCCCACGCTCTGCCCCACTGCGCCTTTGCTTCTGCCCCACAACCTGCCCCACTCCGCCCCCGGTTCTTCCCCACAGCTTCCCTCTCTTTGCCCCCCCGTTCTGCCCCACAACCCGCCCCACTCCCCCCCTTGCTCTGCCCCACAACCTGCCCCACTCCGCCCCCCCCGTCCCGCCCCACAACCTGCCCCTTTCTGCCCCACGCTCTGCCCCACTGCGCCTTTGCTTCTGCCCCACAACCTGCCCCACTCCGCCCCCGGTTCTGCCCCACAGCTTCCCTCTCTTTGCCCCCCGTTCTGCCCCACAACCCGCCCCACCCCACCCCCTCGCTCTGCCCCACAACCTGCCCCACTCCGCCCCTGGTTCTGCCCCACAGCTTCCCTCTCTTTGCCCCCCTGTTCTGCCCCACAACCTGCCCCTTCCTGCCCCACTGTGCCTTTGCTTCTGCCCCACAACCCGCCCTTCTTCACCCCTCACTCTGCCCCACAACCTGCCCCACTGCACCCCCTTGCTCTGCCCCACAACCCACCCCTCTTCACTCTGTTCTGCCCCACAGCTTCCCCCTCTTCGCCCCCAGTTCTGCCCCACAACCTGCCCCACCCCACCCCCTCGCTCTGCCCCACAACCTGCCCCACTCCGCCCCCCCCGTCCCGCCCCACAACCTGCCCCTTTCTGCCCCACGCTCTGCCCCACTGCGCCTTTGCTTCTGCCCCACAACCTGCCCCACTCCGCCCCCGGTTCTGCCCCACAGCTTCCCTCTCTTTGCCCCCCTGTTCTGCCCCACAACCTGCTCCACTCCCCCCCTTGCTCTGCCCCACAACCTGCCCCACTCCGCCCCCAGTTCTGCCCCACAACCTGCTCCACTGCACCCCCTCGCTCTGCCCCACAACCTGCCCCACTCCGCCCCTGGTTCTGCCCCACAGCTTCCCTCTCTTCGCCCCCAGCCCTGCCCCACAACTCCACCCCACCCCACCCCCTCGCTCTGCCCCACAACCTGCCCCACTCCGCCCCCCCTGTCCTGCCCCACAACCTGCCCCTTTCTGCCCCACGCTCTGCCCCACTGCGCCTTTGCTTCTGCCCCACAACCTGCCCCACTCTGCCCCTGGTTCTGCCCCACAGCTTCCCTCTCTTTGCCCCCCTGTTCTGCCCCACAACCTGCTCCACTCCCCCCCTCGCTCTGCCCCACAACCTGCCCCACTCCGCCCCCCCTGTCCTGCCCCACAACCTGCCCCTTTCTGCCCCACCGCGCCTTTCCCTCTGCCCCACAACCCGCCCCTCTTTCCTTTCCGTTCCGCCCCACGCCTTCCCCCTCTTCGCCCCCAGCCCTGCCCCACAACTCCACCCCACTCCACCCCCTCGCTCCGCCCCACACCCCGCCCCACATCTCTTCTCCTCCCCCCCCAAGGACCGCGACCCCGAGCTGGGGCTGAACTCGGTGCTGAAGCTGCTGGACGCCGTCGACACCCACATCCTGCTGCCGCCCCGCGACCTCGACAAACCCTTCCTGCTGCCCGTCGAGTCCGTCCACTCCATCCCCGGTACTTCCCGCCCCACGGCCGCCCCACGGCCGCCCCACAGCGCCGGCCGCCCCCCCATTTTCAATATCTGTCCGTCCCCCCCCCCGAAACGGGCGGCAGGCCGCGGCACCGTGGTGACGGGGACGCTGGAACGCGGCACCATCCGCAAAGGCGACGAGTGCGAGTTCCTGGGTTACAGCCGCCACCTGCGGACGGTGGTGACGGGTGAGAGCTCTGCCCCCCAAGTCCGCCCCACGGCCGCCCCACGGCGGGGGGGTTTTTTTTTTTTTGTTTTTTTTTTCCGCCCGTTCATTCCCGGTTCTCTCCGCAGGGATCGAGATGTTCCATAAAAGCCTGGAGCGGGCGGAAGCGGGGGATAACCTGGGAGCGCTGCTGCGGGGGCTGAAGCGGGAGGACGTGCGGCGAGGGATGGTGATGGGGAAACCCGGGACGCTGCAGGCGCATCAGAAAGTGGAGGCGCAGGTGTGGGGCGGGGGGGCGGGGGGGCGGGGGGGAGGTTGTGGGGCAGAGTAGGAGCGTGGCGGGGGGGGGGGGGGCAGGATGGGGGACGCGGGGGGGCGGGATGTGGGGCAGGGGGTCTCAGAGGGGTAGGATTTGGGGGGGGAGAGACGAGGCGTGGGGCAGAAGAGGGGCGAGATGTGGGGCAGGATTTGGGGGGGGAGAGACAAGGTGTGGGGCAGAAGAGGGGCGAGATGTGGGGCAGGATTTGGGGGGGGAGAGACAAGGTGTGGGGCAGAACGGGCAAAATGTGGGGCAGGATTTGGGGGGGAGAGACAAGGTGTGGGGCAGAACGGGCAAAATGTGGGGCAGGATTTGGGGGGGAGAGACAAGGTGTGGGGCAGAAGAGGGGTAAGATGTGGGGCAGGATTTGGGGGGGGAGAGACAAGGCGTGGGGCAGAAGAGGGGCGAGATGTGGGGCAGGATTTGGGGGGGGAGAGACAAGGTGTGGGGCAGAACGGGCAAAATGTGGGGCAGGATTTGGGGGGGAGAGACAAGGCGTGGGGCAGAAGAGGGGCGAGATGTGGGGCAGGATTTGGGGGGGGAGAGACAAGGTGTGGGGCAGAACAGGCAAAATGTGGGGCAGGTGGGGCAGGATTTGGGGGCGTGGCAAGACAAGCCGTGGGGCAGAACAGTGGCAAAATGTGGGGCAGGATTTGGGGGCATGGAGAGACAAGGCGTGGGGCAGAAGAGGGGCGAGATGTGGGGCAGGATTTGGGGGGGGGGAGAGACAAGCTGTGGGGCAGAACAAGCAAAATGTGGGGCAGGATTTGTGGGCACCGAGAGACAAGGTGTGGGGCAGAAGAGGAGCGAGATGTGGGGCAGGATTTGGGGGGGGAGAGACAAGGTGTGGGGCAGAACAGGCAAAATGTGGGGCAGGATTTGGGGGGGGAGAGACAAGGTGTGGGGCAGAAGAGGGGCAAGATGTGGGGCAGGATTTGGGGGGGGAGAGAGACAAGGCGTGGGGCAGAACGGGCAAAATGTGGGGCAGGATTTGGGAGGGGGAGAGACAAGGTGTGGGGCAGAAGAGGGGCGAGATGTGGGGCAGGATTTGGGGGGGGAGAGACAAGGTGTGGGGCAGAACAGGCAAAATGTGGGGCAGGTGGGGCAGGATTTGGGGGCGTGGCAAGACAAGCCGTGGGGCAGAACAGTGGCAAAATGTGGGGCAGGATTTGGGGGCATGGAGAGACAAGGCGTGGGGCAGAAGAGGGGCGAGATGTGGGGCAGGATTTGGGGGGGGAGAGACAAGCTGTGGGGCAGAAGAGGGGCGAGATGTGGGGCAGGATTTGGGGGGGGGAGAGACAAGGTGTGGGGCAGAACAAGCAAAATGTGGGGCAGGATTTGGGGGCACCGAGAGACAAGGTGTGGGGCAGAAGAGGAGCGAGATGTGGGGCAGGATTTGGGGGGGGAGAGACAAGCTGTGGGGCAGAACAGTGGCAAGATGTGGGGCAGGCCGTGGGGCAGAAGTGAGCGGAGAAGGGGAACGCCGCCGCTGCCGCTGTGGGGCAGGACGAGAAGATCTGGGCCGGGGGGCAAAGCACCGTAACAGACATCAGGGCGTTGCGGGGCAGACGCCGTGGGGCAGACGCCGTGGGGCAGACGCCGTGGGGCAGATGTGGGGCTGCCCCACGGCCGCCCCCCAACCCCGTTCTCTGCCCCCCCAGGTTTACGTCCTGAGCCCGCAGGAGGGCGGCCGCCACAAACCCTTCGTCTCCCTCTACTCCCCCGTCATGTTCTCCCACACGTGGGACATCGCCTGCCGCGTCCTCCTGCCCCCCAACAAGGTACCCGACGTGTGGGGCCTGCCCCACATCCCGCCCCACATCCCGCCCCACACCCTGCCCCACATCCTCCTCTGTGTCCCACATCCCACCCGCGTGGTGCCCCCCGTCCAGCCCCACATCCCGCCCCGCTGTTCCCCGTCTCCTGCCCCACATTGTCCTCTGTGTCCCACATCCTGCCCCGCTGTTCCCCGTCTCCTGCCCCACACCCTGCCCCACATTGTCCTCTGTGTCCCACATCCTGCCCCACTGTTCCCCATCTCCAGCCCCACACCCTGCCCCACATCCCACCCCACATCCTCCTCCACATCCCATATCCCACCCGTGTTGTACCCCCCATCCAGCCCCACATCCTGCCCCGCTGTTTCCCATCTCCTGCCCCACATCCCGCCCCACATCCTCCTCTATGTCCCACATCCCACCCCACTGTTCCCCATCTCCTGCCCCACATCCTCCTCCGTGTCCCACATCCCACCCCGCTGTTCCCCACATCCTGCCCCACATCCTGCCCCACATCCTGCCCCACATCCTCCTCCACATCCCACATCCCACCTGTGTTGTACCCCCCATCCAGCCCCACATCCTGCCCCACTGTTCCCCATCTCCTGCCCCACACCCTCCTCTATGTCCCACATCCCACCCCACTGTTCCCCATCTCCTGCCCCACATCCTGCCCCACATGCTCCTCCGTGTCCCACATCCCACCCGCATCGTACCCCCCATCCAGCCCCACATCCCACCCCGCTGTTCCTCCTCTCCTGCCCCACATCCTGCCCCACATCCTCCTCCACATCCCACCCACGTCGTACCCCCACATCCAGCCCCAAATCCCGCCCCGCTGCTCCCCACATCCCGCCCCACATCCCGCCCCACATCCTCCTCCGTGTCCCACATCCCGCCCCACATTCCCAGGAGCTGGTGATGCCGGGAGAGGACGCGCAGCTGAGCCTGATCCTGCGGCAGCCGATGGTGCTGGAGCGGGGCCAGCGCTTCACCCTGCGCGACGGCTCCCGCACCATCGGCACCGGCGTCGTCACCGCCGCGCTGCCGCTGACGCCCGAGGACCAGGCCATCAACTGGGGGTGACGCCGGCGACGACGCGATAAAACGCCGGCGATGATGCGGTAAAACGCCGGCGATGACGCGATAACGCCGGCGATGATGCGATACGGGGACGGTGACAACGCGATACCGGGACGGCGACGACGCGAAACGGCGACGACGCGAGACGGCGGCGACGGCGCGCACGCACGCAATGAGGCGGCCGTTTTCGTTTTTAATTTTTTTTTTATTAATTTTAAAATTTTTTTTTTGAGGGGGGTATTATTATTTTTTTTTTTCTTTTTTTCAGTTTTTTTTTTGTCTTTTTTTTTTTTCCGGTTTTTGACGTAATAAACCGCGGCGGCGACGCCCCGAAACTTTTCCCGCTTTTTCGCCTCGTTTCTCCCCCCCCGCCCCGCCCCATCTTTTATAAATAATAGAAAACGATCCCGGCGCCGCGTGGGGCCCCCCCCCGGCCCCACGCCCACTTGTGGGGCGGAGCTTGTGGGGCGGGGGGGGCGGCGGGGGGGGCGGCCGGTGACGTCAGTTCCCCGGGGGGTGGAAGGGCAGCTGCTGCGACGGGTGCGACTGGACTGCAACCAGATGGGGGGGGGGGCGGAAATGTGGGGCAGCCCCACACCCGCTCTGTCAGCCCCCCAAGTGCCCCCCCCGGCCCCATAAATGCCCCCCCCCCCCCCAGATCGGCTTTCTGCCCCCCAAGTCCCTCCCTGCCCCACAAGTCTCCCCCAAGGACCACCCCCGTGTGCCCCCCAAGTGCTCCCCCCGCCCCACAAGTGCCCCCCCAAACCCCCCCGCCCAAGTGCCCCCCAACTACCACCCCCGTGTGCCCCCCCAGCCCCCCAAGTACCACCTCCAGCCCCCCAAGTGCTCCCCAACTCCCACCCCAGCCCCCCAACACCCACCCCGTGTGCCCCCCAAGTGCCCCCCCAGCCCCCCAACGACCCCCCCAAAACCCTCTTAGCCCCCCAACTTGCCCCCCAGCCCCCCCAAAACCCCCCCGGCCCAAGTGCCCCCCAACTACCACCCCCGTGTGCCCCCCCAGCCCCCCCAATGACCCCCCCAAAACCCCCTTCGCCCCCCAAGTGCCCCCCCAGCCCCCCAAGTGCCCCCCCCCCTCACCTTGATGGTGCCCGATGTAGGTGTAGGGGGCGGGGCTGGAGGCGGGCAACGCCCCCACCCCGCTTTGGGGCACCCCGCCCTGGGGGGGCCCCCCGTGCCCTTGGGGGGGGTGAAGCAGCATCACTTGGGGGGGGGCCGGCGGCGGCGGGGGGGGCGGCGGGGGGGCCCCCGCCGCCGCCAAGCCCGTCTGCACGTGGGCCTGAAAAATTAAAAAAAAAAAAAATAAAAATTAAAGGGGGGGGGGGGCGCGGAAAAAAAAAAAAAAAAAGTTTAAAAATTACGCGGCCCCCCCAAAAATAAAAGTAAATATTTTTGTCCCCCCCCCACCTGGCCGACGTGGGCGACGCCGTAGCCGTGCTGCAGGCTCTGGTGGAGGGCGTAGACGGCGGGGGGGGGCGGTTGCGGCGGGGGGGGCTGCGGCGGGGGGGGGAAAGTGTTTTGGGGGGAGGGAGCGCCGGGGGGGGGCGGCGGGGGGGGTAAAGAAGGGGGGGCCCCCCCCGGCGTCGCCCCCAAAGCGGCGTGGAAGAGGCTTTGCTGGGGGGGGGGGGGTTGCGGGGGTTGTTGGGCCCCCCCCAGGTGGGGGGGTTGGCCGGGTTGGTGCTGTTGAGAGAAAAAAAAAAAAATAAAAAAAAAAATAAAATTAAGGGGGGGGGGAAAATGTCGGGGCCCCCCCCCAAAATGATTTGACCCCCCCAAGATGATTTGATCCCTCTTAAAATGATTTAACCCCCCCCAAGATGATCTGACCCCCCCAAATGATTTGATCCCCCCCAAAATGATTTGACCCCCCCAAAATGATTTGACCCCCCCAAGATGATTTAACCCCCCCCAAAATGATCTGACCCCCCCAAATAATCTGACCCCCCCCAAATAATCTGACCCCCCCCAAACAATCTGACCCCCCCCAAACAATCTGACCCCCCCCAAAATGATATAAGCCCCCTAACAGACAACCTGCCCCCCCCAAATGATTCAGCCCCCCAAAATACAATCGACCCCCCCAAGAGGATTTGACCCCCCCCAAAATCTGCCCCCCCCCCAGATAATCTACTCTCCTAAAAAAAATGGTTTGACCCCCCCAAAACAATCTGCCCCCCCAAAAGATGACCTGCCCCCCCAACATTTGACCCCCCCAAATAATCTGCCCCCCCAACATGATTAAACCCCCCAAAAAACAATTTGACCCCCCCAAACATGATTTAACCCCCCAAAAAACAATGACCCCCCCCCAAATACAATCTGCCCCCCCCCAAACACGATGTGGCCCCCCCCCGAAAGACGATATGCCCCCCCGAGAAAACAATCTGCCCCCCCAAAGACAATTTAACCCCCCCCCGAAAACAATCTACCCCCCCCCAAAACACAACTTGGCCCCCCCCAAAACAACTTGACCCCCCCAAAAAGACAACTTGACCCCCCCCCAAAACACAATCTGCCCCCCCCAAACACGTGACCCCCCCCAAACACAACGTGACCCCCCCCAAACACAACGTGACCCCCCCAAAAGACAA
The DNA here is from genome assembly GCA_037953605.1 of Necrosyrtes monachus. Taxonomy (NCBI): domain Eukaryota; kingdom Metazoa; phylum Chordata; class Aves; order Accipitriformes; family Accipitridae; genus Necrosyrtes; species Necrosyrtes monachus. The sequence goes on from JAZGTQ010000516.1 coordinate 95,360, forward strand.
CCTACCCCCCCCAACTCATTCCTAGGAGGATATAAAGACAGAAAATGGGGGGGGGGGGGAGTGAAATATGCCCCCCCCCCCCAAAAAAAAAAAAGCCCCCGGGGGGGGTCGTTACCTGGGCGGGGCTGGGGGCGGCGTGCTGGGGGGGGGCCTGGCTGCCCGTCGGCGTGGGGGGGGGCTGGGGGTGCAGGGGGGGGGCGTGGGGGGGGTACGACTGGTGGACGGCGGCTGCGGAGAGAAAAAACGGGGGGGGGGGTGTTTCAAAAATGAATAAAAACGGGGGGGCGTAAAGGGAAATTTTTTTTTTTTTTTGGGGGGGGGGGGCGCGCATCGGCTTACCGTAAAGGGTCTGGGGGGGCGGCTGCTCGGCGGGGGGGTACGGGGGGGCCGAAGAAGAGACGATGGCGGGGGGGGGGTGGCTGCCCGAGGGCAGGAGCCGGGGGCTGCTGGGCAACATCGGGGCGAAAACCGGCTGCGGGGGGGGGGGGGGGCAAAAATAAAGCGGGGGGGGGGGCAAAAATAAAGCGAGGGGGAGTTAAAAATTTAAAACGGGGGGGGGGCAAATCACGCCCCGCACCCCCCCGAACCCCATTCCCCCCCCCCGAACCACATTCCCCCCCCCCAACCCCACATTCCCACCCCCAAAATCCCATTATTGCTTTTGTATTATGTGTCCCCCCCCCAAAAAATTTTAATTGCCCCCCCCCCCCAAAATAATTGCCCCCCCCCCGGCGTACCTGGGAGGGGTAGTGGACGAGGGGGGGCTGCCCCCCGAATTGTTGGTGGGGGCCGTAAGAGATATAAGAAGAATAAGGGGGGGGGGCGGCCGCTACCAAGGGGGGGCCGGCGGCCGCCGCTTGCACCAAGGGGGGGGCCGAAGCGGGGGGGTGTTGCTCCGAGCGTTGCGGGGGGAGCGAACCTGCGAGGGGGGGGCGAAATAAAAGTCGGGGGGGGGCATAAAAACACCCCCCCCCCCCCCCCAAAATAATATATTGAAGGGGGGGGGGCGCTTACCTTTGCCCCCCCGGTATTTGCTCTGTTGGGAACCGGAGACGGGGTAGGGGTACATTTGCGGAGCCTGGGGGGGGGGGGGGAATAAATTAAAAAAAAAAATTATTTTGGGGGGGTTAAAAAGGGAAAGTGGGGGTTTTTTTTTTTTGGGGGGGGGGCTTACCTGGACGGGAGCGGGGCTCATGTGGAGCTGGGGGATGTAGGAGATGTAGGGGGGGCCGTAAACGCCCCCCCCCTGCCCGGCGGCCGCCAGGACGCCGAGGGAAGGGGTGGAATGAGTTCGGGGTCCCGGCGAAGTCGGGGTGCTGGCGGCTTTGTTCTGCGGGGGGGGGGCGGGAAAAAATTAGGGGGGGGGGTGTGGAAAAGTTGGGGGGGGGCAGCCCTAAAAGCTGCTGCCCCCCCCCGGGAAAAAAAAAAAAAAAAAAATCGGTTTGTTCTTACCACGGCCAGCAGCGGTTTGGAGGGGTTGAACTCCTTGGCGTTGGGGTTCAGCGTCGATTTCTTCACCTGCCTGGGGGGGGATTTTTTGGGGGGGGGGGTGTTATTTTTTGGGGGGGGGGGTATTTTTGGGGGGGGTGTTATTTTTTTGGGGGGGGTGTTAATTTTTGGGGGGGGTGTTAATTTTCAGGGGGGTGAGATCCCTCCCCTCATTAGCAGCCCCTAACCCTGCTTAAAACTTTGTATTTCCACCTTAAATTTCGTGTCCCCCCCCCAAAAAAAATCCATCGTTTCCTCCAACCTCACTGTCCCCCCCCCAAAATATTCCCAGACCCCCCCACCCCATAGCCCCCCCCAAAAACCTCAAAGCCCCCCCCAAAAACTTCAACCCCCCCCAAAACCTCATTGCCCCCCCCCAAACCTTGTGCCCCCCCCCAAACCTCCAGGCCCCCCCCAACCCCTTGTGCCCCCCCAAATATTTTGTGCCCCCCCCAATACTTTGTGCCCCCCCCAAAATATTTCATGTTCTCCCCTTATTTTGCCCCCCCCAAATATTTTGTGTCCTGCTCAAAATATTTTGTGCCCCCCCAAATATTTCCTGCCCCCCCCAAAATTTCACACCCAAATATTTTGTACCCCCCCAAATATTTTGTGCCCCCCCAAATATCTTGTGCCCCCCCCAAATATCTTGTGGCCCCCCCAAATATTCTGTGGCCCCCCCCAAATACTTTCTGCCGTCCCCAAACATTTCATACCCCCCCAAAATATTTTCTGCCCCCCCATATTTTGTGCCCCCCCCAATATTTCTTCTCCCCCCAAAATTTCGTTCCCCCCCCCCAAGTATTTTGTGTCCCCCCAAATATTTTGTGCCCTCCCCCCAAAATTTTATGGCCCCCCCCAATTTTGTGCCATCCCCCTAAATATTTTGCGCCCCCCCCAAATATTTTGTGACCCCCCCAAAAACTTCATACCCCCCCCAAATATTTTGCGGCCCCCCCAAATATTTTGTGCCCCTCCAAAATACTTCATACCCTCCCAAATATTTTGTGCCCCCCCCCAAATATTTTGTGGCCCCCCCCAAATATTCCGTGCCCTCCCCAATATTTCGTGCCCCCCCAATATTTTGTACCCCCCCCAATATTTTGTGGCCCCCCCCAAATATTTCGTGCCCCCCCCCCAATATTTCGTGCCCCCCCCAATATTTTGTCCACCTCCCCCAAATATTTTGTGCCCCCCCCCCAAATATTTCGTGCCCCCCCCCACTCACTCGGAGACGGGTCCTTCCTCCTTCTCCTCTCCCTCGTTTTTGGCCGGGGGGGTCCCCGGGGGGGTGGCGGCCCCCCCCCGCTTCTCCTCCGCCCCCCCCTCGGGGTCGGGGGGGCCGGTTCCCGCCTCGGGGGGGCCCTGGGCAACCCCCCCCTTCCCCTCGGGGGGGGCCGCGCTCCGGGGGGGGAACGGCTCCGGCGGGGGGGCCGCCGCCGCGGCGCTGGGCTGCAGCTGGGGAACAAAAGGGGGGGGGGACTGACCCACGGCTGCCCCACGGCTGCCCCACACACCCCACAACTGCCCCACGGCTGCCCCACAACTGCCCCACACACCCCACAACCACCCCACGGCTGCCCCACGGCTGCCCCACAGCCACGCCACGTGCCCCACAGCTGCCCCACACACCCCACAACTGCCCCACACACCCCACAACCGCCCCACGGCTGCCCCACGTGCCCCACGGCTACCCCACTCACCCCACGGCTGCCCCACAGCCACGCTGCGTGCCCCACAGCTGCCCCACAACTGCCCCACACACCCCACAACTGCCCCACGGCTGCCCCACGTGCCCCACAACTGCCCCACACCTGCTCCATGTGCCCCAGAGCTGCCCCACACACCCCACAGCTGCCCCACATATCCCACGGCCCCCCCATAGCTGCCCCACAACTGCCCCACGTGCCCCACAGCTGCCCCACGTGCCCCACAACCGCCCCACGGCTGCCCCACAGCCACGCCACGTGCCCCACAGCTGCCCCACAACTGCCCCACACACCCCACAACTGCCCCACATGCCCCACAACCGCCCCACGGCTGCCCCACGTGCCCCACGGCTACCCCACTCACCCCACGGCTGCCCCATAGCCACGCCACGTGCCCCACAGCTGCCCCACACACCCCACAACTGCCCCACGGCTGCCCCACGTGCCCCACAACTGCCCCACGGCTGCCCCACAACTACACCATGCGCCCCACAACTGCTTCATGTGCCCCACAACTGCCCCACGGCTGCCCCATGTGCCCCACAACTGCCCCACACCTGCTCCATGTGCCCCACAGCTGCCCCACACACCCCACAGCTGCCCCACATATCCCACGGCCCCCCCATAGCTGCCCCACAACTGCCCCACGTGCCCCACAACCGCCCCACGGCTGCCCCACAGCCACGCCACATGCCCCACAGCTGCCCCATGTGCCCCACAGCTGCCCCACGGCTGCCCCACAACTACACCATGTGCCCCACAACTACACCATGTGCCCCACAGCTGCCCCACAGCCACACCACGTGCCCCACAACCACCCCACGGCTACCCCACAACTGCCCCATGTGCCCAACAACTGCCCCACAGCTGCCCCACACACCCCACAGCTGCCCCACATATCCCACGGCCCCCCCATAGCTGCCCCACAACTGCCCCACGTGCCCCACAACTGCCGCGCAACTACACCATGTACCCCGCAATTGCTTCATATGCCCCACGGCTGCCCCACAACTGCCCCACAGCCACGCCACATGCCCCACAGCTGCCCCACACACCCCACAGCCGCCCCACAACTGCCCCACAACTGCCCCATGTACCCCAGGACCACCCCACAGCTGCCCCACACACCCCACAGCTGCCCCACATATCCCATGGCCCCCCCATAGCTGCCCCACAGCTGCCCCACAACTGCCCCACGTGCCCCACGGCTGCCCCACAACTGCCCCACACACCCCACAACTGCCCCACAGCCGCCCCACGTGCCCCACAACTGCCCCACGGCCGCCCCACACCCCCCCCATCTGCCCCACAACTGCCCCACACACCCCACAACTGCCCCACAGCCGCCCCACGTGCCCCACAACTGCCCCACGGCCACCCCACACCCCCCCCATCTGCCCCACAACCGCCCCACGGCTGCCCCACTCACCCCACGGCCACCCCCCCGCACCCCACACCTGCCCCACATCTTCCCCACGGCCACCGCCCCCCCCCCGTACCCCAAATCTGCCCCCCCCCCTCCCGTGCCCCACATCTGCCCCACGGCTGCCCCACGGCCGCCCCACACCTTAAACTGAGCTCCGAACTTGCGCAGCTCCTCCAGCTGACTGCGCTGCTGCTCCGTCTGCGCCCCGCCTGCGGGGGGGGGGACACCCCCAAAAAAATAATTAAAAAAAAAAAAAATAATAGTGACGGGGGGGGGGCGAGGAAGCCCAAAAAATTGGGGTTAAACCCCGCTCTCTGCCCCCCAAGTTGGGGGTCGCAGCCCCCCCCGGCTCACCTTTCCCGGGAATTTTGGGGGGTTCCGGGGGTCCGGGGGCTTCCAGGGTTCTCGGGGGGTCTTTGGCGGGGGGGGGGGGAGGAGGAGGAGGAGGAGGAGGAGGAGGAAGAGGAAGGGGGGGGGGCTCTTTGGGGGGGGGAGGAGGGGTGGGGGGGGCCCCCTCGCCCCGCGCTTCCCCGCCGGGGGGGTCCTGGGGGGGGGCGGCGGCCGCTTTGGGGGAGCGGGGGGGGTACAGGCGCCCCGCTGCGGGGAGGAAATCATTATTTTAATTACTCCCGTTCGTTTCGAGCGGGCCCCTCCCTCCCCCCGCTTTCATTTTGAGCCCCCCCGCTTTAATATTCCTCTTCCCTTAATCAGAAGCCCCTCCCCTTGCCGCTAAGCCCCTCCCCTTGCCGCTAAGCCCCTCCCCTTTACCTTTAAGCCACCCCATCAAACCCCTCCCCTTTTTAATTTCAGAATCCTGTTCAATTAATTTACTTCATTTCTACACCCCCCCCGTAATTACACCCTTTAACCCCCCAATCTCCACCCACCCTGACTTTAGCCCCTCCCCTTCAACTGTAGCCCCACCCCTTTACTGTAGCCCCACCCCTTTAACTCCAGGACCGCCCCCCCCAATTTTAAGAGCCCCCCCATTAAGCTTAACCCCTCCCCTTTTAATTTTAACCCCCCCTTCATTATAAGCTCCCCTTCTTTAATTCTAAACCACTCCCCTTCTGCTTTAGCCCCACCCCTTTCCACCTTAGCCCCACCCCTTCACTTTACCCCACCCCCTTTCACTTTAGCCCCACCCCCTTTCACTTTAGGCCACCCTTTTATTTTAGACCCCCCCCCTTTTAATTATAAAGCCTCCCCTTTTAATTATAAAGCCCCCCCTTTTAATTATAAAACCCCCCCTTTTAATTATAGAGCCCCCCCTTTTAATTATAGAGCCCCCCCTTTTAATCCTAATTACTTCTGCTTAACTCTGAGTTCCTCTTTTAATTTTACCCCCCCTTTAATTTTTAAAGGCCCCCCCTTTAATTTACCCCCCAATTTTAACCCCCCTTTTAATTTTTAACCCCCCCTTTAATTTTTAAACACCCCCCCTCCAATTTTTAACTCTCTCCTTTTCAATTTTACCCCCCTTCAATTTTAACCCCTTCCCCTTAATTTTAGCCCCCCCCTTTTAATTTAACGGCCCCCCCCTTTTAATTTAACGGCCCCCCCCTCACCTGCGGGGGGGGCGGGAGAAGCCTCGGCCGGTCGCCCCCCCCCGCCGCCCGTTGCTTTGCCCCCCCGGACGGGTCGTTGCGATTTGGGGGACATCCGCGACGGCCCTGGGGGGGGGACACATGTACACATACAATAAAGAGGAAGGGTTCCTTATCATTGTGGCCCCCCCCCCCCAAAATAAAAATATAAAAATTGGGGTTTTTACCTCCGTTGAGGCCCGGCTCGGGGTGGGGGTGAGGGGGTGCTCCGCGGGGGGGGGGCAGGGAGCCCCCCCCGGGTCGTCCCCCCCCTCGGGAGGAACCGCAGCGCAGGCCGCCCCCCCCCCGAACCCGCTGGGGCAGGGGGGGGTACTTGTTCTCCCTGGAAAAAGATGGGGGGGGGGGGTTAATTGGGGGATCACGGAGGGGTTTGGGGGGGTCCAGAAGTGTTTTGGGGGGGTCAGGGTGGGGATTTGGGGGGCTCAGGGGTGTTTTGGGGGGGGTCAGAAGTGTTTTGGGGGGGTCAGGGTGGGGATTTGGGGGGCTCAGGGGTGTTTTGGGGGGGTCAGAAGTGTTTTGGGGGGGTCAGGGTGGGGATTTGGGGGGCTCAGGGGTGTTTTGGGGGGGGTCAGAAGTGTTTTGGGGGGGTCAGGGTGGGGATTTGGGGGGATGAAAAATGTTTTGGGGGGGTCAGAAATGTTTTGGGGGGGTCAAGAAATTTTTGGGGGGGTCAGGGTGGGGATTTGGGGGGGTCAGAAGATTTTGGGGGGGACAGGGTGGGGATTTGGGGGGTCAGAAGTGTTTTGGGGGGTCAGAAGATTTTGGGGGGGGGTCAGGGTGGGGATTTGGGGGGGCCAGAAGATTTTGGGGGGGACAAAGAGGCAGTTTGGGGGGCTCAGGGGTGTTTTGGGGGGGTCACAGGGAGCATTTTGGGGGGTCAGAAGTGTTTTGGGGGGGTCAGGGTGGGGTTTTAGGGGGGTCAAAGGTTCACGGTGGGGTTTTTGGGGGGGTCAGAAATATTTTGGGGGGGTCGGGGGGGTTTGGGGGGTCAGGGTGGGCCTGTGGTGTTTTGGGGGGGGATCAGAAAATTTTTGGGGAGGGGGGTCAGCGGGTCAGGGTGGGGGTTTTGGGGGTGTCAGAAGTATTTTGGGGGGGTCACGGTGGGGGTTTGGGGGGGCCCGGGGTGTTTTGGGGGGGGTCAGAAAATTTTGGGGGGGGTCAGCAGGTCAGGGTGGGGGTTTTGCGGGTGCCAGAAGTATTTTGGGGGAGTCAGCGGTGTTTTGGGGGGGGTCAGGGTGGGGGTTTGGGGGGGTCGGAGCCATTTTGGGGAGACGACGGACATTTTAGGGGGAGTCAGGGCCATTTTGGGGGGGGGCAGCGCCATTTTAGGGGGGGGCCCAGCCGAATTTAAGCATTCAAGGCGCGGTTTCGGGGCAGAAATCGGCGAAAATTTCAGTGTTTTTGGTTTTTTTTTTTCTTTTTTTTCACTCACCGAGGGGGGGCCCCGGCCGGACTATCGCGACCCGAGGGGGGGCCGGTCGGGGCGGGGGGGTGACGTTGGCCCCCCCCGTGTCGTTCTTCCTCGCCGCGTCCTTCCTCTTCCTCCATGGCCAAGCGCAGGCGGTAGTGGGGGCTGGATTCGATCTCCCGCGCCAACGCCGTCGCTCGGGCTTCTCGTTGGCGGAACGCTTCCGAGTTTTCCTTCTCCAGCGGCACCCTGACGAACCGAAACCCCCAAATTAATTAATCAAGGGGGAGAGAAAGCGATAATTAAAAAAAAAATAACGATTTGGGGGACGGGGCGGCGTACGTGTAAGACGCCAAACTGCTGTCGTAAGTCGTTTTCACGCCGTAATTTTCCTCGTTGAACTTAAACATCTCGTTGGGGTCCCAGCCGTTGGACTGCGAGGTTGGAAAACAGGGGGGGGGTGTCAAAAAAAAAAGGGGGGGGGCGCAAAATAAGCCCCCCCCCGTGTCGTTTTTTTTTCTCCTCACCATGTCGGAGTCGAGGTCGTAGTCGTCGCTGGCGCCGTCCCCCCCCTCCCAGCGCTGCAGCACTTTTTCTTTGTGCTCCCCGTTCACCTTCAGGCTCATGGCGATGGCCGAATCCGTGAATTTATCTGCAATGGGGGGGGGCAAAAAAAATAAATATAACGTTCTGGCCCCCCCCCCCGCGGCTGCCCCCCCCCCCAAAAATCGTCACCTTTGGTGGCGTAAGCGAAGTCGACGTTGCGGAAGCGGACGAGGACGACGTCGGGGCGGCGGAAGATCATGGTGTCGACGATGTCTTCGCGGCGGGGAACCCCCCCGGGGGGCTCGGGGGGGCGGCGGTGGACGGCGTCGAGGGCCAGTTCGAACTTGGGGGGCAAAACGGGGGGGGGGGGCGTTACGAGGGAGTTTTTTTTGGGGGGGGGGGGGATGTGTTTTAAATTGGGGGGGGCCCGCGGACCGACCTTGGAGCTGAGGGTTTTGAAGATGCCCTCGAAGGTGCTGCCGCTCCTCACCTTCACCTCGCACGTGGAGCCCTGGGGACACACACACACACGGGGGGGGGGATCCATAGGGGCGCTCAGCCCCATAGCGGCCCCCCCCAGCCCCATAGCGGCCCCCCCAAACCCCTTCTCCAGCCCCACGGCAGCCCCCTAACCGCTCCCCCCCCCCCACCCAGCTCACCACGCCGGCCGTCAGGACGTGCAGCATCCGCGAGTTGTTGTAGACGCTCTCGAACGCCTTTTCGGGGTTTTTTTTTGGGGGGGGGGGGGCAAAAAGAGGGTGAGGGCGGCACCCCAACCCCCCCCAACCCCCAAAATCTCCCCAAATCCCTCCTCAACCCCCCCAAACCCCTCCCTAAACCCCCCCAAACCCCCAAAATCCCTCCCCTAAACCCCCTTCCTAAATCCCCCAAACCCCCCAAATCCCCCCTAAAGCCCCCAAAGCCCCCCAAAACCCCCAAATCCCCCCAAACCTGCCAAAACCCCCTAACCCCCCCAAAACCCTCCCAAACCCCCTCCCTAAATCCCCCAAATCTCTCCTAAACCCCCCAAAAGCCCTCCTCAACCCCCCCAAACCCCCAAAATCTCTCCCCTAAATCCCCTTCCTAAATCCCCCAAACCCCCCAAATCCCCCCAACCCCCCCAAAATGCCCTCTAAAGCCCCCAAATCTACCCCAAAACCCCCCCTAAAGTCCCAAAGCCCCCCAAACCCACCAAACCCCCCCTAAGCCCCCCAAAATCCCCCCTAAAGCCCCAAAGCCCCCCAAACCCCTCCCTAAATCCCCAACCCCCCCAAATCCCCCAAACCCCCCCAAATCCCTCCTAAACCCCCTTCCCTAAACCCCTCAACCCCCCCAACCCCCCTTCCTAAATCCCATAAACCCCCCAAATCCCCACAAACCCCCCAAAATCCCCTCTAAAGCCCCAAACCCCCCCAAAATCCCCCCAAACCCCCCCTAAAGTCCCAAAACCCCCAAACCCCCTCCCTAAAGCCCCCCAAATCCCGCAAAAATCCCCCCTAAAACCCCAAAGCCCCCCCCAAAATCCCCCCCGACCCCCCTAAACTCCCCAAATCACCCCCCCAAACCCCAACTACGGGTGAGGGTCGCCCCAAAACTCTCCCCACATCCCGGGCGGGGGGGGGGGCACTCACCGGCACTTGGGGGGGGCCCTTCCCCGTGCTCTGACCCCTGGAAGAAGACGGCCTCATTAAGAGTGAGAACAAGAAGCACTAATTAAGCTTCACCCCCCCCCCATAAAGAAGGAAAATAAGGGCAGCTCAGCCCCCCCCACACCCCGCATTGATCCATGGGGCCGAGCCTGACACCCCCCCCCCCCAAAAAACCACCCTCTTACCTGGAGCCACCGCTTCCCCCGGCCCCCCCCACAGCGTTAGCCGGGCGACTCAGCCCCCCCCCACCTCCTCTTCCTCCTCCTCCTCCTCCTCCTCCCCCAGGCCCGGGGCTGAGGCTGCCGTTCGGGCTATCGCTGGGCTGGGGGGGCGATAAAGGAGGAGGAGGAGGAGGAGGAGAAGGAGAAGGAAGAGGAGGAGGAGGCGGCGGCGGCGGGGGGGCCTTGCGGGAAGCGGGAGGAGGAAGAGGAGGAGGAGGAGGCGGCGGCGGAGGCGGCGGAGGAGCAGCGGGCAGCGGTTGCTTCAGCATGGCGGCGGGAAAAGCGGCTCCCGGCTGCCGGGGGAACCCTCTCGGGGGGTCGGGGAGGAAAAATTCAGATTTTTTTTCCTCAGTTTAACGCCTTTTCTTCCCCCCCCCCCCCCCCCCGGGCCAGGCCGTAATGGCGGCGGCGCTCGGAGCCCTCGGGGGGGCGGAGGAAAAGCGGCGGCGGAAGGAGACGGCGCAACGACGCGCGTCTCCTTCCGCCGCGCATGCGCATGCGCGCTCCCCTGGGCGAATTACCCCGTTATTTCACCTTTTCCCCCCCCCCGCTAACCCGCCCGAAAACGCCCATTTCCCGCTTCGCTCGAGCGGCCTGCCCGCATTTCCTTACAATTTATTCGCTGTTTCGCGGAAAAAAAAGCCGGCCTTCCGCAGGACAAAAAAAAAAAAAAAAAAAAAATAGTTCCCCTCACCCAAAATGGCCGCCGCCGCGCATGCGCGCCGCCGCCACACAAAGGGGAGCCGCGCTGGCCCCGCCCCCCTATCGCGCATGCGCAGAGGCGCCGTTTCCCCGCTGGCGCGCATGCGCAGAGCCCCCTTCGCCCGCCGTTCTCCCCGCGCATGCGCGCCCGCCCCCGCGCAGCTGCTTCTGCGCATGCGCAGAACCAACCCTCGCCCCCTCTCCCCCCGCCCCACCTCCGCGGCGCATGCGCAGAAAGGGGGGGGTCCGCCGCCGCGCGCATGCGCAGAAGGGAAAAGAGGCGCGGCGCGCATGCGCACTCTCCTCCCCCCGTCCGCCGCCGCCGCCGCTGCGGCCTACCGGACGCCGCTTGAGGACACCGGTGGATCCTTCCACCGGCCGCAGCCCGGCGTGGGGGGGCCCCTCTACACCTTAAACTCCGCCCCCATTCCCCGCCGGGAACCGGGGAAACCCCCCCCCGGTTGTCGATTTCCGTGGGCGCTCTAGCCCAGCTCTCTATGGTTCTGCCCGCCTCCTTTCCCCGTGGACGCAGAGCGGCGCTCTAGTCCTCCGAGGTCTGCCTCTATGGTGCCGGCGCGGAGAGGCAGAGCGGTCCGCCCGGCCTGGGTGGCGCTAGCGGGCGCGTGAGACGCTCTAGGCGGAAGGCAACTAAAGGAAGGACGACCGGCTCTCTACTGCTCTCGCTGCGCCGCTCTAGCCCGTCTCTATGGTGAGCGGCAGCGGGAGGGGAAGGGATCCGTGCTGGGCGCTGCCGGAAGCGGAAGCGCGGCCGCGGCCCGGAAGCGGAAGCGGCGGGCGGGGGGGGAGGGAGGCAGAGGAGGAGGAGGAGGAAGAAGAAGAGGAAGAAATAGAAGAAAGAGGAGGAGGAAGAGCAGGAGGAGGGGGGGGGGTTGTGCCCCCCCCGCCCCGTTCGCCACTCGGGACCAGCGACGCGGAGCCGGGGCGGGGCGGGGCCGCCATGGTCAGCAGTGGGGCCGGGGGGGGTCTGTGGGGCTTTGGGGGGGGTCTATGGGGCCGGGGGGGGGCTCTGGGGGGGGTCTGTGGGGCTTTGGGGGGGTCTATGGGGCCGGGGAGGATTTTGGGGGGGTCTCTGGGGGGGTCTCTAGGGTTTTGGGGGGGGCCTATGGGGCCGGAGAGGGTTTTGGGGGGGGATATGGGGGGCCTGGGGGGGCTTTGGGGGGGTCTGTGGGGGGTCTGTGGGGCTGGGGAGGGTTTTGGGGGGGGATTGGGGGGGTCTATAGGGCTTTGGGGGGGTTTATGGGGTTGGGGAGGATTTTTTGGGGGGGTCTGGGGGGGTTTTGGGGGAGTCGATGGGGGGTCTATGGGGCCGGGAGGAGCTTTGGGGGGGGTCTATAGGGCATTTATGGTGCCGGGGAGGGGTTTGGGGGGGCATATGGGGGGGCTGGGGGGGCTTTGGGGGGGTCTGTGGGGTTTTGGGGGGGTCTATGGGGGGGTCTGTGGGGCTGGGGAGGGTTTTGGGGGGGTTTTGGGGGGGCCTGTAGGGCTTCGGGGGGGTTTATGGAGCGTCTACGGGGCCGGAGAGGGTTTGGGGGGTGATATGGGGGGCCGGGGGGGGGGTTGGGGGGGTTTTGGGGGGGTCTGTGGGGCTGGGGAGGATTTTGGGAGGATATGGGGGGCCGGGGGGGGCTTTTGGGGGGTCTATGGGGGTCCTCTGGGGTTTTGGGGGGGGCCTGTGGGGGGGGCCATGGGACTGGGGAGAGTTTTGGGGGGGCCCTATAGGGCTTTGGGGGTGTCTATGGGGGGTTGGGGGGGTTTAGGGGGGTCTGTGGGGCTGGGGAAGATTTTGGGGGGGCTGTGGGGGGTCTATGGGGCTTTGGGGGGGGCTGTGGGGGGGTCTCTGGGGCTTTGGGGGGGTCTATGGGGGGCCTGGGGGGGCTTTGGGGGTGGCACGGGGGGGTGTATAGGATTTGGGGGGGGGGGCTATGCAGCTGGGGAGGGTTTTGGGGGGGGGGCATGGTGGGGGGGGGCATGGGGGGTTTTGGGGGGGGGTCTACGGGGCCTGGGGGGGCACGGTGGGCTCCGGGGGGGGACGTGGGACAGCAGGAAAAGCTCCTTGGGGCTGGGGGGGGGCACAGAAGCTCTATAGAGATTTTGGGGGTCCCCGGGGGGGGGGGGCAAAAAAGGATCTTGGGGCGGGGGGGGGGGGTCCGGGATTCCCTTTAATTCCGTGTCCCCCCCCCGCAGGTGAAACCGAGCGCGGCCGCCCGGCCAAACTCCCCCGGGACTCGGGCCCCCCCGGGCCCCCCAGCGCCGCCATGAACGGCACCGCCGGGGGGGCCGCCGCCGGTAACGCCGCCGCCGTCGTCGTCGCCGGGGGGGGGCCGTCGTCGGAAAACGCCCCCCCGACCCCCCCGGGTTGGCGGGATTTTTGCGAAAGCCACGCCCGAGCCGCCGCCCGGGATTTCGCTCGTCGTTATTTAGCCTTCGTTAACGCTCACCCTCAATTCGGGGGGGCGGGGGCCGAAACGGCTTTTTCCCGCCGCTTCGCCCGTCATTTCGTGGAACATTTCGAAGCCGAAATCGGCCGAGCGGCCGCGGGGGGGGGGCCGGACGCTTCCCCCCCCCCGACCCGTTGCCCCATCGCTCCCTTCACCGGCGCCCACCCCCCCCCCGCCGCCGCCGCCCCCCCCCCGCGATCCTTCCGAAACCGGCAGCGAATCTTCCGCCGCCGCTTCCCCTTCCGAACCTTTTTTTCCCGCCGGGGGGGCTCCTCCTCCTTCCCGAAATTCCGAAGAAATCGGCGCCGGGGGGGGAACGCCGGGGGGGGGCGGCGGCGGCGGCGATTCCTCGCCTCCCCCCCCCCCCAAATCCAAACTCCGCAAACGCTTTTCCCTCCGCAGCGTCGGCCGCAGCGTCCGCGGCATTTTGCAGTGGCGCGGGGGGGGGGGCTCCGAAATTTCCCCCCCCTCCGCCCCCCCCCGCCAACCCCCCCTCCCCGCCAACACCAATTCCAATTCTTCCGGCGGCGCCGACCCCCCCCTCGCCGCCCTTTCCCCCCCCCACGACCGTTGGAGCCACCGTTTCGAACGGTTACGCTTGGGACGCCCCCCCGGCCCCCCCAAACGCGAAGGGCTCCTTAATTTCATGGTGGCCGACGACGGCGCCGGGGGGGGGGACGCCGACGGCGCTTTGGGGGGGCGGCGGCGGCGGGGGGGGGACGCCGATGACGACGCCGGGGGGGGGGACGCCGCGGGGACGCTGGCAGCGCTGTCGCCTCCTCCTGCGGAGGAGCGGCGAAGGAGCCGGCTTGGAGCTCTACGTCCCCCCCAAGGTGGGTTTTTGGGGGGAATTTCAAAGGTTTTAGGGACCCGGGAGGGGGGACTTTTGTCGCCCCCCCCTTTTCTTGTGTTTTTTAATTAATTTTTGTGCCCCCCCAGGCCACCAAAGCGCGGCTCAGCGTCCCCTGCTCGGCGGTGACGGCCGTCCGCGCCGCCACGGCGTTGGAGATGCCGGATAAAGAAAACACCTTCGTGCTCAAGGTGACGGTTTTGGGGGGGCCTGGGGGGGGGCACAAGGGTGTCGGGGGGGGCAGGCGGAGCCGCTGACCCCCCCCTCTTTTTTTTTTTGTGTGTTCCCCCCCCCAAAAAAAGATGGAGAGCGGGCTGGAGTACGTGCTGGAGGCGGCCGACCCCCAGCAGGTGAAGGGCTGGCTGGCCGACATCCAGGAATGCATCAGCCCGGGGTGAGCCGCCCCCCCCCAAAAAAAAATACTTTGGGACCCCCCCCAATATTTTGGAGCCCCCCCAAACATTTTGGTTCCTTTCTTTTTAATTTGGGGTCAGGTTTTCCCCCCCCCATCTGCGTCCCCGGCGTTTCTTTCCCCGCTGCTGTTTTCCCCCCCCTCGCCACTTTTTTTTTTTCTCTGTTTTTTTCGCCGTGCTTCACTTTTTTTCCCGCTTTTTCCCCCGTTTTATCGCCCCGGGGGGGTTTCTAAGCCCTTGTGCCCCCCCCACTCCCCGTGTCCATCCAGGGAGGAAGCGGAGAGCCCGGCCCCCCCCTGCCTCAACCACTCGGAGAGCGGCTCCGGCCGGGAGCTGCCGCTGCTGCCGGGCGAGAGCAGCGAGCACTTAGCTCAAGGTGAGCCCAACGCCCCCCCCCCGCCAAATTTCCCCCAGAACCCCCAAAATTCCCCCAGAATCCCCCAAATCCCCCCCCAGAACCCTTCAAATTTTTTCAGAATTCCCTAAATCCCCGCCAGAATCCTTCAAATTGCCCCAGAACCCCCCAAATCCCCCCCAGAACCCTTGTAAATTCCCCCCAAACCCTTCAAATTTTTCCAGAACCCCCCAAATCCCCCCCCAGAACCCTTCAGATTCTTCCAGAACCCCCCCAAATTCCTCCAGAACCCCCCGAATTTCCCCAGAAGCCTTTAAATCCCCCAGAACTCCCCCAAATCCCCCCCAGAACCCCCTAAATCCCCCTGTAGAACCCCTTAAATTTCCCCAGAACCTTTCAAAGTTTTTCAGAACCCCCCAAATCCCCCCCCAGAACCCCTCAAATTTCCCCAGAACCCCCCAAATCCCCCCAGAACCCCCTAAATCCCCCCCAGAACCCCACCAAATTCCCCCAGAACCCCTCAAATTTCCCCAGAACCCTTCAAATTTTTCCAGAACCCCTCAAATCCCCCCAGAACCCCCCAAATCCCCCCCAGAACCCTTCAAGTTTTTCCAGAACCCCCCAAATCTCCCCCCAGAACCCCTCAAATTTCCCCAGAACCCACCAAATCCCCCCCCAGGACCCTTCAAATCCCATCCAGGACCCCCCAAATTCCCCCAGAACCCCCCAAATTCCCCCAGAACCCCTTAAACTTCCCCCAGAACCCCCAAAATTCCCCCAGAACCCCCCCAAATTCCCACAGAACACTTCAAATTTTTCCAGAAGCCTTCAAATTGCCCCAGGAACCCCATAAATTTGCACAGAATCCTCTAAATTGCCTTAGAACTCTCTCAAATTCCGCCCAGAATCCCTCAAATTCCCCCAGAACCGTTCAGATTTTTCCAGAACCCCCTAAATCCCTCCAGAACCCTTCAAATTCCCCCAGAACTCTCCCAAATTCCCCCAGGAACCCCCCAAATTCGCACAGAACCCCCCCAAATTTGCACAGAAGCCTCCAAATTCTCTTAGAACCCCCAAAATTACCCCAGAACCCCCCCAAATCCCCCCCAGAACCTCTCAAATTTTTCCAGAACCCTTCAGATTTTTCCAGAACCCCCCCAAAATTGCCGCAGACCCCCCCAATTTCTCCAGAACCCCCCAAAACTTCCTCCAGAACCCCCCAAATCTTTTTCAGAACCCCTCAAATTCCCCCAGAATCCTTCAAATTTCTCCAGAACCCCCTAAATTTCTCCAGAAACCCCCTAAATTGCCCCAGAACCCCCTAGAACCCCTCAAATTCCCCCCAGAACCCCCCCAAATTCCCCTAGGAACCCCCAAATTCGTACAGAGCCCCCCAAATTCCCTTAGAACCCCCCCAAATTCCTCCAGAACCCCCCAAATTCCTCCAGACCCCCCTCAATTCCCTCAGAACCTCCCCGAATTGCCCCAGAACCCCCCAAATTTCTCCAGACCCCCCCCAGATTCTCCCAGAACCCTCCTCAATCCCCCCAGAACCCCCCGAAATTCCCCCAGACCCCCCCAAATCCCCCAGAACCCCCCGAATTTCTCCAGACCCCCCCCAGATTCCCCCAGAACCCCCCCAAATCCCTCCAGACCCCCCCAATCCCCCCAGAACCTCCCCAAAATTCCCCCAGACCCCCCCAAATCCCTCCAGACCCCCCCCAAATCCCCCCAGAACCCCCCTCAATTCCCCCACAACCCTCCCAATCCCCCCAGACCCCCCCCCAAATCCCTCCAGCCCCCCCCCAATCCCCCCCAGAACCTCCCCGAAATTCCCCCAGACCCTCCCCAAATCCCCCCTAACCCCCCCAATTCCCCCCCCCCCCCAGGTGCCTACGGGGGTCTTTCGGAGCGGCCCTCGGCTTCCGTCTCTCCCAGCTCCGTCTCCGCTTCCCGCCTGGGTTCCATGGAGCTGCCCCCCCCCCCCGAGCTGCCCCCCCGCGTTCCCATCGAAGAAGCGGCCGAGCGCCTCCAGAGCCCTTTTCCCCCCGGGCTGCTCCACGCTCCCTTCCCCGACCCCCCCGACGGGGCAGGTAAGAGTTTTCGGGGGGGGGACACCCCGATTTGGGGATCCTTGAGGGCGGGGGGGGGGGGGCGGAATCCTAATTTTGGCGCTCCTCAGGGGGAGCAATTGGGGATCGTACCCCCCCCCGTGTAAGGTTTTTGAGGGGTCGCGGCCCGCTTTTGGGGTGGTGGGGGGGGGGCGGTTTGGGGGCTGGATATCGATTTTGGGGTTCCTCGCGGCGGGGGGGGGGGGATTGTGCTCCCTTATCGGTCTCTTGGGGGGGTAATTTTGGGGTTTGCCTTCCCCCCAACCCTCTCCAGGGGGTGTTTTGGGGGGTCCAATCCCCCCCCCCCCCCCCCAGCTTGAAGTTGGGGTCCCTACGCCTTCCCAGGTCTCTCCCAGCACCTCGTGGGCCCCCAGTTCCCCCCCCAGGACCCCCCAGTTCCCGCCTGAAGCCCCCATTCCCCCCCAAACCCCCCCATTCCCCCCCCCCAACCCCACTTATTCTTCCCCAGGACCCCCCGTTTCCCCCCAGAACCCTCTATTCCTCCCCAAACACCCCCTATTTCCACCCAGGACCCTCTATTTCCCCCCCCAAGACCCCCCATTGTCCCCCAAACCCCCCTATTTCCTCTCCAGGACCCCCCAAAATCCCCTATTTCCTCCCCAGGACCCCTCATTCCCCTCCAAATCCCCCTATTTCCCCCCCCCAGGACCCCCCAGCACCCCCTCTTTCCCCCCCAAACCCCTTTATTTCCTCCCCAGGACCCCCCAAACCCCCGTATTTCCCCCTTATTTCTCCCCCAGGATCCCCTATTTCCCCCCCCAAGACCCCCCATTCCCCCCCAGGACCCCCTATTTCCCCCCCCAGAACCCCCCAAACCCCTCTATTTCCCCCCCAGGACCCCCTATTTCCCCCCCCCCAAGACCCCCCATTTCCCCCCAAACACCCCTATTTCCCTCCCAGGACCCCCAAAAACACCCCTATTTCCCCCCCAGGACCCCCCATTCCCCCCCAAATCCCCCTATTTCCCCCCCCAGGACCCCCCAGCACCCCCTCTTCCCCCCCCAGCCCCCCTTATTTCCCCCCCAGGACCCCCCATTCCCCCCCAACCCCCTCTATTTCCCCCCCAGGACCCCCCAGCACCCCCTCTTTCCCCCCCAAACCCCCCTATGTCCTCCCCCAGGACCCCCCAAAACCCCCTATTTCTCCCCCAGCACCCCCTCTTTCCCCCCCAAACGCCCTTATTTCCTCCCCAGGACCCTCCATTCCCCCCCAAATCCCCCTATTTCTCCCCCCAGGACCCCCCAAAACCCCCTCTTCCCCCCCCCAAACCCCCTTATTTCCCCCCTAAACACCCCTATTTCCCTCCCAGGACCCCCCAAAACCCCGTATTTCCCCCCCAGGACCCCCCATTCCCCCCCAAATCCCCCTATTTCCCCCCCCAGGACCCCCCAAAACCCTCTCTTCCCCCCCAAACCCCCTTATTTCCCCCCCAGGACCCCCCATTCCCCCCCAAACACCCCTATTTCCCCCCCCAGGACCCTCTATTTCTCCCCCAACCCCCCCATTTCCCCCCCAAATCCCCCTATTTCCCCCCCCAGTACCCCCCAAAACCCCCTCTTTCCCCCCCAAACCCCCTTATTTCCCCCCCAGGACCCCCCATTCCCCCCCAGGACCCTCTATTTCCCCCCCAAGACCCCCCATTTCCCCCCCAAACACCCCTCTTTCCCTCCCAGGACCCCCCCAAACCCCCTTATTCCCCCCCCCAGGACCCCCCCCCCCCCATTCCCTCCCCCTGACCGCCCCCCCCCCGCCCCCCTGGCAGGGCCGTTCCTCTTCCAGGCGGAATCGGAGGAAGGGGGCGAGGGGGACCCCCTGGAGCACCCCCTTTCCGACTACCCCTGGTTCCACGGGACCCTCTCCCGGCTGAAAGCGGCTCAGCTGGTGTTGGCCGGCGGCGCCGGCAGCCACGGCGTCTTCCTGGTGCGGCAGAGCGAGACGCGCCGCGGCGAGTACGTCCTCACCTTCAACTTCCAGGGCAAGGCGAAGGTAAAAAAAAAAAACGTAAAAAAAAAAAAAAACCCTTAAAAACCCCCCCCTACCCCCCCAATTTCGGCGGCGAAAAAACCGGGGCAGAGCCGCCGTCGTTAGGCGGAGACGGTGACGCCGCTCGTTTTGTCGCCGGCCAGCACCTCCGGCTGTCGCTGAACGAGGAGGCGCAGTGCCGGGTCCAGCACCTCTGGTTCCAAACCATTTTCGACATGTTGGAGCATTTCCGCGTCCACCCCATCCCGCTGGAATCGGGGGGTTCCAGCGACGTCACCCTCCTCAGCTACGTCGTGGCTTCCCAGCGACTGCACGGTGAGGGGGGGGGGACGGCTGACGCCGACAGCCGCCCGCCGCGGCACCGCCGGTTGGCGCCGGGGACGGGGGTTTTTTTTTTTTTCCGGCTCCGTTGCCGGTGTTTCGCTCCGGGCGCCCGCGTCGGGGAAAGGGACGTTCCCTCCGGCGGCGGCGGACGTTCTTCGCCCCGAACGTACGCGCGGGCGTCGCGCCGTTCCCTCACCGCGCCTCTTTGTCCCGTTGTTTTTCCGGGTGTGCGTCCCGTTGTTTTTCCGGGTGTGCGTCCCGTTGTTTTTCCGGGTGTGCGCCCCGTTGTTTTTCCGGGTGTGCGCCCCGTTGTTTTTCCGGGTGCGCGCGTCGGTGTCCGCAGCCGATATTCCTCGCTCCGGGCGCACGCGTTGGTGTTGAGCTGTTCCCTGCGCGCGCGGCTGTTCTCGATCTGCGTGTGCGTCCGGCTGTTCCTTTTCCGGCTGTTCCTTTTCCGGCTGTTCCTTTTCTGGCTGTTCCTTTTCCAGCTGTTCTTCCTCCAGCTGTTCCTCTTCCGGATTTTCCTCCTCCAGCTCTCCGTGTCTGCTTTTTAACAGCGACGCCCACCCCCCCAAAACCCGCGTTTGTGGCTGGGTGTTCTTTCCGCCTGTGTCCGGGTGTTCCCTCGGTGCCCGTCCGGCCGTCGCCGGTGCGGTTGTTCCTCCTCCGGCTGCGTCCCTCCGTATCCCGCGTATCCCAGACGTACGCGTTCGCGTCGAGGTGTTGCTCCTACGGGTGCGCCTGTCCGCGTCCGGCCGCTGTCCCTCTGCGTGCGCGGCCGGTTGTCCTTTCTCCGGGCGCGCGTCTCCGCGTCCGACGTTCCCAGCCCCGCGTTTGCGCCTGGCCGTTCCCTCTGCGTCTGCGCGAGTCCGCCTGTTCCCCGCGCGTCTCCGGCTGTTCCCCGCGCCACGCGTCCGTGGTTGCGTCCGGCTGTTCTTTCTGTGCACGCGCGTCCGGCTGTTCCTCTTCCAGGTGTGCGTGTCCCCGTTTGCCTTTCTCTTCTCCGCGTACGCGCTTGAGTCCGACTCTTCCCCGTGGCCGACTGTTCCATCCCTGTGCGTCCAGCTGTTCCCCGTCCTTTTGTCCGCGTCCGGCTGTTCCTTCCCTGCGTATCCCTGTTTGGTTGTTCCCTCTTTGCGTGTCTGTGTTCGGCTGTTCTCTCTCCGTGCGTGTCCGTGTCCGGCCGTTCCTTCTTTGCGTGTATGTGTCTTGGTTGTTCTCTGCCTGCGTCTGACTGTTCCCTTTCCGCGTGTCCAGCTGTTCCCTTTCCGTGTCTCCGGCTGTTCCCTTTCCATGTGTCTGGCTGTTCCCTTCCTGCATCTGCGCATCCAAGTGTTCTCTTTCCACGTGTCCGCGTCCGGCTGTTCCTTCTTTGCATGTATGCGTCTGGTTGTTCCCTCCCCGCGTCCGACTGTTCCCTTTCCACGTGTCCAGCTGTTCCCTTTCCATGTATCCGGCTGTTCCCTTCCTGCATCTGCGCGTCCAGGTGTTCTCTTTCCGCGTGTCCGCGTCTGGCTGTTCCTTTTTTGCATACCCGTGTCTAGTTGTTCTGTCTTTGTGTCCGACTGTTCCTTTTCCATCTATCCGGCTGTTCCCTTCCTGCATCTGCGTGTCCGGCTGTTCTTTCTCTGTGTTTCTCCGTGTTTAGTTGTTTATTCCTTGTATGTCTACGTCCGGCTGTTCTCTCTCCGTGCGTATCTGTGTCCGGCTGTTCCTTCCCCGCGTGTCCGTGTCCGGCTGTTCCCTTTCCATGTATCTGGCTGTTCCCTTCCTGCATCTGTGCGTCCAGGTGTTCTCTTTCCACGTGTCTGCGTCCGGCTGTTCCTTCTTTGTGTGTATGGGTCTGGTTGTTCCCTCCCCGCGTCCGACTGTTCCCTTTCCACGTGTCCAGCTGTTCCCTTTCCGTGTCTCCGACTGTTCCCTTTCCACGTGTCCAGCTGTTCCCTTTCCGTGTCTCCGACTGTTCCCTTTCCACGTGTCCAGCTGTTCCCTTTCCGTGTCTCCGACTGTTCCCTTTCCACGTGTCCAGCTGTTCCCTTTCCGTGTCTCCGACTGTTCCCTTTCCACGTGTCCAGCTGTTCCCTTTCCGTGTCTCCGACTGTTCCCTTTCCACGTGTCCAGCTGTTCCCTTTCCGTGTCTCCGACTGTTCCCTTTCCACGTGTCCAGCTGTTCCCTTTCCGTGTCTCCGACTGTTCCCTTTCCACGTGTCCAGCTGTTCCCTTTCCGTGTCTCCGACTGTTCCCTTTCCACGCGTCCGGCTGTTCCCTTCCTGCGTCTGCGCGTGTCCAGGCGTTCCCTTTCCACGCGTCCGCCTGTTCCCTTTCCCCCTCTCCGCCTGTTCCCTCCCCAAATATCCGACTGCCGCCCCCCCCCAATTCCTACCTGTCCCCCCCCCCAGCGCGTCCGACTGTTCCCTCTCCCCGCATCCACCTCTCCCCCCCCCCCTTCCCCGACCGCCTCCGTCCGACTGTGTGTCCCCCCCCCGCCAGCTTCTCACGGGGTCTTTCCGTGTGTGTTTGTGTCCCCGTCCCCCCCCCCCGAAAAAAATTACAGGCCGGGACAGATCCGGGAGCCGCTCGGCCGCCTGTGAGCCGGACCCCCGCAGCCCCGACTCGCCCGCGCTCCTCTCCGTCGCCGCCAGCGACTGTTTGTAAGTGTGACGCCCGGGGGGGGGGTCACGCACAACACAGGACACCCCCCCAAAAAAAAAAAAAAACCCAAAAAACCCAAAAAAACAACGCCTCCGTTCGGGGGGGGGTCACCTGCGTCCCCGTCGCAACACCTTGACGCCGCTGACCCGTGGTTTGTTGGTTTTTTTTTTTGTTTGTTTTTGTTTTTTTTTTTTTTTTGCGTGTGTGTCGTCCCCCCCCCGATTTTTCGCAGAGCCGAGCATCTCCCGTAGCGGCCCCCCCCCGCCCCGCCCCGGCGAGGAGGAGGAGGAGGAAGGAGCAGCCCCCCCCTCCAGCCCCGAAGACCCCGAGGCGGGGGGGGGGAAGCGGGCCGCCGGCAACCAGTACTCCTTCGTTTGAGAGACACCCCCCCCAAAAAAAAAAAAAAATTACGGACCTCGTTTCCCCCCCCCCCCCTTCCCTTTAACCCCCCCAAAACGCCGCGGTACGGCCCCTGCGGCCCCCCCAGGTACGTTACACCACCCCCCCCCCCCCCCAAAAAAAAACACTACAGGGGGGGATCCAGCCCCCCCCCCCCCCTTTCCGACCCTGCCCTGAGGTTTATTTTTTTACGGGGGGGTCGCTTTCGCCCCCCCAAACCCTTTCCCTTTCGGCCCCCCCCCCCCAACACCCCCGTTTCGGGTCGGTTTGTACAGAAACCGCGGGCGCCTTTTAAAAGAAAAGCGGAAAATCGGAGCCGTCGGTCTCGTTTCGGGGGGGGGGGACGCCAATTTTGGGGGGCTGCGCCGTCGCCGGTGTTGGGGGAGGGGGCCGGGGGGGGGGATTTTGGGGGTCCCCCGAGGGGGTCGGGGGCAGTTTGAGGGGGATGAGAGGCAGTTTTGGGGGCAGAAATGCTGGTTTTGGGGGTGCTGGTCTCTATTTAGGGCGTCCCAATCCCAGTTTTGGGGGTCCCGGTCCCAGTTTGGGGGTCCCAATCCCAGTTTGGGGGTCCCAATCCCAGTTTTGGGGGTCCCGGTCCCAGTTTGGGGGTCCCAATCCCAGTTTTGGGGGTCCCAATCCCAGTTTTGGGGTCCCAGACCCCCAGTTTGGGGGTCCTGCTCCCAGTTTTGGGGTCAAACACACCAATTTGGGGTCCCGATACCAGTTTTGGGGTCCAATTCCAGATCTGGGGTCAAACACCCCGTTTTGGGGGTCCCAGTCCCAGTTTTGGGGTCTCAGACCCCCATTTTGGGGTCCCGGTCCCAGTTTTGGGGTCCCAGACCCCCCGTGTGGGGGTCCTGCTGCCAGTTTTGGGGTCAAACACTCCAATTTGGGGTCCCAATACCAGTTTTGCGGTCCCAATTCCAGGTCTGGGGTCAAACACCCCATTTTGGGGGTCCCAATCCCAGTTTTGGGGTCTCAGACCCCCATTTTGGGGTCCCGGTCCCAGTTTTGGGGGTCCCAATCCCAGTTTGGGGGTCCCGGACCCCCCGTTTGGGCGTCCTGGTCCCAGTTTGGGGGTCCTGCTGCCAGTTTTGGGGTCAAACACCCCATTTTGGGGTCCCAATACCAGTTTTGGGGGTCTCAATACCAGTTTGGGGGTTGTGGTCTCAGTTTTGGGGTTCTGGTCCCAGTTTTGGGGTCCCAATTCCAGATTTGGGGTCAAACACCCCATTTTGGGGCTCCAAATACCAGTTTTGGGGTTCCAGACCCCCTGTTTTGGGGTTTTGGTCCCAGTTTTAGGGTCCCTATCCCAGTTTTGGGGTCCTGGTCTTGGTTTTGGGCTCGCAATCCCAGTTTGGGGGTCAAACAACCCCAGTTTCAGGCTACTGGTCCCAGTTTTGGGGTCCCAATTCCAGCTTTGGGGTCCCAGACCCCCATTTTGGGGTCCCAATCCCAGTTTTAGGGTCCCAGTCTCAGTTTTGGGGTTCCAGTCCCAGTTTTGGGCTGCTAATCCCAGTTTTGGGGTCAAACAACCCCAGTTTCAGGCTACTGGTCCCAGTTTTGGGGTCCCAATCCCAGTTTTGGGGTCCCAGACCCCCATTTTGGGGGTCCTAATCCCAGTTTTGGGCTCCTAATCCCAGTTTTGGGGTCAAACAACCCCAGTTTCAGGCTACTGGTCCCAGTTGTGGGGTCCCATTTCCAGTTTTGGGGTGCCAGATCCCCATTTTGGGGTCCCAGTCCCAATTTTGGGGTCCCAATCCCAGTTTTGGGGTCCCAGACCCCCATTTTGGGGTCCCGGTCTTGGTTTTGGGGTCCCAATCCCAGTTTTGGGGTCAAACAACCCCAGTTTCAGGCTACTGGTCCCAGTTTTGGGCTACTGGTCCCAGTTTTGGGATCCCAGACCCCCATTTTGGGGGTCCCAGTACCAGTTTTGGGGTCTCAGACCCCCATTTTGGGGTCCCGGTCCCAGTTTTGGGGGTCCCAATACCAGTTTTGGGGTCCCAGACCCCCCGTTCGGGCATCCTGGTCCCAGTTTGGGGGTCCTGCTGCCAGTTTTGGGGTCAAACACCCCATTTTGGGGGTCCCAATACCAGTTTTGGGGTTCCAGACCCCCTGTTTTGGGGTTTTGGTCCCAGTTTTGGGGTTCTGGTCCCAGTTTTGGGGTCCCAATTCCAGATTTGGGGTTCCAGGCCCCTTGTTTTGGGGTTTTGGTCCCAGTTTTGGGGTCCCAATCTCAGTTTTGGGGTCCCAGACCCCCATTTTGGGGGTCCCAATCTCAGTTTTGGCATCCCAATCCCAGTTTTGGGGTCCCAGACCCCCTGTTTTGGGGTTCTGGTCCCAGTTTTGGGGTCCCAATCCCAGTTTTGGGGTCCCAATCCCAGTTTTGGGGTCAAACACCCCTTTTTAGCCTCCTGGTCCTAGTTTTGGGCTACTGGTCCTAATTTTGGGGTCCCAGACCCCGGTTTTGGGATACTGGTCCCAGTTTGGGGCTCAAACCCCCCATTTTGGGGGTCTGGGTCCCCATTTTGGGACTCTCCCGGGCGGTTTCCAGGTGCTGGGGGGGGGGCAGTTGGGGGGGGGGGGCTCCTGTCCCGGTTTTGGGGTGTCCCTGACCCTATTTCCCCCCCCCCAAAGGGATTTTGGGGGTCTCTGGCCCCATTTTTGCCCCCCAGGGTAGTTTTTGGGGGGTCCCTGCCCCTATTTTTGTCCCTCTCTGAGTGGGTTTGGGGGTCACAGCCCCAATTTGGGGGGGTCCAGCCCCATTTTGGGGGGGGTCCAGCCCATTTTAGAGGGCCCTGGTTCCATTTTGGGGGTTCCAGCCCTACTTTGGAGCCTCCAACCCCATTTTTGGGGGGGTCCAGCCCCACTTTGGGGGGGGTCCAGCCCCACTTTGGAGCCTCCAGCCCCATTTTTGGGGGGGTCCAGCCCCACTTTGGAGCCTCCAGCCCCACTTTGGGGGGGTCCAGCCCCATTTTGGGGGGTCCAGCCCCACTTTGGAGCCTCCAGCCCCATTTTTGGGGGGGTCCAGCCCCACTTTGGGGGGGTCCAGCCCCATTTTGGGGGGTCCAGCCCCACTTCGGAGCCTCCAGCCCCATTTTTGGGGGGGTCCAGCCCCATTTTGGGGGGGTCCAGCCCCACTTTGGAGCCTCCAGCCCCACTTTGGGGGGGTCCAGCCCCATTTTGGGGGGGGTCCAGCCCCACTTTGGAGCCTCCAGCCCCACTTTGGGGGGGTCCAGCCCCATTTTGGGGGGTCCAGCCCCACTTTGGAGCCTCCAGCCCCATTTTGGGGGGGTCCAGTCCCATTTTAGAGGGCCCTGGTCCCATTTTGGGGGATCCAGCCCCACTTTGGGGGGGGTCCAGCCCCACTTTGGAGCCTCCAGCCCCATTTTTGGGGGGGTCCAGCCCCACTTTGGGGGGGTCCAGCCCCATTTTGGGGGGTCCAGCCCCACTTTGGCGCCTCCAGCCCCATTTTTGGGGGGGTCCAGCCCCATTTTGGGGGGGTCCAGCCCCATTTTGGAGCCTCCAGCCCCATTTTGGGGGGGTCCAGCCCCACTTTGGGGGGGTCCAGCCCCACTTTGGCGCCTCCAACCGCAATTTGGGGGGGGTCCAGCCCCACTTTGGGGGGGTCCAGCCCCACTTTGGCGCCTCCAACCCCAATTTGGGGGGGTCCAGCCCCATTTTGGGGGGTCCTGGTGTCATTTTGGGGGGGTCCAGCCCCATTTTCGGGGGGGTCCAGCCCCACTTTGGCACCTCCAACCCCAATCTGGGGGGGTCCAGCCCATTTTAGAGAGCCCTGGTCCCATTTTGGGGGGGTCCAGCCCCACTTTGGGGGGGTCCAGCCCCACTTTGGCGCCTCCAACCCCAATTTGGGGGGTCCCACCCCACTTTAGAGTCTCCAGCCCTATTTTTGGGGGGGTCCGGCCCCATTTTGGGGGGGTCCAGCCCCATTTTGGGGGGCCCAGCCCCATTTTAGAGGGTCCTGCTCCCATTTCGGGGGGGTCCAGCCCCACTTTGGAGCCTCCAACCCCATTTTTGGGGCGGTCCAGCCCCATTTTGGGGGGTCCAGCCCCACTTTGGAGCCTCCAGCCTCATTTTTGGGGGGGTCCGGCCCCATTTTCGGGGGGTCCAGCCCCATTTTGGGGGGTCCAGCCCCACTTTGGAGCCTCCAGCCCCATTTTGGGGGGGTCCAGCCCCACTTTGGGGGGGTCCAGCCCCACTTTGGGGGGGTCCAGCCCCACTTTGGCGCCTCCAACCCCAATTTGGGGGGGGGGTCCAGCCCCATTTTGGGGGGGGGGGGTTGCCGGCAGCTGCTGGGGGCCGGCCTCCGCTCCTAATCCGGGGGCGCAGCTGCTGCCCCCCCCCGTCCCCCGTCCCCATCCCCGTCCCCCCCCCTCGGGGCTATTTTGGGCCCCGGCACCCGCCGGCCCCTTATAGGGTAAAGCCCAGCACCCTCCTCCCCCTCCCCCCCCCCCCCGACCCCCCCCCCCCCCCACCCCCAAAATTTGGGTGCTCGGTGCCGACGCTCTGGGTCCCGGCGGGGGGATTTATACCCGCCGTGGGGTGCCACCCCCCCGCCAGCCCCCATCATTACCGGGGGGGGGGACACACACACATTTCCCCCCCCCCAGACCTGGCAGAGCGCTGCCCCATAGCCGCCGTGGGGCTGGGAGGGGGGCTCTGCTATGGGGCAGGCTGGGGGGGGGGGGCGCCCAGGGCCCCCCAGTTTGCTATGGGGCAGGCTGTGGGGCTGGGGGTCTCTGTGTTTCACCCCCCCGGTTCGCTATGGGGCAGGGAGGGGGGGTCCCAATTCGCTATGGGGCAGGCGGGGGGGGGTCCCAATTCGCTATGGGGCAGGGAGGGGGGGGTCCCAGTTTGCTATGGGGCAGGGAGGGGGGGTCCCAATTCGCTATGGGGCAGGGAGGGGGGGTCCCAGTTTGCTATGGGGCAGGGAGGGGGGGTCCCATT
Source organism: Necrosyrtes monachus (assembly GCA_037953605.1). Taxonomy (NCBI): domain Eukaryota; kingdom Metazoa; phylum Chordata; class Aves; order Accipitriformes; family Accipitridae; genus Necrosyrtes; species Necrosyrtes monachus. Next base: position 122,651 of record JAZGTQ010000516.1, read on the forward strand.
TCTCTATAGGGCAGGGAGGGGGGGTCCCAGTTTGCTATGGGGCAGGGAGGGGGGGGTCCCAGTTTGCTATAGGGCAGGCTGGGGGGGGTCCCAGTTTGCTATGGGGCAGGGAGGGGGGGTCCCAGTTTGCTCTGGGGCAGGGAGGGGGGGGTCCCAGTTTGCTATGGGGCAGGGAGGGGGGGGTCCCAGTTTGCTCTGGGGCAGGGAGGGGGGGGTCCCAGTTTGCTCTGGGGCAGGGAGGGGGGGGTCCCAGTTTGCTATGGGGCAGGGAGGGGGGGTCCCAATTCGCTATGGGGCAGGGAGGGGGGGGTCCCATTTCTCTATAGGGCAGGGAGGGGGGGTCCCAATTTGCTATGGGGCAGGGAGGGGGGGTCCCAATTCGCTATGGGGCAGGGAGGGGGGGACCCAGGCCCCCCCAGCCCGCTATGGGGCAGGCCGTGGGGCTGGAGGGGGGGGCACACGGACTGGCTGCCCCCGCCAAAGGCCAAGGTTGGGGTAACCGGAGCCGGGCGGCAGCAGCTGCCGCTCGGATTTCCACCGGGAACCCAACACCCCCCCCCCCGGCCCCCCCCCACGCCGTGGGGCAGCCCCACACCTCCCAGAAATAGGGGGGGGGGTCCCCGTCCCCACCATTAAAATGGTGAGAAAAAAAAAAAGGGGGGGGTCTTTAGCTGACCCCCGGCGTGAGGACATCACTTGTAAAAAAAAAAAAAAAAAAAATCCTCCCTAAAAAAAAAAAAAAAGCTCCCCCCTAAAAAAAACCAAACCAAAACAAAACCCTAAAAAAAAAAAAAAACCAAATAACCACCCCCCCAAAAAAAAACCCCAAAAAATAACTCTCCGTAAAAAAAAAAAAAACTAAAAAACAAACATCCCCCTAAAAAAAAAAAAACCAAAAACCAACTACCTCCTAAAAAAAAACCACAAAAACACAACCCCCCCTAAAAAAAAAAACAAAAAAACCCCAACTCCCCCCTAAAAAAAAAAAAAACAAACACCCCCCCAAAAAAAAAACCCCAAAACCAACTCCGCCCTAAAAAAAAAAAAAAACCAAACACCCCCCCCAAAAAAAAAACCCAAAACCAACTCCCCCCTAAAAAAAAAAAAAAGGCGCCGTGGGGGTGACACCGAATCCTTGTTTATACGCCGGGGGGGGGGGTCGCGAAAGGGAATATTAATTTTTTTTTTTTTTTTTAGGGGGGGGCCATATTAAAAAAAAAAAAACCCCACGGCCACACGGGGACACGAGCGTCGCGCTCCCCATTCCCTCCTGTCCGTCAGAGCCAGAAATAACCCCGGGGGGGGGGGCACACACGTCGCGGGGGGGGGGGGGGGGGGGCTGTGATGTCCCCGAGGGGCGGCGTCACCCGGGGGGGGTGGCATTGGGGTGGCCCCTCATAAGCCCCCGCATCGATCCCCCCCGAGGGTGCCCGGATCTCCCTCCCTTTCCCCCCCCCCCCCCCCTTTTTTTTTTTTTTTTTTTTCTCCTTTGGGGTTTTTTGGGGTGGTTTTTTTTTTTTTTTTTTTTTTTTTTTGTGGCCCCCCCCCCCGGTGCCATGGAGAACGCCCACGCCAAGACGGTGGAGGAATGCCTGGCGTATTTTGGGGTGACCGAGAGCGTGGGGCTCTCCCCCGAGCAGGTCAAGAGGAGTTTGGAGAAATACGGGCACAACGGTGAGAAAAAAATTTAAAAAAAAAAATATATATATGGGGGGGGGGGCGGAAATGGGGGGGGGGCGCGGGGACGTGGGGGGACGTGGGAATGGGGGGGATGTGGGGGGATTTGGGGGGATACGGGGATGTGGGGGGAGGTGGGGATGTGGGGGGAGGTGGAAATGGGGGGGCCACGGGGATGGGGGGGGACACAGGGATGTGGAAATGGGGGGGGGACGTGGGGGGATGTGGAAATTTGGGGGGACACGGGGACGTGGGGGGATTTGGGGGGACACCGGGACGTGGGGGGACGTGGGAATGGGGGGGGACACGGGGACGTGGAAATGGGGGGGGGACAGGGACGTGGGGGGATGTGGAAATTTGGGGGGACACGGGGATGTGGGGGGACGTGGAAATGGGGGGGACACGGGGATGGGGGGGGGATGTGGAAATGGGGGGGCCACGGGGATGGGGGGGGGACACGGGGACGTGGAAATTGGGGGGGACACGGGGACATGGGGGGATTTGGGGGGACACCAGGACATGGGGGGACGTGGAAATGGGGGGGGACAGGGACGTGGGGGGATGTGGAAATTTGGGGGTACACGGGGACGTGGGGGGGGCAGGGATGTGGAAATGGGGGGGGGACAGGGACGTGGGGGGATGTGGAAATTTGGGGGGACACGGGGACGTGGGGGGATTTGGGGGGACACCGGGACGTGGGGGGACGTGGGAATGGGGGGGGACACGGGGACGTGGAAATGGGGGGGGGACAGGGACGTGGGGGGATGTGGAAATTTGGGGGGACACGGGGACGTGGGGGGACGTGGAAATGGGGGGGGGACACGGGGACGTGGGGGGACGTGGAAATGGGGGGGGACACGGGGATGTGGGGGGACGTGGAAATGGGGGGGACACGGGGATGGGGGGGACACGGGGACGTGGAAATGGGGGGGACAGGGACGTGGGGGGACGTGGAAATTTGGGGGGACACGGGGATGTGGGGGGACGTGGAAATGGGGGGGGGACACGGGGATGTGGGGGGACGTGGAAATGGGGGGGGGACACGGGGATGTGGGGGGACGTGGAAATGGGGGGGACACGGGGATGGGGGGGACACGGGGACGTGGAAATGGGGGGGGGACAGGGACGTGGGGGGACGTGGAAATTTGGGGGGACACGGGGATGTGGGGGGACGTGGAAATGGGGGGGACACGGGGACGTGGAGGGATTTGGGGGGACGTGGGAATGGGGGGGGGACACGGGGACGTGGGGGGGGACATGGGGACGTGGGGGGACGTGGAAATGGGGGGGGGACGGGGACGGCGAGGGCCGTGGGGGGACGTGGAAATTTGGGGGGACGTGGAAATGGGGGGGACGTGGAAATGGGGGGGCCACGGGGACGTGGGGGGACACCCGGGGACATGAGGCCACATTTCGGGGGGGGGGTGACACCGGCGTCACCGCATGTCCCCCCCCCCTCTAACCCCCCCCCCCCGTCCCCGCAGAGCTGCCCGCCGAGGAGGGTGAGTATTTTTTTTTTTTGGGGGGGGGGGCACACGACGACACGGACACCGCCGCATTTCGGGGTGCCCCCTCGTGCCCTTTGACCCCCGCGACGTCCCTTTGATGTCCCCAAACCCCCCCCCCCTTTATTTTTTATATATATGCGTGTGTCCCCCCCTGGTTATTTTTTATATACATGTCCCCCCCCCAGGAAAAACAATTTGGGAACTGGTGGTGGAACAATTTGAGGATTTACTGGTGCGGATCCTGCTGCTGGCCGCCTGCATCTCCTTCGTGAGTGTCACCGGGGGGGGGGACACACACGCGGGGGGGGGACACACACGCATTTGGGGACAGGACGCGTCCTTGGGGGTGACCTTTATTTTTTTTTTTTATTTTTTTTTTTGGGGGGGGATCCGGTGTCGTCTCAAGTGTCGGCAGCTGGTGGGGGGGGACGGGACGCGCAGCTGAGATTTTTTTTTTTTTTTTTTTTTCTGCCCCCCCCCCGGTGAATTGTCACCGTGTCACCGCGTGTGTGTGTGTCCCCCCCCCCCCGGGAAGGTGCTGGCGTGGTTCGAGGAGGGGGAGGAGACCATCACCGCGTTCGTGGAGCCCTTCGTCATCCTCCTCATCCTCGTGGCCAACGCCGTGGTGGGCGTCTGGCAGGTAAAAAAAAAAAAAAAAAGGGGGGGGGGGGTACTGGGAGGGGGTTGGGGGAGACTGGGAGGGGGTTGGGGAGACTGGGAGGGGGTTGGGGAGACTGGAATGGGGTTGGGAATGGGGTTTGGGGAGACTGGGATGGGGTTGGGGAGACTGGGATGGGGTTGGGGGAGACTGGGAGGGGGTTGGGGAGACTGGAATGGGGTTGGGGAGACTGGGATGGGGTTGGGAATGGGGTTTGGGGAGACTGGGATGGGGTTGGGGAGACTGGGATGGGGTTGGGGATGGGGTTGGGGGATACTGGGAGGGGGGTGGGGAGACTGGGATGGGGTTGGGGAGACTGGGATGGGGTTGGGGATGGGGTTGGGGGAGACTGGGATGGGGTTGGGGAGACTGGGATGGGGTTGGGGAGACTGGGAGGGGGTTGGGGATGGGGTTGGGGGATACTGGGATGGGGTTGGGGAGACTGGGAGGGGGTTGGGGAGACTGGGAGGGGGTTGGGGATGGGGTTGGGGGAGACTGGGATGGGGTTGGGGATGGGGTTGGGGGATACTGGGATGGAGTTGGGGAGACTGGGAAGGGGTTGGGGAGACTGGGAGGGGGTTGGGGAGACTGGGAGGGGGTTGGGGATGGCGTTGGGGGACACTGGGATGGGGTTGGGGAGACTGGGAGGGGGTTGGGGAGACTGGGAGGGGGTTGGGGATGGGGTTTGGGGAGACTGGGAGGGGGTTGGGGAGACTGGGATGGGGTTGGGGAGACTGGGAGGGGGTTGGGGATGGGGTTGGGGGATACTGGGATGGGGTTGGGGAGACTGGGAGGGGGTTGGGGGAGACTGGGAGGGGGTTGGGGAGACTGGGATGGGGTTGGGGGATACTGGGATGGGGTTGGGGACGGGGTTTGGGGAGACTGGGATGGGGTTGGAGATGTTGGGATGGGGTTGGGGGACACTGGGATGGGGTTGGGGACGTTGGGATGGGGTTGGGGATACTGGGATGGGGTTGGGGACGGGGTTTGGGGATGTTGGGATGGGTTTGGGGACACTGGGATGGGTTTGGGGACACTGGGATGGGGTTTGGGGACACTGGGATGGGGTTGGGGGATACTGGGATGGGGTTGGGGACGTTGGGATGGGGTTGGGGGGACACGGGGATGGGGCTTGGGGACAGGGGGATGGGGTTGGGGACAGAGGATGGGGTCAGGGACAGGGTTTGGGGACATGGGGACGGGGTTTGGAGATGTTGGGATGGGGTTGGGGACATTGGGATGGGGTTTGGGACATTGGGACAGGGTTGGGGACAGGGTTTGGGGACATGGGGACAGGATTGGGGACATGGGGACGGGGTTGGGGACCTGGGGACGGGGTTTGGGACATGGGGACAGGTTTGGGGACACGGGGACGGGGTTGGGGACATGGAGATGGGTTTAGGGACATGGGGTCAGGGTTTGGGGACATGGGGATGGGGTTTGGGGACAGGTTTGGGGACATGGGGACAGGTTTGGGGACACGGGGATGGGTTTGGGGACATGGGGACGGGTTTGGGACATGGGGACAAGTTTGGGGACACGGGGACACCATTGGAAAGACGTGAGGATGAGGATGGGGACATGGGGATGGAGATGGGGACTTGAGGACAAGTTTGGGGACATGGGGACGGGTTTGGGGACACGGGGATGGGTTTGGGGACACGGGGACGGGGTTGGGGACATGGGGACGGGGTTGGGGACGGGATTGGGAACACCGGGACAGCGCTCGGCACGGTGACGCGGACGTCCACCCCTGACCGTCCCTGGTGTCCCCTTCCGTGTCCCCTTCCGTGTCCCTTCCGTGTCACCTTCTGTTTCCTCTTGTGTCCCTTCTGTGTCCCCTTTTCCGTGTCCCTTTTCCGTGTCCCTTTCCGTGTCCCTTCTGTGTCCCTTCCATGTCCCCTTTCCGTGCCCCTTCTGTGTCCCCTTTTGTGTCCCTTTCCGTGTCCCTTCCATGTCCCTTTTGCATTTCCCTTTCCGTGTCCCCTTCCCCGTGTCCTTTCCGTGTCCCCTTTCATGTCCCTTCCATGTCCCCTTTCTGTGTCCTTTTCTGTGTCCCTTTCCGTGTCCCTTTCCATGTCCCTTTCCATGTCCCCTTCCGTGTTCTTTCCGCATCCCTTTCTGCATCCCTTCCGCGTCCCTTCTGTGTCCCCGTCCGTGTCCCCTTCCATGTCCCCTTCCCCGCGTCCCTTTCCATGTCCCTTCCGCGTCCCCTTCCGCGTCCCCTTCTGCGTCCCTTCCATGTCACTTCCATGTCCCCTTCCATGTCCTTTCTGTGTCCCGTTCCATGTCGTTTCCGTGTCCCTTTCCGCATCCCTTCCATGTCCCCCTTCCCCGTCCCTTCCACGTCCCTTCCATGTCCCTTTTGTGTCCCTTTCATGTCCCTTTCTGTGTCCCTTTCCATGTCCCTTCCATGTCCCTTTTGTGTCCCCTTCTGTGTCCCTTCCCCATCCCTTCCGCGTCCCTTCCATGTCCCCCTTCCATGTCCCTTCCGCATCCCTTCCATGTCCCTTTCCCGTCCCTTCCATGTCCCTTTCCGTGTCCCCTTCCCCGCGTCCCTCCCGCGTCCCCTTCTGCCTCCTTTCCATGTCCCCTTTCCGCGTCCCTTCCGTGCCCCTTTCCGCACCCCTTCCCCGCGTCCTTTCTGTGTCCCCTTTCCGCGTCCCTTCCGTGTCCCCTTTCCGCGCCCCTTCCCCGCGTCCTTTCCGTGTCCCCTTTCCGCGTCCCTTCCGTGTCCCTTCCATGTCCCCCTTCCGTGTCCCCTTTCTGCGCCCCTTCCCCGCGTCCTTTCCTTGTCCCCTTTCCGCGTCCTTTCTGTGTCCCCTTCCCGCGTCCCTTCCGCGTCCCTTCCGTGTCCCCTTTCCTTGTCCCCTTTCCGCCTCCTTTCCGCGCCCCTTCCCCGCGTCCCTTCCGTGTCCCCTTTCCTTGTCCCCTTTCCGCGTCCCTTCCGTGCCCCTTTCCGCGCCCCTTCCCCGCGTCCTTTCCTTGTCCCCTTTCCGCGTCCCTTCCGTGTCCCCTTTCCACATCCCTTCCGTGTCCCCTTTCCACGTCCCTTCCGTGTCCCCTTTCCGCGTCCCCTTTCTGCGTCCCCTTTCCACGTCCCTTCCGTGTCCCTTTCCTTGTCCCCTTCCCTGCGTCCTTTCCGTGTCCCCTTTCTGTGTCCCTTCCGTGTCCCCTTTCTGTGTCCCCTTTCCGCGTCCCTTCCGTGCCCCTTTCCGTGTCCCTTCCGCGCCCCTTCCCCGCGTCCTTTCCGTGTCCCCTTTCCGTGTCCCTTCCGTGCCCCCTTTCCGCGCCCCTTCCCCGCGTCCTTTCCGTGTCCCCTTTCCGTGTCCCTTCCGTGTCCCCTTTCCGCATCCCCTCCCCGCGTCCCTTCCGTGCCCCCTTTCCGCGCCCCTTCCCTGCGTCCTTTCCGTGTCCCCTTTCCGTGTCCCCTCCCCGCGTCCCTTCCGTGCCCCTTCCCGCGTCCCTTCCGTGCCCCTTTCCGCGTCCGTCCGGGCTCGGGCGGCAGGAGCGGAACGCGGAGAACGCCATCGAGGCGCTGAAGGAGTACGAGCCGGAGATGGGGAAGGTTTACCGCGCCGACCGCAAAGCCGTGCAGCGCATCAAGGCGCGCGACCTCGTCCCCGGGGACATCGCCGAGGTGGCCGGTGAGGGGGGGCGGGCGGGGGGGGGGGGACGTACTGGGGATACTGGGGGCGCTGGGAGAGGGGGGGGGGAGGCGACGCGGGGAGGGACACGCGCGGGGAAACCCCGGGATGCTGGTGGATCCCGAGGACGCCCCCCGCCTCCGCTGCCGAGTCCCTGGAGGGTCCCAGTAAGCCCCGGTGGGTCCCAGTAAGCCCCGGTAGCTCCCAGTAGGCCCCGGTAGCTCCCAGTAAGCCCCGGTAGCTCCCGTAAGCCCTAGTAGCTCCTAGGAGCTCCCAGTAAGCCCCAGTAGCTCTCAGCAAGCCCCAGTAGCTCTCAGCAAGCCCCGGTAGCTCCCAGGAGCTCCCAGTAAGCCCCAATAGCTCCCAGTAAGCCCCAATAGCTCCCAGTAAGCCCCAGTAGCTCCCAGTAAGCCCCAGTAGCTCCCAGGAGCTCACAGTAAGCTCCAGTAGGTCCCAGTAAGCCCCGGTAGCTCCCAGGAGCTCCCAGTAAGCCCCAGTAGCTCCCAGTAAGCCCCAGTAGCTCCCGGGAGCTCACAGTAAGCCCCAGTAAGTCCCAGTAGCTCCTAGGAGCTCCCAGTAAGCCCTAGTAGCTCCTAGTAAGCCCTAGTAGCTCCTAGTAAGCCCTAGTAGCTCCCAGGAGCTCGCAGTAAGCCCCGGTAGCTCCCAGTAAGCCCCAGTAGCTCCCAGTAAGCTCCAGTAGTTCCCAGTAAGCCCCAGTAGCTCCCGTAAGCCCTAGTAGCTCCCAGGAGCTCACAGTAAGCTCCAGTAGGTCCCAGTAAGCCCCGGTAGCTCCCAGGAGCTCCCAGTAAGCCCCAGTAGCTCCCAGTAAGCCCCAGTAGCTCCCAGGAGCTCACAGTAAGCCCCAGTAGCTCCCGTAAGCCCTAGTAGCTCCCAGGAGCTCACAGTAAGCTGCAGTAAATCCCAGTAAGCTCCAGTAGATCCCAGTAAACTCCAGTAGATCTCAGTAAGCTACAATAGCTTGCAGCAAGCCCCAGTAGCTCACAGTAAGCCCCGGTGGGTCCCAGTAAGCCCCAGTAGCTCCCAGTAAGCCCTAGTAGCTCCCAGGAGCTCACAGTAAGCTCCAGTAGCTCCCAGTAGCTCCCAGTAAACCCCAGTAGCTCCCAGTAAGCCCTAGTAGCTCCCAGGAGCTCGCAGTAAGCTCCAGTAGGTCCCAGTAAGCTCCAGTAGCTTGTAGTAAGCCCCAGTAGCTCACAGTAAGCCCTGGTGGGTCCCAATAAGCCCCAGTGGGTCCCAATAAGCCCCAGTAGCTCCCAGTAAGCTCCAGTAGCTCTCAGTAACTTCCAGTAGCTCCCAGTAAGCCCCAGGAGCTCTCAGTAACCTCCAGTAGCTCCCAGTAAGCCCCGGTAGCTCCCAGTAAGCCCCAGTAGCTCCCAGTAAGCCCCAGTAGCTCCGTGGAGCTCTCAGTAGCTCCCAGTAAGCCCTGGTAGCTCCTAGTAAGCCCCAGTATCTCCCAGTAAGCTCTCAGTAGCTCCCAGTAAGCCCCGGTAGCTCCCAGGAGCTCGCAGTAAGCTCCAGTAGCTCCCAGTAAGCCCTAGTAGCTCCCAGTAAGCTCTCAGTAGCTCCCAGTAAGCCCCGGTAGCTCCCAGGAGCTCCCAGTAAGCCCCAGTAGCTCCCAGTAAGCCTCGGTAGCTCCCAGTAAGCTCCAGTAGCTCGCAGTAAGCTCCAGTAGCTTGCAGTAAGCCCCAGTAGCTCCCAGTAAGCTCCAGTAGCTCCCACTAAGCCCCAGTAGCCCCCAGTAAGCCCCAGTAGCTCTCAGTAAGCCCCAGTAGCCCCTAGTAGCCCCCAGTAGCTCTCAGTAAGACCCAGTGGCTCCCGGTATCCCCCAGTAAGCCCCAGTAGCCCCCAGTAAGGCACAGGATCTCCCCATAGCTCCCGGTAGCCCCCAGTAAGGTCCAGTAGCTCCCAGTAGCCCCCACTAACCCCCAGTAAGCTCCAGTAGCTCCCAGTAACCCCTAGTAAGCCCCAGTAACTGCTGGCAGTTCCCAGTAGCCCCCAGTAAGCCCCAGTAGCTCCCAGTAAGCCCCAGTAGCCCCTAGTAACTGCTGGCAGTTCCTAGTAGCCCCCAGTAAGGCCCAGTAACTACTGGTAGTTCCCAGTAGCCCCCAGTAAGCCCCAGGAGCTCCCAATAAGCCCCAGTAACTGCTGGTAGTTCCCAGTAGCCCCCAGTAAGGCCCCAGTAACTGCTGGCAGTTCCTAGCAAGCCCCAGTAGCCCCCAGTAACCTCCAGTAGCCCCCAGTACTCCCCAGTAACTGCTGCCAGTTCCCAGTAACCCCCAGCAGCTCCCAGTCACTCCCAGTAACTCTCAGTCATTGCTGCAGGCTCCCAGTAGCTCCCAGTTCCCCCCCCCAGCAGCTCCCAGTCACTCCCAGTAACTCTCAGTCATTGCTGCAGGCTCCCAGTAGCTCCCAGTTCCGCCCCCCCCCAGCAGCTCCCAGTCGCTCCCAGTAACTCTCAGTCATTGCTGCAGGCTCCCAGTAGCTCCCAGTTCCCCCCCCCAGCAGCTCCCAGTCACTCCCAGTAACTCTCAGTCATTGCTGCAGGCTCCCAGTAGCTCCCAGTTCCGCCCCCCCCCAGCAGCTCCCAGTCACTCCCAGTAACTCTCAGTCATTGCTGCAGGCTCCCAGTAGCTCCCAGTCCCCCCCCCCAGCAGCTCCCAGTCACTCCCAGTAACTCTCAGTCATTGCTGCAGGCTCCCAGTAGCTCCCAGTTCCCCCCCCCAGCAGCTCCCAGTCACTCCCAGTAACTCTCAGTCATTGCTGCAGGCTCCCAGTAGCTCCCCTTACTCCCCCCCAGTAGCCCCCAGCAACCCCCAGGAGCTCCCTCACCCCCTCCCAGCGCTCCCAGTATAACCCCCAGCTCTCCCAGTATAACTCCCAGTGCTCCCAGTAACTCCCAGTTCCCTCCCTCCAGTGGGAGACAAAGTCCCGGCCGACATCCGCATCATCTCCATCAAGTCGACGACGCTGCGGGTCGACCAGTCCATCCTCACTGGTACGGACTGGGAGAGACTGGGATCCGACTGGGACGGACGGGGATGGGACTGGGGGGGACGGGGATGGGACTGGGATGGGACTGGGATGGGACTGGGGGGGACGGGGATGGGACTGGGGGGGTACTGGGATGGGACTGGAGGGGACGGGGACAGACTGGAATGGACCGGGACTGGGATGGGATGGGGACAGGCTGGAACGGACTGGGATGGGACTGGGGAGAACTGGGATGGAACTGAGGGGGACGGGGATGGGACTGGGATGGACGGGGATGGGACTGGGATGGATGGGGATGGACTGGGTGGGATGGGGACAGATGAGGATGGATTGGGGGGGACCGGGATGGACTGGGACGGGACTGGGGGGGGCTGGGATGGACTGGGACGGGACTGGGACGGACTGGGATGGACTGGGACGGGACTGGGGGGGACTGGGATGGACTGGAGGAGAACTCAGAGGGACTCGATGGACTAAGGGGGAGTGGGACAGGACTGGGATGGGACTAGGATGGAATGGGATGGGACTGGGATGGAACTGGGATGGAGTGGGCTGGGACTAGGGGGAACTGGGATGAACTGGGGGGGACTGGGATGGGACTGGGGGGGACTGGGATGGACTGGGGGGAACTGAGAGGGACTCGATGGACTGAGGGGGAGTGGGACGGGACTGGGACGGAATGGGACGGGACTAGGACGGACTGGGACGGGACTAGGACGGAACTGGGACGGACTGGGATGGGACTAGGGGGAACTGGGACGGGACTGGGGGGGACTGGGATGGACTGGGGGGAACCGAGAGGGACTCGATGGACTAAGGGGGAGTGGGACGGGACTGGGACGGAATGGGACGGGACTAGGACGGACTGGGACGGGACTAGGATGGAACTGGGACGGACTGGGATGGGACTAGGGGGAACTGGGACGGGACTGGGATGGACTGGGGGGGACTGGGATGGACTGGGGGGAACTGAGAGGCACTCAATGGACTAAGGGGGAGTGGGACGGGAGTGGGACGGAATGGGACGGGTCTAGGACGGAATGGGACGGGACTAGGACGGAACTGGGACGGACTGGGACGGGACTGGGACGAACTGGGATGGGACTGGGACGGACTGGGATGGGACTGGGACGGACTGGGACTCCGCCCAGCCGCTGTGTCCCCCCCCAGGGGAGTCGGTGTCGGTGATCAAACACACGGAGCCCGTCCCCGACCCCCGCGCCGTCAACCAGGACAAGAAGAACATGCTCTTCTCCGTGAGCCGCGCTCGCGTGTCATCGCGTGTCATCGCGTGTCATCCCGTGTCATCATCCCGTGTCATCATCCCGTGTCATCATCCCGTGTCATCCCGTGTCCGTCACCCCCGCCTCCATCCCACCGCGCGTCCACCCCTGTCCCACCCCGTGTCCCACCTCCGTGTCCCACCACGTCTCCCGTGTCCCCTCCGTGTCCCACCACGTGTCCCATGATGTCCCACCATGTTCCGTGTCCCACCACGTGTCCCCGTGTCCCACCACACGTCCCGTGATGTCCTACCACGTGTCCCACGATGTCCCGCCATGTTCTGTGTCCCACCACGTGTCCCCTGATGTCCCACCACGTGTCCCCGTGTCCCACCACACGTCCCGTGATGTCCCACCATGTGTCCCGTGATGTCCCACCATGTGTCCCATGATGTCCCACCACATTCCGTGTCCCACCACACGTCCCCTCATGTCCCCCGTGTCCCACCACGTGTCCCATGATGTCCCACCACGTGTCCCCATGTCCCACCACGCGTCCCGTGATGTCCCACCACGTGTCCCCGTGTCCCACCACACGTCCCGTGATGTCCCACCATGTGTCCCGTGATGTCCCACCATGTGTCCCATGATGTCCCACCACATTCCGTGTCCCACCACACGTCCCCTCATGTCCCCCGTGTCCCACCACGCGTCCCCTGATGTCCCACCGTGTTCCCCGTGTCCCACCATGTGTCCCGTGATGTCCCACCATGTTCCCCGTGTCCCACCACACGTCCCCTGATGTCCCACCACGCGTCCCGTGATGTCCCACCACGTGTCCCACGACGTCCCACCACATTCCGTGTCCCACCACGCGTCCCCTGATGTCCCACCACGCGTCCCCTGATGTCCCACCACGTTCCGTGTCCCACCACGCGTCCCTGATGTCCCACCACGCGTCCCCGTGTCCCGCCACGTTCCGTGTCCCACCACGCGTCCCCGATGTCCCACCACGCGTCCCCTGATGTCCCACCACATTCCGTGTCCCACCACGCGTCCCCGATGTCCCACCACGCGTCCGCGTGTCCCCTCCCGGCCGCGCCCGGCGTCCCCAACCGCCGCCCCCCCCCTCCCCGTCACCGGCAGGGCACCAACATCGGCGCGGGCAAGGCGGTCGGCATCGTGGTGGCCACGGGGGTCAACACGGAAATCGGGAAAATCCGGGACGAGATGGCGGCCACCGAGCAGGACAAGACGCCGCTGCAGCAGAAGCTGGACGAATTCGGGGAGCAGCTCTCCAAAGTCATCTCCCTCATCTGCGTCGCCGTCTGGCTCATTAACATCGGCCACTTTAACGACCCCGTCCACGGCGGCTCCTGGATCCGCGGCGCCATCTACTACTTCAAGATCGCCGTCGCCTTGGCCGTCGCCGCCATCCCCGAAGGTCCGCCACGCGCCACGCTCCCGCCCCGGGGGCTTGGGAAGGGCGTCCGCCGTCTCCTGCGGGCTCGGGACGGCCCGCTTGCACGTTCTGCCCCCTCAAAACGTCCGGCTTTGGGCATTTACGGGCTTAAACGTCCGCTTTTCATCGTTTGCCGGTTCGCGATGTCCAGTTTTGGTCATTTACGGGCTTAGAACGTCCACTTTTGATCGTTTGCCGGTTCGTGATGTCCAGTTTTGGTCATTTACGGGCTTAGAACGTCCATTTTTGATCGTTTGTGGGCTTAGAATGTCCAGTTTTGATCATTTACCCATTCGTGATGTCCATTTTTGGTCATTTACAGGCTTAGAAGGTCCAGTTTTGATCGTTTGCCAGTTCGTGATGTCCGTTTTTGGTCATTTACAGGCTTAGAACGTCCATTTTTGATCGGTTATGGGCTTAGAACGTCCACTTTTGATCGTTTACGGGTTCGTGATGTCCGTTTTTGGTCATTTACGGGCTTAGAACGTCCAGTTTTGATCAGTTATGGGCTTAGAACGTCCGCTTTTGATCATTTGCCGGTTCGTGATGTCCATTTTTGGTCGGTTATGGGCTTAGAATGTCCAGTTTTGATCATGTACGGGTTCATAATGTCCTTTTTTGGTCATTTACGGACTTAGAATGTCCATTTTTGATTGTTTCCGGGTTTGTGATGTCCATTTCTGATCATTTATGGGCTTAAAACGTCCATTTTTGATGGTTTATGGGCTTAGAATGTCCAGTTTTGATCGTGTATGGGTTCGTAATGTCCTTTTTTGGTCGTTTACGGGCTTAGAATGTCCATTTTTGATTGTTTCCGGGTTCGTGATGTCCATTTCTGATCATTTATGGGCTTAAAACGTCCATTTTTGGTCATTTACGGGCTTAGAACGTCCACTTTTGATCGTTTGCCGGTTCGTGATGTCCGTTTTTGGTCATTTACGGGCTTAGAATGTCCATTTTTGGTCATTTATGGGCTTAGAATGTCCAGTTTTGATCATTTACCCGTTCATGATGTCCATTTTTGGTCATTTACGGGCTTAGAACATCCAGTTTTGATCGTTTGCCGTTTCGTGATGTCCATTTTTGGTCATTTACGGGCTTAGAACGTCCAGTTTTGATCGTTTGCCGGTTCGCGATGTCCAGTTTTGGTCATTTACGGGCTTAGAACATCCATTTTTGGTCATTTATGGGCTTAGAAGGTCCCGTTTTGGTCATTTATGGGCTTAGAAGGTCCACTTTTGATCGTTTGCCGGTTCGTGATGTCCGTTTTTGGTCATTTACGGGCTTAGAATGTTCATTTTTGATTGGTTATGGGTTTAGAATGTCCAGTTTTGATCAGTTATGGGCTTAGAACGTCCAGTTTTGATCGTTTACCGGTTTGTAATGTCCATTTTTGATCGTTTGTGGGCTTAGAATGTCCGTTTTTGATCATTTGCGGGTTCGTAATGTCCATTTTTTGATCGTTTATGGGCTTAGAACGTCCATTTTTGATTCTAGATGGACTTAGAATCACCATTTTTCTGATCTTAGATGGACTTGGAATGTCCATATTGATTCTAGAGGGTCTTAGAATGTCCATTTTTGATCTTACAGGGGTTTAGAATGTCTGCCTTTGGTCAGTTACGGGTTCATCATGTCCATTTTTGATGTTTTATGGGCTTAGAATGTCCGGTTTTGGTCTTAGATGGGCTTAGAATGTCCATATTTGGACACTACAAACCATAAACTATCATCTTTGATCCTAGATGAGCTTAGAATGTCCGTCTTTGATCATTTATGGGTTTATAATGTCCGTTTTTGATCCTAGGGGAGCTTAGAACGTCCATTTTTTGATCATTTATGGGCTTGTAGCGTCCATCTTTGACCCTAGATGGACTTAGAAAGTCCGTCTTCGATGTTCTACGGGCGCGTAAGGTCCATCGCTGATGTTTTACGGGTCTGTAACGTCTGTCCTTGATCCTATACGGGTTTAGAACGTTCCGTCCTTGACCCCGCGTGGGTTCAGAATGCTTCTCCTTGACCCGATACGGGCTTCGAACGTCCGTCCTTGACCCCGTACGGGCTCGCAACGCCCTTACGTGACGCTCTACGGGCCTGTCGCCTCCCCCCCGGCCCCGCCGTGGGGCCGGTGGTCCCGCCGTGGGGCTGAGGGGACGCCTCGCCGTAGGGCTCCCGGCCGTCATCACCACCTGCCTGGCGCTGGGGACCCGGCGCATGGCCAAGAAGAACGCCATCGTCAGGAGCCTGCCCTCGGTGGAGACCCTGGGCTGCACCTCCGTCATCTGCTCCGACAAGACCGGCACCCTCACCACCAACCAGATGTCCGTCTGCAAGGTGGGGGGGGGCCGTCGTGGGGTGCCCCGAGGTCTCCCGGGAACCCCTCGCGTCCCCTTGGGTGCCCCACGATCCCCTGGGATCTTCTCACGTCCCCTTGGGTGCTCCAAGGTCCTCCAAGAACCCATCACGTCCCCTTGGGTGCCCCACGATCCCCTGGGACCTTCTCGTGTCCCCTTGGGTGCTCCAAGGTCCCCTGGGAACCCCTCACGTCCCCTTGGGTGCTCCAAGGTCTCCAGGGAACCCCTCATGTCCCCTTGGGTGCTCCAAGGTCCTCCAAGAACCCATCACGTCCCCTTGGGTGCCCCACGATCCCCTGGGACCTTCTCACGTCCCCTTGGGTGCTCCAAGGTCCTCCAAGAACCCACCACGTCCCCTTGGGTGCCCCACGATCCCCTGGGACCTTCTCGTGTCCCCTTGGGTGCCCCAATGTCCCCCAAGAACCCCTCACGTCCCCTTGGGTGCCCCACGGTCCCCTGGGACCTTCTCACATCCCCTTGGGTGCTCCAAGGTCCTCCAAGAACCCCTCACGTCCCCTTTGGGTTCTCCAAGGTCCCCCCAGGACCCCTTGATGTCCTCCTGGGTGCCTCAACGTCCCCCAAGACCCCCTGCCATCCCCTGGGTCCCTCAGCGTCCCCCAGCACCCACCCCCCCGGACACCCGCGACCCCTTTTCTTCTCCCCCCCCCACCCCCCACCCCAGATGTTCGTCGTGGACAAGGTGGAGGGCGACGTCTGCTCCCTCAACGAGTTCTCCATCACCGGCTCCACCTACGCCCCCGAGGGAGACGTGTGAGTGACCTGGC
Source organism: Necrosyrtes monachus (assembly GCA_037953605.1). Classification (NCBI taxonomy): domain Eukaryota; kingdom Metazoa; phylum Chordata; class Aves; order Accipitriformes; family Accipitridae; genus Necrosyrtes; species Necrosyrtes monachus. The sequence goes on from JAZGTQ010000516.1 coordinate 138,974, forward strand.
ACCCATGGGACCCTGGGGGGGGGTCCCTTGTCCCCCACGGGCTGGTAACGACCCTTTTTGGGGTGGGGGGGGTCCCCGTTTAGTGACGATCCCGGGAGATGTTGGAGCTACTGGGGGGTTGTTGGGGGTTTTTGGGGTACCCAAGAGGGGCTGGGGGACATCGGGGCACCCAAGGGGACGTCAGGGGGTCCTTGGGGCACCCAAAGGGACGTTGGGTGGTTCTTGGGGAGATTGGGGTACCAAGGGGGACATCAGGGGGTTCTTGGGGACGTTGGGGCACCCAAAGAGATGTCATGGGGTCCTTGGGGACGTTGGGGTACCAAGGGGGACATCAGGGGGTCCTTGGGGGCGTTGGGGCACCCAAGGGGACATCAGGGGGTCCTTGGGGACATTGGGGCACCCAAAGGGATGTTATGGGGTCCATGGGGACATTGGGGTACCAAGGGGGACATCAGGGGGTCCTTGGGGACATTGGGGCACCCAAAGGGATGTCATGGGGTCCTTGGGTATGTTGGGGCACCCAAGGGGACATCAGGGGGTCCTTGGGGACGTTGGGGCACCCAAAGGGATGTCATGGGGTCCATGGGGACATTGGGGTACCAAGGGGGACATCAGGGGGTCCATGGGGATGTTGGGGCACCCAAGGGGATGTCATGGGGTCCTTGGGGACGTTGGGGTACCAAGGGGGACATCAGGGGGTCCTTGGGGACATTGGGACACCCAAGGGGATGTCATGGGGTCCATGGGGACATTGGGGTACCAAGGGGGACATCAGGGGGTCCTTGGGGACATTGGGGCACCCAAAGGGATGTCATGGGGTCCTTGGGGATGTTGGGGCACCCAAGGGGACATCAGGGGGTCCTTGGGGACGTTGGGGCACCCAAAGGGATGTCATGGGGTCCATGGGGACATTGGGGTACCAAGGGGGACATCAGGGGGTCCTTGGGGACATTGGGGCACCCAAAGGGATGTCATGGGGTCCTTGGGGATGTTGGGGCACCCAGGGGGACATCAGGGGGTCCTTGGGGACGTTGGGGCACCCAAGGGGGGATCTCAGGGGGTCCTTGGGGACTTCAGGGCACCCAAGGGGACGTCAGGGGGTCCTTGGGGACATTGGGGCACCCAAGGGGACGTCAGGGGGTCCTTGGGGACATCAGGGTGTCCTTGGGGACGTTGTGGCACTCAGGGGGTCCCTGGGGCGTCTCCCCGTCCCCCCCCGTCCCCCCCAAAAAAAGGCTGAAGCAGGAGAAACACGTGAAAGCCGGGCAGTACGACGGGCTGGTGGAGCTGGCCACCATCTGCGCCCTCTGCAACGATTCCTCCCTCGACTACAACGAGGTGACCCCCCCGTCCCCTCCGTCCCCGGCGGTGCCGTCACCGTCACCGTCACCCCGCCGGTGACGCCGCGCCTGTCCCCGTGTGTGTGTGTCCCCCCCCCTCCACCGCAGTCCAAGGGCATCTACGAGAAGGTGGGCGAGGCGACGGAGACGGCCCTCACCTGCTTGGTGGAGAAGATGAACGTCTTCAACACCGACGTCCGCAGCCTCTCCAAGGTGGAACGGGCCAACGCCTGCAACTCCGTAAGCCCCCCCCCCCCCCGCCCCAACATTGTCCCCTCTCGTCCCCACCGCGTCCCCCGCCCCAACCTTGTCCCCTCTCGTCCCCACGGGTCCTCTCCGCCTTCTCGGCGTTGACCCCGCGTCCGTCCCCTCCGCCGTTGCCTCGTTGACCCTCCGCCGTTGCCTCGTTGACCCTCCGTTGTCTCCTTCCTCGGGGTCCCGTCCCCCGTAACGATGTCCCCCGTCCCCGTAACGACGTCCCCCGTAACGACGTCTCCCGCCCCCAGGTCATCAAGCAGCTGATGAAGAAGGAGTTCACCTTGGAGTTCTCCCGCGACCGCAAGTCCATGTCCGTCTACTGCTCCCCGGCCAAAGCCTCCCGGGCCGCCGTGGGCAACAAGATGTTCGTCAAGGTGAGCCCCGTCGCCACGTCCCCGTGACCCGTCACCGTGACCCAATGTCCCGTCGCCGTGTCCCCGCGTCCGTCACCGCGTCTCCACGACCCGTCACCGTGTCCTCGTGTCCCATCACCGCGTCCCTGTGACCCGTCGCCACGACCCGATGTCCCATCACCGTGTCCTCACGTCCCCACGACCCATCACCGTGCCCTCCTGTCCCATCACCACGTCCCCACGAGCCATCACCATGACCCAACGTCCCATCGCCACGTCCCCACGACCCACCACTGTGTCCCTGCGTCCATCACCGTCTCCTCGTGTCCCATCGCCACGTCCCCACGACCCACCACCACGTCCCTGTGTCCATCACCGTGTCCTCGTGACCCATCACCGTGACCCAATGTCCCATCACCACATCCCTGTGTCCCATCACCACGTCCCCATGACCCATCACCACGTCCCCGTGACCCATCACCACGTCCCTGTGTCCATCACTGTGTCCCCATGACCCATCACCACGTCCCCACGACCCACCACCACGTCCCTGTGTCCATCACCGTGTCCTCGTGACCCATCACCGTGACCCAATGTCCCATCACCATGTCCCCGCGACCCATCACCACGTCCCTGTGTCCATCACCGTGTCCATCACCGTGTCCCCGTGTCCCATCACCACGTCCCCGTGACCCATCACTGTGACCCAATGTCCCATCGCCACGTCCCCGTGACCCATCACCACGTCCCCACGACCCACCACCACGTCCGTGTCCATCACCGTCTCCTCGTGTCCCATCGCCACGTCCCCGTGGCCCATCACCATGTCCCCACTACCCACCACCACGTCCCTGTGTCCATCACCGTGTCCTCGTGACCCATCACCGTGACCCAATGTCCCATCACCACGTCCCCACGACCCATCACCACATCCCTGTGTCCATCACCGTGTCCTCGTGACCCATCACCGTGACCCAATGTCCCATCACCACGTCCCCGTGTCCCATCACCACGTCCCCGTGACCCATCACCGTGACCCAATGTCCCATCACCACGTCCCCGCGACCCATCACCACGTCCCTGTGTCCATCACCGTGTCCTCGTGACCCATCACCGTGACCCAATGTCCCATCACCACGTCCCCGTGACCCATCACCACGTCCCTGTGTCCATCACCGTGTCCCCATGACCCATCACCACGTCCCCACGACCCACCACCACGTCCCTGCGTCCGTCACCGTGTCCCCGTGACCCATCACCACGTCCCCACGACCCACCACCACGTCCCTGCGTCCGTCACCGTGTCCCCGTGACCCATCACCACATCTCCACGACCCACCACCACGTCCCTGTGTCCATCACCGTGTCCTCGTGACCCATCACCATGACCCAATGTCCCATCACCACGTCCCCGTGACCCATCACCACGTCCCTGTGTCCATCACCGTGTCCCCATGACCCATCACCACGTCCCCACGACCCACCACCACGTCCCTGTGTCCATCACCGTGTCCCCGTGACCCATCACCGTGACCCAATATCCCACCACCGTGTCCCCGTGACCCATCACCACGTCCCCGTGACCCATCACCGTGACCCAATATCCCACCACCGTGTCCCCGTGACCCATCACCACATCCCCAACGTCCCACCGCCGCGTCCCCAACGTCCCACCGCCGCGTCCCCCTCGCAGGGTGCCCCCGAGGGCGTCATCGACCGCTGCAACTACGTCCGGGTGGGCACCACGCGGGTGCCCCTGACGCCGGTGGTCAAGGAGAAGATCCTCGCCGTCATCAAGGAGTGGGGCACCGGCCGCGACACCCTACGCTGCCTGGCCTTGGCCACCCGCGACACCCCCCCCAAGAAGGAGGACATGGTCCTGGAGGACTCCACCAAGTTCGCCGAGTACGAGGTGATTTTGGGGTGGGTGGGGGGATCTCGGGGCGGGGGGGTCCCTGCCCTCCTGTGAGCCCTTCGTGGGGTCTCCGGTCCCGTGTGACACCCTTCTTGGGGGTCCTTGGTCCTTCACGGGTGTCCGGTGTCCACTTTTGGGGGTCCTTGGTCCTTCATGGGTGTCTAGTGTCCACTTTTTGGGGTCCCTGGTCCCATATGGCCACAAAAACCTTCTCTGGGGGGTCCTTGGTCCTTCATAGGTGTCCAGTGTCCCCTTTTTGGGGTCCTTGGTCCTTCATGGGTGTCCAGTGTCCCCTTTTTGGTGTCCCCGGTCCCATATGGCCACGTAAAACCTTCTTTGGGGGGGTCCTTGGTCCTTCATGGGTGTCCAGTGTCCCCTTTTTGGGGTCCTTGGTCCTTCACGGGTGTCCGGTGTCCCCTTTTTGGGGTCCTTGGTCCTTCCAGGGTGTCCAGTGTCCCCATTTTGGGGTTCTTGGTCCTTCATGGGTGTCTAGTGTCCACTTTTTGGTGTCCCCAGTCCCATATGGCCACATAAAACCTTCTCTGGGGGGTCCTTGGTCCTTCAAGTGTGTCCGGTGTCCCCTTTTTGGGGTCCTTGGTCCTTCAAGTGTGTCCAGTGTCCACTTTTTGGGGTCGTTGGTCCTTTGTGGGTGTCCAGTGTCCCCTTTTTGGTGTCCCCGGTCCCATATGGCCATGTAAAACCTTCTCTGGGGGGTCCTTGGTCCTTCACGGGTGTCCGGTGTCCCCATTTTGGGGTCCTTGGTCCTTCCAGGGTGTCCAATGTCCCCTTTTTGGGGTCCTCCATCCCATATGGCCACATAAAACCTTCTCTGGGGGGTCCTTGGTCCTTCAAGTGTGTCCAGTGTCCCCTTTTTGGGGTCCTTGGTCCTTCCAGGGTGTCCAATGTCCCCTTTTTGGTGTCCCCGGTCCCATATGGCCACATAAAACCTTCTCTGGGGGGTCCTTGGTCCTTCAAGTGTGTCCAGTGTCCACTTTTGGGGGTCCTTGGTCCTTCATGGGTGTCTAGTGTCCACTTTTTGGGGACTCTGGTCCCATATGGCCACAAAAACCTTCTCTGGGGGGTCCTTGGTCCCTCACGGGTGTCCGGTGTCCCCTTTTTGGGGTCCTTGGTCCTTCCAGGGTGTCCGGTGTCCCCTTTTTGGGGTCCTCCATCCCATATGGCCACATAAAACCTTCTCTGGGGGGTCCTTGGTCCCTCACGGGTGTCCGGTGTCCCCATTTTGGGGTCCTTGGTCCTTCCAGGGTGTCCAATGTCCCCTTTTTGGGGTCCTCCATCCCATATGGCCACATAAAACCTTCTCTGGGGGGTCCTTGGTCCTTCAAGTGTGTCCAGTGTCCCCTTTTTGGGGTCCTTGGTCCTTCAAGTGTGTCCAATGTCCCCTTTTTGGTGTCCCCGGTCCCATATGGCCACGTAAAACCTTCTCTGGGGGGTCCTTGGTCCTTCAAGTGTGTCCAGTGTCCACATTTGGGCGTCCTTGGTCCTTCATGGGTGTCTAGTGTCCACTTTTTGGGGACTCTGGTCCCATATGGCCACAAAAACCTTCTCTGGGGGGTCCTTGGTCCCTCACGGGTGTCCGGTGTCCCCTTTTTGGGGTCCTTGGTCCTTCCAGGGTGTCCAGTGTCCCCATTTTGGGGTCCTTGGTCCTTCCAGGGTGTCCGGTGTCCCCTTTTTGGGGTCCTCCATCCCATATGGCCATATAAAACCTTCTCTGGGGGGTCCTTGGTCCTTCACGGGTGTCCGGTGTCCCCATTTTGGGGTCCTTGGTCCTTCCAGGGTGTCCAGTGTCCCCTTTTTGGGGTCCTCCATCCCATATGGCCACATAAAACCTTCTCTGGGGGGTCCTTGGTCCCTCACGGGTGTCCGGTGTCCCCGTTTTGGTGTCCCCGGTCCCATCCGTCCCCGTTCCCCCCCCCCCCCAGACGGACTTGACCTTCGTGGGCTGCGTGGGGATGCTGGACCCGCCCCGTAAAGAAGTGATGGGTTCCATCCGCCTCTGCCGGGACGCCGGCATCCGGGTCATCATGATCACGGGCGACAACAAAGGGACGGCCATCGCCATCTGCCGCCGCATCGGCATCTTCAACGAGGACGAGGAGGTGACGGGACGGGCGTACACGGGGCGGGAATTCGACGACCTGCCCCCCGCCGAGCAGCGGGAAGCCTGCCGCCGCGCCTGCTGCTTCGCCCGCGTCGAGCCCACCCACAAGTCCAAGATCGTCGAGTTCCTCCAGTCTTTCGACGAGATCACCGCCATGGTGAGGGTCACGGCGTCGATCGGACGCGATCTTTGAGGGGGTTGGGGGGTCCGGCGTCCGTCTGACGGGGGTTTTGGGGGTCTGTCATCGCTCTCGGGTGCTCCTGGAGCTCCAGCAGCGCTCTGACGTGGGTTTTGGGGGTCCGTCATCCCTCTCGGGTGCTCCTGGAGCTCCAGCAGCGCTCTGACGTGGGTTTTGGGGGTCCGTCATCCCTCTCGGGTGCTCCTGGAGCTCCAGCAGCGCTCTGACGTGGGTTTTGGGGGTCCATCATCGTTGAGTGACGTGGTTTTGGGGGTCCATCATTGCTCTGGGGTGCTCCTGGAGCTCCAGCAGCGCTCTGACGTGGGTTTTGGGGGTCCATCATCGCTCTCGGGTGCTCCTGGAGCTCCAGCAGTGCTCTGACGTGGGTTTTGGGGGTCCATCATCGCTCTCGGGTGCTCCTGGAGCTCCGGCATCGCTCTGATGTGGGTTTTGGGGGTCCATCATCATTGTGTGACGTGGTTTTGGGGGTCCAACGTCACTCTGGGGTGCTCCTGGAGCTCCGGCATCACTCTGATGTGGGTTTTGGGGGTCCATCATTGTTGAGTGACGTGGTTTTGGGGGTCTGTCATTGTTCTGGGGTGCTCCTGGAGCTCCAGCATTGATCTGATGTGGGTTTTGGGGGTCCATCATCGTTGAGTGACGTGGTTTTGGGGGTCCAGCGTCACTCTGGGGTGCTCCTGGAGCTCCAGCAGCGCTCTGACGTGGGTTTTGGGGGTCCGTCATCCATCTCGGGTGCTCCTGGAGCTCCAGCATGGCTCTGACATGGGTTTTGGGGGTCCATCATCATTGAGTGATGTGGTTTTGGGGGTCTGTGATTGTTCTGGAGTGCTCCTGGAGCTCCAGCAGCGCTCTGACGTGGGTTATGGGGGTCCATCATCGCTGTGTGACATAGTTTTGGGGGTCTAACGTCACTCTGGAGTGCTCCTGGAGCTCCAGCCGTGCTCTGACGTGGGTTTTGGGGGTCCATCATCGTTGAGTGACGTGGTTTTGGGGGGTCTGTCACTGTTCTGGGGTGCTCCTGGAGCTCCAGGAGCGCTCCAGCATTGCTCTGACGTGGTTTTGGGGGTCCATCATCGCTGTGTGACCCCCCTGGGAGACCCATAACCCCCCTTGGGAGACCCACCACCCTCTTGGGAGACCCACAACCCCCCTTGGGAGACACACAACCCCCTTTGGGAGACCCATAACCCCCTTTGGGAGAACCACAACCCCCTTTGGGAGACCCATAACCCACCTTGGGAGACCCACCACCCTCTTGGGAGACCCATAACCCCCTTTGGAGACCCATAACCCACCTTGGGAGACCCACAACCCCCTTTGGGAGACCCATAACCCCCCTTGGGAGACCCACCACCCCCTTGGGAGACCCACCACCCCCCTTTGGAGACCCATAACCCACCTTGGGAGACCCATAACCCCCCTTGGGAGACCCACCACCCCCTTGGGAGACCCACAACCCCCCTTTGGAGACCCACCACCCCCTTGGGAGACCCACAACCCCCTTTGGGAGACCCACCACCCCCTTGGGAGACCCACAACCCCCTTTGGGAGACCCACAACCCCCTTGGGAGACCCACCACCCCCTTGGGAGACCCATAACCCCCTTTGGAGACCCATAACCCACCTTGGGAGACCCACAACCCCCTTTGGGAGACCCATAACCCCCCTTGGGAGACCCACCACCCCCCTTTGGAGACCCACCACCCCCTTGGGAGACCCACCACCCCCCTTGGGAGACCCATAACCCCCTTTGGGAGACCCACCACCCCCTTGGGAGACCCACAACCCCCCTTTGGAGACCCACCACCCCCTTGGGAGACCCACAACCCCCTTTGGGAGACCCATAACCCCCTTGGGAGACCCACCACCCCCTTGGGAGACCCACAACCCCCCTTTGGAGACCCACCACCCCCTTGGGAGACCCATAACCCCCTTTGGGAGACCCACAACCCCCCTTGGGAGACCCACCACCCTCTTGGGAGACCCATAACCACCTTGGGAGACCCACCACCCCCCTTGGGAGACCCACCACCCTCTTGGGAGACCCATAACCCACCTTGGGAGACCCACCACCCTCTTGGGAGACCCATAACCTCCTTTGGGAGACCCACCACCCCCTTGGGATACCCACCACCCCCCTTTGGAGACCCATAACCCACCTTGGGAGACCCACCACCCCCCTTGGGAGACCCACCACCCCCTTTGGGAGACCCATAACCCCCCTTGGGAGACCCACCACCCCCTTTGGGAGACCCATAACCCCCCTTGGGAGACCCACCACCCCCTTGGGAGACCCATAACCCCCCTTGGGAGACCCACCACCCTCTTGGGAGACCCATAACCTCCTTTGGGAGACCCATAACCACCCTTGGGAGACCCATAACTCCCCTTGGGAGACCCACCACCCCCCTTGGGAGACCCACCACCACCCTTGGGAGACCCATAACCCCCTTTGGGAGACCCACCACCCCCCTTGGGAGACCCACCACCCCCTTGGGAGACCCACAACCCCCTTGGGAGACCCATAACCCCCTTTGGGAGACCCATAACCACCTTGGGAGACCCACCACCCCCTTTGGGAGACCCACCACCCCCTTGGGAGACCCATAACCCCCTTTGGGAGACCCACCACCCCCTTGGGAGACCCATAACCCCCCTTGGGAGACCCACCACCCTCTTGGGAGACCCATAACCCCCTTTGGAGACCCACCACCCCCCTTGGGAGACCCACCACCACCCTTGGGAGACCCACCACCCCCCTTGGGAGACCCACCACCCCCTTGGGAGACCCATAACCTCCTCCGGGACCCCCTCCCACCCTCCCTCGGCGCCCGACACCGATCCCTCCCTCCCCGGCACAGACGGGCGACGGGGTGAACGACGCGCCAGCGCTGAAGAAAGCCGAAATCGGCATCGCCATGGGCTCGGGGACGGCGGTGGCCAAGACGGCTTCCGAGATGGTCTTGGCCGACGACAACTTCTCCACCATCGTGGCGGCGGTGGAAGAGGGCCGGGCCATCTACAACAACATGAAGCAGTTCATCCGCTACCTCATCTCCTCCAACGTCGGCGAGGTGGTCTGGTGAGAGGGCGACGGCCTCCCAGTTCCTCCCAGTTCCTCCCAGTTCGTCCCAGTGCCCCCCCGCCACCCGGCCCCGTCTCGCCAGCTTCCTTCTAGCCCCACCCGTTCCCACCAGTTTCTCCGGTTCCCTCCCTTCGTCCCAAACCCCCTTGGTCCCCCCCAGGTCCTTCCGATCCACCCGAGCTTCCCCAGTTCATCCCAGTTTGTCCCAGTGCCCCCCGTCTCGCCAGCTTCCTTCATCCCAGTTTGTCCCAGTGCCCCCCGTCTCGCCAGCTTCCTTCTAGCCCCACCCGTTCCCACCAGTTTCTCCAGTTCCCTCCTGTTCGTCCCAAACCCCCTTGGTCCCCCCCAGCCCCCCCCCCCCCCCCAGGGCCCTCCGATCCACCCAAACTTCCGCAGTTCATCCCAGTTCCCCCTGATCCCCCTCCCAGTTCCTCCCAGTCCCCCCCAGTTCCCCTTGATCCCACTCCCAGTTCCTCCCAGTCCCTCCCAGTTCCCGCCGGCCCCCCCAATCCCCTCCAGCCCCACTGCTTCCCCCCAGACCCCCAAATCCCCCCAGTTGCCATGATGGTCCCCAGTTCCCCCTGACCCCCCCTCCCAGTCCCCCCCAGTTCCCCTTGACCCCCCTCCCAGTTCCCCCCAGCCCCCCCAATCCCCTCCAGCCCCACTGCTTCCCCCCAGACCCCCAAATCCCCCCAGTTGCCATGATGGTCCCCAGTTCCCCCTGACCCCCCTCCCAGTTCCTCCCAGTCCCCCCCAGTTCCCCCAATCCCCTCCAGCCCCACTGCTTCCCCCAAGTCCCCCCAATTCCCATTATCACCCCCAGTTCCCCTTGACCCCAGCCCCCCCACCTCCCCAGTTCCTCCCAGTTCCCCTGATCCCCCTCCCAGTTCCTCCCAGTCTCCCCCGCAACCCTCCCAGTCCCCTCCATCCCCACCGCTCCCCCCCAAACCCCCAACTCCCCCCAATCCCCCTTTCCCCTCAACCCCCTGCCCCCCCTCCCCACACCTCCCCAGTCCCTCCCAGCTCCTCCCAGCTCCTCCCAGTTCCCCCATTTCCCCTCCCAGCTCCTCCCAGTCCCCCCCAAATCCCCTCCAGCCCCACCGCTCCCCCCCAAACCCCCAATCCCCCCCATTTCCCTTCAACACCCTCCCCTCCCCACACCTCCCCAGTCCCTCCCAGCTCCTCCCAGTTCCTCCCAGTTCCCCTCCCAGCTCCTCCCAGTCCCCCCCCAACCCTCCCAGTCCCCCCCAAATCCCCTCCAGCCCCACCGCTCCCCCCAAACCCCCAATCCCCCCCATTTCCCTTCAACCCCCTCCCCTCCCCACACTTCCCCAGTCCCTCCCAGTCCCTCCCAGCTCCTCCCAGTTCCCCCATTTCCCCTCCCAGTCCCTCCCAGCTCCTCCCAGCTCCCCCATTTCCCCTCCCAGCTCCTCCCAGTCCCCCCCAAATCCCCTCCAGCCCCACCGCTCCCCCCCAAACCCCCAATCCCCCTTTCCCCTCAACCCCCTCCCCACACCTCCCCAGTCCCTCCCAGTCCCTCCCAGTCCCTCCCAGCTCCTCCCAGTTCCCCCATTTCCCCTCCCAGCTCCTCCCAGTCCCCCCCAAATCCCCTCCAGCCCCACCGCTCCCCCCCAAACCCCCTTTCCCCCCCATTTCCCCTCAACCCCCTCCCCTCCCCACACCTCCCCAGTCCCTCCCAGTCCCTCCCAGCTCCTCCCAGTTCCCCCATTTCCCCTCCCAGTTCCCCCATTTCCCCTCCCAGCTCCTCCCAGTCCCCCCCCAACCCTCCCAGTCCCCCCCAAATCCCCTCCAGCCCCACCGCTCCCCCCAAACCCCCAATCCCCCCCCTTTCCCCTCAACCCCCTCCCCTCCCCACACCTCCCCAGTCCCTCCCAGTCCCTCCCAGTCCCTCCCAGTCCCCCCTGACTCCCCCCCCCCCAGCATCTTCCTGACGGCGGCGCTGGGTTTGCCGGAGGCGCTGATCCCGGTCCAGCTCCTCTGGGTCAACCTGGTGACGGACGGGCTGCCGGCCACCGCTCTGGGCTTCAACCCCCCCGACCTGGACATCATGGACAAGCCCCCCCGCAGCCCCAAGGAGCCCCTCATCAGCGGGTGGCTCTTCTTCCGCTACTTGGCCATCGGGGGTGAGACATGGGGACAAAGCCAACCCCCCCCCCCAAAAAAAAAAAAACAAAAAACCAAAAAAAAAAAAAAAACAAACCACCACCATCACGCCCCCCAAAAAAAAACCAAAAAAAACCCCACCACCACCCCCCAAAAAAACCCACCACCACCTCGAAAAAAAAACCCCAAAAACCCCCACCACCACCCCCCAAAAAAAACCCAAAAAAACCGCCACCACCACCCCAAAAAAAACCCCCCAAAACCCCCACCACCACCTCCCAAAAAAAACCCAAAAAAACCCCCACCACCACCTCGAAAAAAAAACCCCAAAAACCCCCACCACCACACCCCAAAAAAAACCCCCCAAAAACCCCCCACCACCCCCCAAAAAAACCCCAAAAAAACCCCCACCACCACCCCCAAAAAAAACCCCCAAAACCCCACCACCACCCCCCCAAAAAAACCCCCACCACCACCCCAAAAAAAAACCCCAAAAACCCCCACCACCACACCCCAAAAAAAACCCCCCAAAAACCCACCACCACCCCCCAAAAAAACCCCAAAAAAACCCCCACCACCACCCCCAAAAAAAACCCCCAAAACCCCACCACCACCCCCCCAAAAAAACCCCCACCACCACCCCAAAAAAAAAACCCCCAAAACCCCCACCACCACACCCCAAAAGAAAACCCCCAAAAACCCACCACCACGCCCCAAAAAAAACCCCCAAAAACCCCACCACCACCCCCAAAAAAAACCCCAAAAAACCCCCACCACCACCCCAAAAAAAACCCCCAAAAAACCCCCACCACCCCCCAAAAAAAAAACCAAAAAACCCCACCACCACCCCCCCAAAAAAAACCCAAAAAAACCCCCCACCACCCCCCAAAAAAAACCCCCAAAAAACCCCACCACCCCCCAAAAAAAACCCCAAAAAAACCCCCCCACCCCCCCAAAAAATGCCCCCAAAAACCCCACCACCACCCCCCCAAAAAAACCCCCAAAAACCCCCACCCCCCCAAAAACCCCCCAAAAAACCACCCCCCCAAAAAAAAACCCAAAAACCCCCCACCCCCCCAAAAAATACCCAAAACCCCCCCCACCCCCCAAAAAAACCCCCAAAAAAACCCCACCACCCCAACCCCCCCCAAACCCCCCCCAAAACCCCACCACCCCCAAAAAAACCCCCAAAAAACCCCCCACCACCACCCCCCAAAAAAAACCCCAAAAACCACCACCACCCCCCCAAAAAAAACCCCCAAAAAAACCCCACCACCACCCAAGAAAAACCCCCAAAAAACCAGCACCACCCCCCCAAAACCCCCCCCAAAAACCCACCCCCCAAAAAAACCCCCAAAAAAACCCCCAAAAAACCCCCACCACCCCCACCCCATCCCTCGGGAATCTCCATGATGATCCCTCGGAGACCTCCGTGGTGAGGTCTTGGAGACCCCCATGATGATCCCTCAGAGACCTCCATGATAATCCCTTGGAGATCTCCATGATGATGCTTTGGAGATCGCCGTGGTGATCCCTTGGAGACCTCCGTGGTGATCCCTTGGAGATCCTCCATGATGATGCTTTGGAGATTGCCGTGGTGATCCCTCGGAGACCTCCATGGTGATCCCTGGCAGACCTCCGTGGTGAGGTCTTGGAGACCCCCATGATGGTCCCTTGGGAATCTCCATGATGATGCTTTGGAGACCTCCGTGGTGATCCCTTGGAGATCGCCATGGTGAGGTCTTGGAGACCTCCGTGGTGAGGTCTTGGAGACCCCCATGATGATCCCTCGGAGACCTCCATGATGATCCCTTGGAGATCTCCATGATGATGCTTTGGAGATTGCCGTGGTGATCCCTTGGAGACCTCCGTGGTGATCCCTTGGAGATCGCCGTGGTGATCCCTCGGAGACCTCCATGGTGATCCCTTGGAGATCCTCCATGATGATGCTTTGGAGATTGCCGTGGTGATCCCTCGGAGACCTCCATGGTGATCCCTGGCAGACCTCCGTGGTGAGGTCTTGGAGACCCCCATGATGGTCCCTTGGGAATCTCCATGATGATGCTTTGGAGACCTCCGTGGTGATCCCTTGGAGATCGCCATGGTGAGGTCTTGGAGACCTCCGTGGTGAGGTCTTGGAGACCCCCATGATGATCCCTCGGAGACCTCCATGATGATCCCTTGGAGATCTCCATGATGATGCTTTGGAGATTGCCGTGGTGATCCCTTGGAGACCTCCGTGGTGATCCCTTGGAGATCGCCGTGGTGATCCCTCGGAGACCTCCATGGTGATCCCTTGGAGATCCTCCATGATGATGCTTTGGAGATTGCCGTGGTGATCCCTCGGAGACCTCCATGGTGATCCCTGGCAGACCTCCGTGGTGAGGTCTTGGAGACCCCCATGATGGTCCCTTGGGAATCTCCATGATGATGCTTTGGAGACCTCCGTGGTGATCCCTTGGAGATCTCCGTGGTGATGTCTTGGAGACCCCCATGATGGTCCCTTGGAGACCCCCATGATGATGCTTTGGAGATCTCCGTGGTGATCCCTTGGAGATCGCCGTGGTGAGGTCTTGGAGATCGCCATGATGATCCCTCGGAGACCCCCATGATGATCCCTCAGAGACCCCCATGATGATCCCTTGGAGACCCCCATGATGATCCCTTGGAGACCCCCATGATGATCCCTTGGAGATGTCCATGATGATGCTTTGGAGATTGCCGTGGTGATCCCTTGGAGATCTCCGTGGTGATCCCTTGGAGATCTCCATGGTGAGGTCTTGGAGACCTCCATGGTGATGCCTTGGAGACCCCCATGATGATCCCTCGGAGACCTCCATGATGATCCCTTGGAGACCCCCGTGGTGGTCTCTTGTAGGTCTCCGTGGTGGTGGTCTCTTCTAGACCCCCATGATGATGCTTTGTAGACCTCTGTGATGATCCCTTGTAGATCTCCGTGGTGGTGGTCTCTTGTAGACCCCCATGGTGGTCTCTTGTGGGTCTCCGTGGTGGTGGTCTCTTCTAGACCCCCATGCTGATGCCTTGTAGACCTCCGTGGTGGTCTCTTGTAGGTCTCCATGGTGGTGGTCTCTTCTAGACTCCCCTGGTGCCCCCTTGTAGACCTCCATGATGATCCCTTGTAGATCTCCATGGTGGTGGTCTCTTGTAGACCCCCATGGTGCTCCTTTGTAGACTTCCATGGTGGTCTCTTGCAGGTTTCTGTGGTGGTGGTCTCTTCTAGACCCCCATGGTGCCCCCTTGTAGACCCCCATGGTGGTCTCTCGTGGGTCTCCATGGTGGTGGTCTCTTCTAGACCCCCATGCTGATGCCTTGTAGACCTCCATGGTGGTCTCTTGTAGATCTCCATGGTGGTGGTCTCTTGTAGACCCCCATGGTGCCCCCTTGTAGACCCCCATGGTGGTCTCTTGTGGGTCTCCATGGTGGTGGTCTCTTCTAGACCCCCACGCTGATGCCTTGTAAACCCCCATGGTGGTCTCTTGTGGTCCATGCTGGTGGTGGTCCCTCGTAGATGCCCGTGGTGGTCTCTTGTAGACCCCCCGTGGTGGTGGTCTCACCTAGACGCCCATGGTGGTGGTCCCTTGTATGGTGGTCCCTCGTAGACCCCCCCCACCCACCACAGTGGTGGTCCCCCACCCCGTCTCACCCCCGTGCTCTCTCCCCAGGGTACGTGGGTGCCGCCACCGTGGGCGCGGCGGCGTGGTGGTTCCTCTACGCCGAGGACGGTCCCGGCGTCACCTACCACCAGCTGGTGAGTGCCGGACCCCCCCCACCCCACCCCGGTGACAACCACGGGGTCCCTAAGGTGACCCCAGGGTCGCCATGATCCCGCGGTGGCCCCAAGGTCCCCGTGATGGCCCCGCCACCCCCGTGGTGGCCCCAAGGTCCTTGTGATGGACCCGCCATGCCCATGGTGGCCCCAAGGTCCTCGTGATGGCCCCGCCATCCCCGTGGTGGCCCCAAGGTTCCCATAGTGGCCCCAAGGTCCTCGTGATGGCCCCGCCACCCCTGTGGTGGCCCCAAGGTCCCCATGGTGGCCCCAAGGTCCCCGTGATGGCCCTGCCATCCCCGTGGTGACCCCAAGGTCCTCATGATGGACCCGCCATGCCCATGGTGGCCCCAAGGTCCTCGTGATGGCCCCGCCACCCCTGTGGTGGCCCCAAGGTCCCCATGGTGGCCCCAAGGTCCCCGTGATGGCCCTGCCATCCCCGTGGTGGCCCCAAGGTCCTCATGATGGACCCGCCATGCCCATGGTGGCCCCAAGGTCCTCGTGATGGCCCCGCCACCCCCGTGGTGGCCCCAAGGTCCCCGTGATGGCCCCGCCACCCCCGTGGTGGCCCCAAGGTCCTCATGGTCACCCCTCCCATCTTCATCCCGACTCCCACGTTCCCCCCGGTGACCCCGCCGTCCCCCTCACGACCCCGAGGTCCCCATCCTGACCCCCATCCCCTTCACCACCCCGGTGGGTCCCGGCCGCGGCGTCACCGCCGGCGACGTCGCCGCCGCCGCCGGTGACATCGCCGCCGGTGACGTCACCGCCGGTGACGTCACCGCCGGTGTCCCCGCAGACCCACTTCATGCAGTGCACGGAGCACAACGTGGACTTCGAGGGCTTGGACTGCGAAATCTTTGAGTCGCCGGTGCCCATGACCATGGCGCTCTCCGTCCTGGTCACCATCGAGATGTGCAACGCCCTCAACAGGTAGGCGCTGGTCTTCCTCGCCACCGTAACCGTCGTCACCATTGCCATCACCGCCACCATCACCGTCATGGCCATCATCACTGACACCACCATCACCACCATCACCATCGCCAACGCTACCATCACCATCATCACCAACGCCGCCATCATCGCCGTCACCACCACCGTAACCATCATCACCAACGCTACCATCACCACCATAACCATCATCACCATCACCAACGCCACCATCACCACCATAACCATCATCACCATCACCAACACTATCATCACCATCACGACCACCATAACCATCATCACCAACGCTCCCATCACCACCATAACCATCATCACCATCACCAATGTTACCATCGCAACCATCATCACCATCACCACCATAACCATCATCACCATCACCAACACTATCATCACCATCACGACCACTATAACCATCATCACCAACGCTCCCATAACCACCATAACCATCATCACCATCACCAATGTTACCATCGCAACCATCATCACCATCACCACCATAACCATCAACACCATCACCAACGCTACCATCACAACCATCATCACCATCACCAACGCTACCATCACCACCATAACCATCATCACCAGCACCAACGCTACCATCACAACCATCATCACCATCACCAACGCTACCATCACCACCATAACCATCATCACCATCACCAACGCTACCATCACCACCATAACCGCCATCACCAATGCTACCATCATCACCATAACCATCATCATCACCAACGCCACCATCACCACAACCACCACAACCATCATCACCATCGCCAACATGACCATCACCACCATAACCATCATCACCAAGGCCACCATCACCACAACCACCTTCACCGTCAACACCACCATCACCACCACCACCACCACAACCACAACCACCACCATCACCACCATCACCACCACCACCACCACCACCACCATCACCACCATCACCACCACCACATCACCATCAACACCACCACCACCATCACCACCATCACCACAACCACCACCACCACCACCACCACATCACCACCACCACCACCACCATCACCACCATCACCACCGCCACCTTGGCGTGTCCCCGTCCCCACGTGCCGTGTCCCCTCTCCAGCCTCTCCGAGAACCAATCCCTGCTCCGCATGCCGCCGTGGGTCAACATCTGGCTGGTGGGCTCCATCTGCCTCTCCATGTCCCTCCACTTCGTCATCCTCTACATTGACCCGCTGCCCGTAAGGGAGGGGGCTAGTAGCCACGGGGCTAGTGGCCACGGGGTTGGTGGCCACGGGGAGCTTGGTGGCTGGGGGAGTTGGTAGACACGGCCATAGAGGGCTTGGTGGCCATGGGGGAGGTTGGTGGCCATCAGGGTTGGTGGCCATGGGGTTGGTGGCCGGGGAGGTTTGGTGGCCATGGGAGGGGTTGGTGGCCATGGGGTTGGTAGCCATCGCTGTTAGGTGGCCGGGGAGGTTTGGTGGCCATTGGGGAGGTTGGTGGCCATCAGGGTTGGTGGCCGTGGGGTTGGTGGCCATGGGGTTGGTGGCCGGGGAGGTTTGGTGGCCATGGGAGAAGTTGGTGGCCGTCAGGGTTGGTGGCCATGGGGTTGGTAGCCATCGCTGTTAGGTGGCCGGGGAGGTTTGGTGGCCATGGGAGAGGTTGGTGGCCGTCAGGGTTGGTGGCCATGGGGTTGGTGGCCATGGGATTGGTGGCCATGGGGTTGGTGGCTGGGGAGGTTTGGTGGCCATGGGGGAGGTTGGTGGCCATCAGGGTTGGTGGCCATGGGGTTGGTGGCCAGGGAGGTTTGGTGGCCATGGGAGAGGTTGGTGGCCATTGGGCTGGTGGCCACAGGGAGGATGGTAGCCGGGGGAGTTGGTAGACACGGGGCTGGTGGCCGTAGAGGGGTCGGTGGCCATCAGGGGTGGTAGCCATGGGGCTGGCGGCCATGGGGAGGTCGGTGCCCATCAAGATGGTGGCCATGGGGTTGGTAGCCATGGGGCTGGTGGCCACGGGGAGCTTGGTGGCCATGGGAATTGGTAGGCACGGCCATGGAGGGGTTGGTGGCCATCACGGGTGGTGGCCACGGGGAGGTCGGTGGCCATCGGGGTTGGTACCCACGGGGTTGGTGGCCGTAGAGGGGTCGGTGGCCATCGGGGGTGGTAGCCACGGGGCTGGTGGCCATGGTGGCTTGCTGGGGGCGGGGTCTGTCGTGGCTTAGCCCGTGTGTGTGTCATCCCCCCCCCGCAGATGATCTTCAAGCTGACGCCCCTGGACCTGCCGCACTGGTTCATGGTGCTGAAGATCTCCTTCCCCGTCATCCTGCTGGACGAGGCCCTCAAGTTCGTCGCCAGGAACTACCTGGAGGGTGAGGAGGAGCCCCGCCCCGGCCCCGCCCCGGCCCCGCCCTGGCCCCACCCTCTCTTCTGGTCACCCCCGGCCTCCACGGTCACTCCCCCCCCCCCCACCATCGTCCGTGGTCAACTCTGTATTTCCGTGGTCGCCTCCATCTTCCGTCATCACCTGCCTATTGCCATTGTCCCCTCCATATCTCGATTGTCACCTCCATATCTCAGTTGTCCCCTCCCTCTCTCGATTGTCCCCTCCCCATCGCCATTGTCCCCTCCCTATCGCCATGGTCACCTCCCTATCTCCATGGTCACCTCCATCCTCCGTTGTCCCCTCCAACCCTTCTGGTCACCTCCGTCCCTCCATGGTCACCTCCATATCTTGATTGTCACCTCCCTGTCGCCATTGTCATCTCCATATCTCGATTGTGACCTCCATATCTCAATTGTCACCTCCATATCTCGATTGTCACCTCTGTATCTCCATGGTCACCTCCCTATCGCCATTGTCACCTCCGTATCTCGATTGTGACCTCCCTATCGCCATTGTCACCTCCGTATCTCGATTGTCACCTCCCTATCGCCATTGTCACCTCCATATCTCCATGGTCACCTCCATATCTCGATTGTCACCTCCACATCTCAATTGTCACCTCCATATCTCCATGGTCACCTCCCTATCGCCATTGTCACCTCCATATCTCGATTGTCACCTCCCTGTCGCCATTGTCACCTCCATATCTCGATTGTCACCTCCATATCTCCATGGTCACCTCCCTATCGCCATTGTCACCTCCATATCTCGATTGTCACCTCCATATCTCCATGGTCACCTCCATATCTCGATTGTCACCTCCACATCTCAATTGTCACCTCCATATCTCCATGGTCACCTCCCTATCGCCATGGTCACCTCCGTATCTCCATGGTCACCTCCGTATCTCGATTGTCACCTCCACATCTCCATGGTCACCTCCATATCCTGATTGTCACCTCCATATCGCCATTGTCACCTCCCTGCCCCTCTCCGTCCCTCCCCGTGTCCCCCCAGTCCCCCCCACCATCTCCCAGTCCCCCCCACCATCTTCCAGTGTCCCCCACCATCTCCCAGTGTCCCCCCCCCACCTCTGTCCCCTCCCTGTCCCCTCCTCCGTCTCTCACCGCCATCTTCTCCCTTCCTCCCCTCTCGTAGCGTAAACTCTCGTGTCCCCTCCGTCGGCCTCGGCCTCGGCCACAGGTACCCCCCGACTGTCACCCCACGTGTCCCCGTCACCCCACGGTTGTGTCCCCATCATCTCCCATGTCATCGTCACCTTCACGTGTCCCCGTCACCCCACACGTGTCCCGTCACCCCACGGTTGTGTCCCCATCATCTCCCATGGCATCGTCACCTTCACGTGTCCCGTCACCCCACGGCCACGTCATTGTCACCCCACGTGTCCCATCACCCCACGGTTGTGTCCCCATCATCTCCCATGTCATCGTCACCTTCACATGTCCTTGTCACCCCACGTGTCCTGTCACCCCACGGTTGTGTCCCCATCATCTCCCATGTCATCGTCACCTTCACGTGTCCCCGTCACCCCACACGTCCCCGTCACCCCACAGCTCTGTCCTTGTCACCCCATGTGTCCTGTCACCCCATGGTTGTGTCCCCATCATCTCCCATGTCATCGTCACCCCACGTGTCCCCATCACCCCACGGCTGTGTCCCCATCATCTCCCATGTCATCATCACCTTCACGTGTCATTGTCACCCCACGTGTCCCCGTCACCCCACACGTCCCATCACCCCACGGCTGTGTCCCCATCATCTCCCATGTCACCGTCCCCATCACGTGTCACCGTCACGTGTCACCGTCCCCGTCACGTGTCACCGTCACCCCACACGTCCCCGTCACCCCACGGCTGTCCCCCCATCACCCCCCATGTCCTTGTCACCTTCACGTGTCCCCTGTCCCGTCCCCCCCCCCCGTCCCCGTGTCCCCACCCCTGACATCGCAGGGGGAGGACGGTAATGGGGGGGGGGGTGGGGCTGAGGTTGGGGGCAGTTGGGGGGTGACGTATGACATCACACGACATCACCGTCCGCATCACCCCCCCCCACCCCGCCCCAACAGCCGACGCCGAGGACACCCGGAAGAAGCGGAAGTGACCCCGGGGTTTGCCCCCCCCCCCCAACCGCCGGAGCTGCTCGGCCCCCCCACGGCGCCGTGGGGCACCCCATAGCGCCGTGGGGCACCCCCTTTGCCGTGGGGCAGCCCCCCCCCGCCGTGGGGCACCCCCTTTGCCGTGGGGCAGCCCCCCCCCCGGCGTCGCTTATTTATTGCCAATAAAGGGAAATTGCCCCCCCCCCCCCCCCCCCAGCCCGGCTCCCACTTTGGTTTTTTTTGGGGGGGGGGGGGGGGCGGGGCCATGAATGGGGCAGCCAATCGGGGCAGGGGCGGAGCCTGGGGTGGAGGGGGCGGGGTTGGGGCGGCATCCCCTCCCACCCCCCCCAAGGGGCTTTGGGGAGCAGGCGATGTGGGGGTGACCCCCCCCCTCAAATTTTGGGGTGTAGCTGCCCCATATCGCCCCTTCTTTTAGGGATCCGGGCGTGTCCCCAGCCCTTTTTGGGGGGCGGGGCTTGGGGAAAGGTCCCCGCCCCAGGGCGGGGCCGGGGGGGCTGACCCCGCCCCCCCAACTAAGACCACCCCGACCCCGTCGATTCGGGGCTCACTCGCCGCGCCCCCCCCCCTCGCCCCGAACTCCCGGCTCCGCAGGTCAGTGCGACCCCCAACCTCCCTCCCAGCCCCACGGCGGTGGGGGGGGGGGGGGTCCGGCCCCACTTGGGGGTCACGGGGAGGGGGGGGCGGGGCCGGGAGACGTGGCCAATCCCGGCCGGACTTTGGACCCGGCGTGGCCGGGTGGGGGAGGGGAGGGCGGCGGCCCCAAGCGCGGGGTGGGGGGGGAGGGGATGTGGGGCAGGATGGGGGGGGGGTGTTGGGGGGGGTCTATGGGGCAGGACGCCGTTGCTTGGGCGTGGCCATGGGGGGGGCGGGACCCCGGTGGGCACCCGGGGCACCGGTGCCGCTCTGGTCCCTCTTCCTGGCACTCTATGGTCCCTTTGGGTGCCGGTGCCACTCTGGTGCCTCTTCTCCTGTCTCTATGGTCCCTTTGGGCACTGGTGCCACTCTGGCTCCTCTTCCTGGCACTCTATGGTCTCTTAGGGCACTGGTACCACTCTGGCCCTTCTTCTCCTGTCTCTATGGTCTCTTAGGGCACTGGTGCCACTCTGGCTCCTCTTCCTGGCACTCTATGGTCTCTTAGGGCACTGGTGCCACTCTGGCTCCTCTTCTCCTGTCTCTATGGTCCCTTCGGGCACCGGTGCCACTCTGGTGCCTCTTCCTGGCACTCTATGGTCCCTTTACAGTACCAGTGCCACTCTGGCCCCTCTTCTCCTGTCTCTATTGTCCCTTTGGGCACTGGTGCCACTCTGGCTCCTCTTCCCCTGTCTCTGTGGTTCCTGAGGGTGCCAGTGCCACTCTGGCTCCTCTTCCCCTGTCTCTATGGTTCCTGAGGGTGCGGGTGCCACTCTGGCTCCTCTTCTCCTGTCTCTATGGTCCCTTTGGGCACTGGTGCCATTCTGGTGCCTCTTCCCGGCACTCTATGCTCCCTTTACAGCACCGGTGCCACTCTGGTGCCTCTTCTCCTGTCTCTATGGTCCCTTTGGGCACTGGTGCCACTCTGGCTCCTCTTCCCCCGTCTCTATGGTCCCTTTACAGCACCGGTGCCACTCTGGCCCCTCTTCCTAGCACTCTATGCTCCCTTTACAGCACCCATGCCACTCTGGCTCCTCTTCCCCTGTCTCTATGGTCCCTTTACAGCACCGGT
>JAZGTQ010000621.1:0-158255 GCA_037953605.1 Necrosyrtes monachus
GGGGACAGGAGGACTGGGATGGGGACGCTGGGAAGGGGATGTTGGGACTGGGATGGGGACAGGAGTACTGGGAAAGGGACACTGGGATGGGGACGTTGGGACTGGAACACTGGGATGGGGGCAGGAGGACTGGGATGGGGACAGGAGGACTGGGAAAGGGACACTGGGATGGGGACAGGAGGACTGGGATGGGGATGCTGGGAAGGGGATGTTGGGACTGGGATGGGGACAGGAGTACTGGGAAAGGGACACTGGGATGGGGACATTGGGACTGGAACACTGGGATGGGGGCAGGAGGACTGGGATGGGGAGAGGAGGACTGGGAAAGGGACACTGGGATGGGGATGTTGGGACTGGAACACTGGGATGGGGACAGGAGGACTGGGATGGAGATGCTGGGAGGGGGATGTTGGGACTGGGACACTGGGATGGGGAGAGGAGGACTGGGAAAGGGACACTGGGATGGGGACAGGAGTACTGGGATGGGGACGCTGGGAAGGGGATGTTGGGACTGGGATGGGGACAGGAGTACTGGGAAAGGGACACTGGGAGGGGGACGTTGGGACTGGGACACTGGGATGCGGACAGGAGTACTGGGATGGGGACATTGGGACTGGGATGGGGACACTGGGATGGGGACACGAGTACTGGGATGGGGACGTTGGGAGGGGGACGTAGGGACTGGGATGGGGACAGGAGTACTGGGATGGGGACGCTGGGAAGGGGACATTGGGACTGGGATGGGGACAGGAGGACTGGGAAAGGGACACTGGGATGGGGACGTTGGGACTGGGACACTGGGATGGGGACAGGAGTACTGGGATGGGGATGTTGGGACTGGGACACTGGGACGGGGACACAGACACTGGGATCGTGATGGGGGCACTGGGATGGGGACACAGACACTGGGATCGTGATGGGGGCACTGGGACGGGGCTGCGGACACTGGGATGGGGACACAGACACTGGGACGGGGACACAGACACTGGGATCGTGATGGGGGCACTGGGACGGGGCTGCGGACACTGGGATGGGGACACCGGGATGGGGACGGGGACACTGGGACGGGGATGGGGGCAGTGGGACAGGGCTGAGGACACTGGGATCGTGATGGGGACAGGGACACCGGGACAGGGCTGGGGACACTGGGATGGGGACACAAACACTGGGATCGTGATGGGGGCACCAGGATCGTGATGGGGGCACCGGGACAGGGCTAGGGACACTGGGATCGTGATGGGGACACTGGGATGGGGATGCTGGGATGGGGACAGGGACACTGGGACGGGGATGGGGGCAGTAGGACAGGGCTGAGGACACTGGGATCGTGATGGGGGCACTGGGATGGGGACAGGGACACCGGGACAGGGCTGGGGACACTGGGATGGGGACACAAACACTGGGATCGTGATGGGGGCACCAGGATTGTGATGGGGGCACTGGGACAGGGCTAGGGACACTGGGATCGTGATGGGGACACTGGGATGGGGATGCTGGGATGGGGACAGGGACACTGGGACGGGGATGGGGGCAGTAGGACAGGGCTGAGGACACTGGGATCGTGATGGGGGCACTGGGATGGGGACAGGGACACCGGGACAGGGACACTGGGACGGGGATGGGGGCAGTAGGACAGGGCTGAGGACACTGGGATCGTGATGGGGGCACTGGGATGGGGACAGGGACACCGGGACAGGGCTGGGGACACTGGGACGGGGACACTGGGATGGGGACACTGGGATTGTGATGGGGGCACCGGGACAGGGCTGGGGACACTGGAATGGGGACGGGGACACTGGGACGGGGCTGGGGACACTGGGATGGGGACGGGGACAGTGGGATGGGGACAGTGGGATCGTGATGGGGGCACTGGGACGGGGCTGGGGACACTGGGCTGGGGACGGGGACACCGGGACGGCACCGGGAACACCGGCACCCCCCTCCTCCTCCTCCCCCCCCCAGCCTCCCCCCAGTCCCTCCCAGTACCCCCCCCCTCACCCGCCAGGTTGAGCTCGGCCAGGCTGTGCCGCAGCCCCCCCAGGGCGGCCAGCGCCCCGTCGCCCAGGCGGCCGCAGTGGCTGAGGTCGAGGGTGGCTAGCTGGGGGGCCTGGCGGGCCACCAGCCGCAGGGACGCCTCCGTCACCTCCAGCCCCGCCAGCCGCAGCTCCACCAGGTTGGGCAGGCGCCCGCGGCCCTCGGGGGGGGCTGGGGGGGGGACACGACACGGGGGGGGGGGGGGGGTCAGGGTGTCCCCCCGCGGCCCCCCCCCCCCCCAATCTGTCACCGACACCCCCGTGGCCCCCCCCCCCCACGTCCCTCAGATCCCCCCCAATGTCCCCCCCCACGTCCCCGTGCCCCCCGCCACGTCCCGCATCCCCCGTGGCCCCCCCCAATCTGTCCCCCCCCACGTCCCTCGTACCCCCCCAATCTGTCCCCCCCATGTCCCCGTGCCCCTCCCCACACCCCTCACACCCCACACCCCCCCAACCTGTCCCCCCCCACACCCCCGTACCCCCCCAAACCCACATCCCCAACGCCCCCGCGCCCCCCCACCCCCCCAAACCCCCATTTTCCCCCTCTCCCCCCCCCAAATCCCCCCTCCCCTCCCCAAAATCCCCTCTCCCCCAAATCCCCCCTTCCCTCCCCCAAATCCCCCCTCCTTCCCCCAAATCCCCCCTCCCCTCCCCAAAATCCCCTCTCCCCCCCAAAATCCCCCCTCCCCTCCCCAAATCCCCCCTCCTTCCCCCCAAATCCCCCCTCCTTCCCCCCAAATCCCCCCTCCCCTCCCCAAATCCCCCCTCTCCTCCCCCCAATCCCCCCTCCTTCCCCCCAAATCCCCCCTCTCCCCCCAAATCCCCCCTCCCCTCCCCAAAATCCCCCCTTCTTCCCCCCAAATACCCCTCCCCTCCCCAAAATCCCCCCTCCCCTCCCCAAAATCCCCCCTCCTTCCCCCAAATCCCCCCTCCTTCCCCCCAAATCCCCCTTCCTTCCCCCCAAATCCCCCCTCCCCTCCCCAAATCCCCCCTCCTTCCCCCAAATCCCCCCTCCCCTCCCCAAATCCCCCCTCCTTCCCCCCAAATCCCCCCTCTCCCCCCCCCAAATCCCCCCTCCTCCCCCCCAAATCCCCCCTCCCCTCCCCCAAATCCCCTCTCCCCCCCCAAATCCCCCCTCCCCTCCCCAAATCCCCCCTCCTTCCCCCCAAATCCCCCCTCCCCTCCCCCAAATCCCCCCTCCTTCCCCCCAAATCCCCCCTCCTTCCCCCCAAATCCCCCCCCCGCCCCCGTGTCCCCCCCCGACCGTGGCGGGTGTCGGGGGGCAGCAGCAGCTCCCGCAGGTGGGCGTCGGAGAGTTCGGGCACCCAGCGCAGGTCGAGGAGGCGCAGGGAGGCCAGGCTGGCCGTCCCCAGGGCCGACACCGCTCCCCACGAGCACCCGCTCAGCACCAGCTCCCGCAGACCTGTGTGTGCCCCCCCCCAAAAAAAAAAAATAATAGACCGTGAACCCCCCGATAAAAAAAAAAAAAAAAAAAAAAAAAAAAGGGAGCGGAATGCCCCCAAAAGGGACCAAGCCCCTAAAAAGGCACCGTACGCCCGGAAAGGGACTCTGCTCCTAAAAAAGGACTCTACCCCAAAAAGGGACCACCCCCCCAAAAAGGGACCAACCGTCTAAAAAGGGACCGTACCCCCGAAAAGGGACTCTACCCCTAAAGAAGGACTCTACCCCCAAAAGGGACCACCCCCCCAAAAAGGGACCACACCCCCCAAAAAGGGACCACCCCCCCAAAAAGGGACCACCCGCCCCAAAAAAGGACTCTACCCCCAAAAGGGACCACCCCCCCAAAAATGGACTGTACCCCCCAAAAAAGACTGTACCTCCAAAAGGGACCACCCCCCCAAAAAGGGACCGTACCCCCAAAAGGGACCACCCCCCCAAAAAGGGACCATACGCCCAAAAGGGACCAACCCCCCAAAAACGGTCTGTACCCCCAAAAAGGGACTCTATCCCTAAAAAAGGACTCTACCCCCAAAAGGGGCCACCCCCCCAAAAACGGACTGTACCCCCCAAAAAAGACCGTACCCCCAAAAAAGGACTGTACCTCCAAAAGGGACCACTCCCCCAAAAGGGACCACCCCCCCAAAAAGGGACCCTACCCCCAAAAAGGGACCACCCCCTCAAAAAGGGACTGTACCGCCAAAAGGAACCAACCCCCCAAAAAGGGACCGTACCCCCAAAAGAGACCACCCCCCCAAAAGGGACTGTATCCCCAAAAAAAGACTGTACACCGAAAAAAGGACTGTACCCCGAAAAAGGGACCACCCCCCAAAAGGGACCACCCCCCCAAAAAAAGGACTCTACCCCCAAAAGGGACCACCCCCCCAAAAAAGGACTGTACCCCAAAAAGAGACCACCCCCCCAAAAGGGACCGTACCCCCAAAAGGGACCACCCCCCAAAAAGGGACGGTACCCCAAAAAGACCCCCCCAAGCCCTACAAAAGACCCCCAACTCCTATAAACGACCCCCCAACCCCTACAAAAGACACCCAACCCCTATAAGAGACCCCCCAAACCCCATAAAAGACCCCCCAACCCCTATAAAAAAACCTCTCAACCTTATAAAAAAACCCCCAACCCCTATAAAAGACCCCCCAAACCCTATAAAAGATGCCCCCAACCCTATAAAAGACCCCCCAACCCCTATAAAAGACCCCCCAACCCCTAAGACACACCCAACCCTATAAAAGATGACCAACCCCTATAAAAGACCCCCCAACCCCTATAAAAGATACCCCCAACCCTATAAAAGACCCCCCCAACCCCTATAAGACCCCCCCAACCCCTATAAGACCCCCCAAACCCTATAAAAGACCCCAACCCCTATAAAAGATACCCCCAACTCTATAAGACCCCCCAAACCCTATAAAACACCCCCCAAACCCTATACAAGACCCCCCAAACCCTATAAGACCCCCAATCCTATAAAAGAGCCCCAAACTCCTATAAAAGACCCCCCCAAACCCTATAAAACACCCCCCAACCCCTATAAGACACCCCCAACCCCTATAAAAGACACCCCCAACCCTACAAAAGACGCCCCCAACTCTACAAAAGACCCCCCAAACCCTATAAAACACCCCCAACTCCCATAAAACACCCCCAACCCCTATAAAAGACACCCCCAACCCCTATAAAACACCCCCCCAACCCCTATAAGAGCCCCAAACTCCTATAAAACACCCCCCAACCCCTATAAAAGACACCCCCAACCCCTATAAAAGACCCCCAACCCCTATAAAAGACACCCCCAACCCCTATAAAAGACCCCCAACCCCTATAAAACACCCCCCACCCCTATAAAACACCCCCCAACCCCTATAAAAGACACCCCCAACCCCTATAAAAGACCCCCAACCCCTATAAGACCCCCCAAAACCCCTATAAAACACCCCCCAACCCCTATAAAACACACCCCCAACCCCTATAAAACACACCCCCAACCCCTATAGAAGACCCCCAACCCCTATAGAAGACCCCCAACCCCTATAAAACACCCCCAACCCCTATAAGACCCCCAATCCTATAAAAGACACCCCCAACCCCTATAAAAGACCCCCAACCCCTATAAGACCCCCCAAAACCCCTACAAAACACCCCCAACCCCTACAACCCCCCCCCCCCACCCAACGAGGGTCCCCAAAAAAGGACCCAAGACTCCCCCCCCCCCAAACTCCCACCCCCCCCCCAACCCCGTAACCCCCCCCCCGGGGGGGGGGGGGGGGCCGATATTTTGGGGTGCGGATTTTTGGGGTGTCACCTACCCTGAAGCCTACTGACGAGCCAGGAGAGCTGTTTGCGGGAGATGCCGGTCCAGCTGAGGTCGAGGCTGGCCGGTTGCCGGCGGACCACCCCGCTCAGCATCGGGGGGGTGATGGCCCCCCGGCGGCTCAGGTCGATGCGCGTCCACAGGCGGCGGTCGCAACACCTGGGGGGGGGGACACCCCAAAATTCAAAGGGGGGGCCCCAAAATTACAAAGGGGGGCCCCAAAAATTAAAGAGGGAGGTAGCGACGTTAAAGGGGGAAATAGAGACGTTAGAGGGGGAAATGCAGGCGTTAAAGGGGGGACGCCAAAATTAAAGGGGGGGCCACAACATTAAAGGGGGGCCCCAAAAATTAAAGGGGGGCCCCAAAAATTAAAGGGGGACCCAAAAATTAAAGGGGGGACCCCAAAAATTAAAGGGGGGGGCCCCAAAATTAAAGAGAGAGGTAGCGACGTTAAAGGAGGAAATAGAGACGTTAGAGGGGGAAATGCAGGCGTTAAAGGGGGGGCTCCCAACATTAAAGGGGGGGCCCCAACATTAAAGGGGGGCCCCAAAAATTAAAGGGGGACCCAAAAATTAAAGGGGGGACCCCAAAAATTAAAGGGGGGACCCCAAAAATTAAAGGGGGAGGTAGCGACGTTAAAGGGGGAAATAGAGACGTTAGAGGGGGAAATGCAGGCGTTAAAGGGGGGGCTCCCAACATTAAAGGGGGGGCCACAACATTAAAGGGGGGCCCCAAAAATTAAAGGGAGGGCCCCTAATATTAAAGGGGGGACCCCAAAAATTAAAGGGGGGGCCCCAAAAATTAAAGGGGGAGATACTGACGTTAAAGTGGGAAATACAGACGTGAAAAGGGGGACGCCAAAATTAAAGGGGGGGCCCCTAACATTAAAGGGGGGCCACAACATTAAAGGGGGGACGCCAAAATTAAAGGGGGGACGCCAAAATTAAAGGGGGGACCCCAAAAATTAAAGGGGGGACCCCAAAAATTAAAGAGGGAGGTAGCGACGTTAAAGGGGGAAATAGAGACGTTAGAGGGGGAAATGCAGGCGTTAAAGGGGGGACGCCAAAATTAAAAGGGGGGGCCACAACATTAAAGGGGGGACGCCAAAATTAAAGGGGGGACCCAAAAATTAAAGGGGGGACCCCAAAAATTAAAGGGGGGACCCCAAAAATTAAAGGGGGAGGTAGCGACGTTAAAGGGGGAAATAGAGACATTAGAGGGGGAAATGCAGGCGTTAAAGGGGGGGCCCCCAACATTAAAGGGGGGGCCACAACATTAAAGGGGGGCCCCAAAAATTAAAGGGAGGGCCCCTAATATTAAAGGGGGACCCCAAAAATTAAAGGGGGGGCCCCAAAACTTAAAGGGGGGGCCCCCAAAATTAAAGGGGGGACTCAAAAATTAAAGGGGGAGATACTGACGTTAAAGTGGGAAATACAGACGTTAAAGGGGGGCCCCCAACATTAAATGGGGGGCCCAAAATTACAGGGGGGGCCCCCAACATTAAAGGGGGGCTCAAAAATTACAGGGGGGGCCCCAAAAATTAAAGGGGGGGCCCCAAAAATTAAAGGGGGGGCCCCAAAAATTAAAGGGGGAAATACAGACGTTAAAGGGGGACACACCGACGTTAAAGAGGGAACACCAAAATTAAAGGGGGGCCCCAAAAATTAAAGGGGGGGCCCCCAACATTAAAGGGGGGCCCCCAACATTAAAGGGGGGGCCCCCAACATTAAAGGGGGAAACACAGACGTTAAAGGGGGAGACAGCGACGTTAAAGGGGGGATGCCAAAATTAAAGGGGGGGCCCCCAACATTAAAGGGGGGCCCCAAAAATTAAAGGGGGGGCCCCAACATTAAAGGGGGGCCCCAAAAATTAAAGGGGGGGCCCCAAAATTAAAATGGGGGAGACCCCAACATTAAAGGGGGATCCCAACATTAAAGGGGAGGCCCCAAAAATTAAAGGGGGGACCCCCCAAAATTAAAGGGGGGACCCCCAAATTATAGGGGGGACCCCCAGGGCGGTGTCCCCTAATTTGGGGGGGCTTCTAGGGAAGGGAAAGGCCCCCCCCCGCCCCCCAAACGCTGCCCTGGGGCAGCCACGTTGGGACCTGTGAGCCCCCCCCCCCACCACGGTGACCCCCCTCCCAGTGCTCCCAGTTGCTCCCAGTTCAGCCTGGCAGTGGCTTCAGGTGGGGGAGACACAGAGCTCCCAAGGGCAAACGCCCCAGCCCCAATCAGAACCCTCCCAGTGCTCCCAGTACGGCCCCTACCACCCCTCCCACTGCTCCCAGTTGCTCTCAGTATGGTCACTAGCACCCCTCCCAGTGCTCCCAGTTGCTCCCAGTTCAACTCACCAGTGGCTCCAGCTGCCCCAGACACAGAGCTCGCAGGAGGAGAGATGGAAAAAGACCCCCCAGCCCCCACAAAACCCTCCCAGTGCTCCCAGTACGGCCCCTACCGCCCCTCCCAGTGCTCCCAGTTGCTCCCAGTTGCCCCCAGTCCAACTCACCAGCGGCTCCAGGTGCGGCAGACACGCACGCAGACGCAGAGCTCGCGGGAGGAGAGGTGCAGGAAGACCCCCAGCCCCCACAAAACCCTCCCAGTGCTCCCAGTACGGCCCCTACCACCCCTCCCACTGCTCTCAATGCTCTCAGTAGGGTCACTACCACCCCTCCCAGTGCTCCCAGTTGCCACCAGTTCAACTCACCAGTGGCTCCAGCTGCCCCAGACACAGAGCTCGCAGGAGGAGAGGTGGAAGAAGACCCCCAGCCCCCCCAAAACCCTCCCAGTGCTCCCAGTACGGCCCCTACCGCCCCTCCCACTGCTCCCAGTTGCTCCCAGTGCTCCCAGTTGCCCCCACTTCAACTCACCAGCGGCTCCAGGTGCGGCAGACGCGCATGCAGACGCAGAGCTCGCGGGAGGAGAGGTGCAGGAAGACCCCCAGCCCCCACAAAACCCTCCCAGTGCTCCCAGTACGGCCCCTACCACCCCTCCCACTGCTCTCAATGCTCTCAGTAGGGTCACTACCACCCCTCCCAGTGCTCCCAGTTGCCACCAGTTCAACTCACCAGTGGCTCCAGCTGCCCCAGACACAGAGCTCGCAGGAGGAGAGGTGGAAGAAGACCCCCAGCCCCCCCAAAACCCTCCCAGTGCTCCCAGTACGGCCCCTACCGCCCCTCCCACTGCTCCCAGTTGCTCCCAGTGCTCCCAGTTGCCCCCACTTCAACTCACCAGCGGCTCCAGGTGCGGCAGACGCGCATGCAGACGCAGAGCTCGCGGGAGGAGAGGTGCAGGAAGACCCCCAGCCCCCACAAAACCCTCCCAGTGCTCCCAGTACGGCCCCTACCACCCCTCCCACTGCTCTCAATGCTCTCAGTAGGGTCACTACCACCCCTCCCAGTGCTCCCAGTTGCCACCAGTTCAACTCACCAGTGGCTCCAGCTGCCCCAGACACAGAGCTCGCAGGAGGAGAGGTGCAGGAAGACCCCCAGCCCCCACAAAACCCTCCCACTGCTCCCAGTATAGCCCCTACCGCCCCTCCCACTGCTCCCAGTTGCTCCCAGTTGCCCCCAGTCCAACTCACCAGCGGCTCCAGGTGCGGCAGACGCGCATGCAGACGCAGAGCTCGCGGGAGGAGAGGTGCAGGAAGACCCCCAGCCCCCACAAAACCCTCCCACTGCTCCCAGTATAGCCCCTACCGCCCCTCCCAGTGCTCCCAGTTGCTCCCAGTTGCCCCCAGTTCAACTCACCAGCGGCTCCAGGTGCGGCAGACGCGCATGCAGACGCAGAGCTCGCGGGAGGAGAGGTGCAGGAAGACCCCCAGCCCCCACAAAACCCTCCCAGTGCTCCCAGTATAGCCCCTACCACCCCTCCCACTGCTCTCAATGCTCTCAGTAGGGTCACTACCACCCCTCCCAGTGCTCCCAGTTGCCCCCAGTTCAACTCACCAGCGCCTCCAGGTGTGGCAGACGTGCATGCAGATGCAGAGCTCGCGGGAGGAGAGGTGCAGGAAGACCCCCAGTCCCCACAAAACCCTCCCAGTGCTCCCAGTATGGCCCCTACCGCCCCTCCCACTGCTCCCAGTTGCTCCCAGTTGCCCCCAGTTCAACTCACCAGCGGCTCCAGGTGCGGCAGACGCGCATGCAGACGCAGAGCTCGCGGGAGGAGAGGTGCAGGAAGACCCCCAGCCCCCACAAAACCCTCCCAGTGCTCCCAGTATAGCCCCTACCGCCCCTCCCAGTGCTCCCAGTTGCTCCCAGTTGCTCCCAGTTGCCCCCAGTCCAACTCACCAGCGGCTCCAGGTGCGGCAGACGCGCATGCAGACGCAGAGCTCGCGGGAGGAGAGGTGCAGGAAGACCCCCAGCCCCCCCAAAACCCTCCCACTGCTCCCAGTATAGCCCCTACCACCCCTCCCACTGCTCCCAGTTGCTCCCAGTGCTCCCAGTTGCCCCCAGTCCAACTCACCAGCGGCTCCAGGTGCGGCAGACGCGCATGCAGACGCAGAGCTCGCGGGAGGAGAGGTGCAGGAAGACCCCCAGCCCCCACAAAACCCTCCCAGTGCTCCCAGTACGGCCCCTACCACCCCTCCCAGTGCTCTCAATGCTCTCAGTAGGGTCACTACCACCCCTCCCAGTGCTCCCAGTTGCCACCAGTTCAACTCACCAGTGGCTCCAGCTGCCCCAGACACAGAGCTCGCAGGAGGAGAGGTGGAAGAAGACCCCCAGCCCCCCCAAAACCCTCCCAGTGCTCCCAGTATAGCCCCTACTGCCCCTCCCAGTGCTCCCAGTTGCTCCCAGTTGCCCCCAGTTCAACTCACCAGCGGCTCCAGGTGCGGCAGACGCGCATGCAGACGCAGAGCTCGCGGGAGGAGAGGTGCAGGAAGACCCCCAGCCCCCACAAAACCCTCCCACTGCTCCCAGTATAGCCCCTACCACCCCTCCCACTGCTCCCAGTTGCTCCCAGTGCTCCCAGTTGCCCCCAGTTCAACTCACCAGCGGCTCCAGGTGCGGCAGACGCGCATGCAGACGCAGAGCTCGCGGGAGGAGAGGTGCAGGAAGACCCCCAGCCCCCACAAAACCCTCCCAGTGCTCCCAGTATAGCCCCTACCGCCCCTCCCAGTGCTCCCAGTTGCTCCCAGTGCTCCCAGTTGCCCCCAGTTCAACTCACCAGCGGCTCCAGGTGCGGCAGACGCGCATGCAGACGCAGAGCTCGCGGGAGGAGAGGTGCAGGAAGACCCCCAGCCCCCACAAAACCCTCCCACTGCTCCCAGTATAGCCCCTACCGCCCCTCCCAGTGCTCCCAGTTGCTCCCAGTTGCCCCCAGTCCAACTCACCAGCGGCTCCAGGTGCGGCAGACGCGCATGCAGACGCAGAGCTCGCGGGAGGAGAGGTGCAGGAAGACCCCCAGCCCCCACAAAACCCTCCCACTGCTCCCAGTACAGCCCCTACCGCCCCTCCCAGTGCTCCCAGTTGCTCCCAGTTGCCCCCAGTTCAACTCACCAGCGGCTCCAGGTGCGGCAGACGCGCACGCAGACGCAGAGCTCGCGGGAGGAGAGGTGCAGGAAGACCCCCAGCCCCCCCAAAACCCTCCCAGTGCTCCCAGTATAGCCCCTACCGCCCCTCCCAGTGCTCCCAGTTGCTCCCAGTTGCCCCCAGTCCAACTCACCAGCGGCTCCAGGTGCGGCAGACGCGCACGCAGACGCAGAGCTCGCGGGAGGAGAGGTGCAGGAAGACCCCCAGCCCCCACAAAACCCTCCCACTGCTCCCAGTATAGCCCCTACCGCCCCTCCCACTGCTCCCAGTTGCTCCCAGTTGCTCCCAGTTGCCCCCAGTTCAACTCACCAGCGGCTCCAGGTGCGGCAGACGCGCACGCAGACGCAGAGCTTGCGGGAGGAGAGGTGCAGGAAGACCCCCAGCCCCCACAAAACCCTCCCACTGCTCCCAGTATAGCCCCTACCGCCCCTCCCAGTGCTCCCAGTTGCTCCCAGTTGCCCCCAGTTCAACTCACCAGCGGCTCCAGGTGCAGCAGACGCGCATGCAGACGCAGAGCTCGCGGGAGGAGAGGTGCAGGAAGACCCCCAGCCCCCCCAAAACCCTCTCAGTGCTCCCAGTACGGCCTCTACCGCCCCTCCCAGTGCTCCCAGTTGCTCCCAGTTGCCCCCAGTTCAACTCACCAGCGGCTCCAGGTGCGGCAGACGCGCATGCAGACGCAGAGCTCGCGGGAGGAGAGGTGCAGGAAGACCCCCAGCCCCCACAAAACCCTCCCAGTGCTCCCAGTACGGCCCCTACCACCCCTCCCACTGCTCTCAATGCTCTCAGTAGGGTCACTACCACCCCTCCCAGTGCTCCCAGTTGCCACCAGTTCAACTCACCAGTGGCTCCAGCTGCCCCAGACACAGAGCTCGCAGGAGGAGAGGTGCAGGAAGACCCCCAGCCCCCACAAAACCCTCCCAGTGCTCCCAGTACAGCCCCTACCGCCCCTCCCACTGCTCCCAGTTGCTCCCAGTGCTCCCAGTTGCCCCCAGTCCAACTCACCAGCGGCTCCAGGTGCGGCAGACGCGCACGCAGACGCAGAGCTCGCGGGAGGAGAGGTGCAGGAAGACCCCCAGCCCCCACAAAACCCTCCCAGTGCTCCCAGTACGGCCTCTACCGCCCCTCCCAGTGCTCCCAGTTGCTCCCAGTTGCCCCCAGTCCAACTCACCAGCGGCTCCAGGTGCGGCAGACGCGCATGCAGACGCAGAGCTCGCGGGAGGAGAGGTGCAGGAAGACCCCCAGCCAGACGTCTCGCTGCATGACGTGGGCGGCCCCGCTGTCCAGGGGCAGACGGTCGGGGTCCGGGCTGGCCGGGGGGGGTCTCACCACGTGCCGTTCCAAAGGAGCGGGGGGCCGGGGCGGGGAGGGCACCAAGGGCCAAGCCCTTAACCGCCGGGTGCCCCCACCCCGCGCCGGGACCCCCCCGGCACCCCCCCGGCACCCCGGGGGGGGTTTGGCGGCGGGGGGGGCGGCCCCGTTGTGGGGGTGCCCCCCTTCTTCTTCCTCGTCCTCTTCGTCGTCATCGTCCTCCTCCTCCTCGTCGTCCTCCTCCTCCTCCTCCTCCTCGTCGGCGGGGGGGCTGAAGGGCGGGGGGGGGCTGCCCCCCGAGTCGGAGCCGGAGCTGGAGCTGGAGCTGGAGCTGGCGCCGGCGCCGGCCGGGACCCGTTCGAGGAGGCGGCACATCTGACGGAAGCGCTCCAGGCGCTCCCGCTGCCGCGTCCGGCCCTGCGGTACCCCCGTCAGCCCGGGGGGGGCACGGGGACAACCGCGGGGATGGGGACGGGGCGGGGGGGGGACACACGGAAGACCCCCGGGGACAACCTTGGGGACACGGGGGAGAACCCAGGGAACGTGCGATCAACCCGAGAAATACCGGAGACAACCCCGGGGGACGACCCTGGGGAGAACCCAGGGAATGTTGGGTCAACCCAAGAGATACCGGAGGCAATCCTGGGGACATCGGAACAACCCTGGGAATGACCCAAGGGGCATTGGGACAACCCTGGGATCGCGTGGACAACCCTTGGAATGACCCAAGAGACATTGGGACAACCCTGGGATCGCGTGGACAACCCTTGGAATGACCCAAGAGACATTGGGACAACCCTGGGATCGCGTGGACAACCCTTGGAATGACCCAAGAGACATTGGGACAACCCTGGGATCACACGGACAACCCTGGGAATGACGCAAGGGACATTGGGACAACCCTGGGGAGAACCCAGAGAACGTTGGGTCAACCCAAGAGATACCGGAGACAACCCCGGGGACACGGGGACAACACTGGGGACATCGGGACAACCCTGGGAATGACCCAAGAGACATTGGGACAACCCTGGGATCACACGGACAACCCTTGGAATGACCCAAGGGACATTGGGACAACCCTGGGAATGACCCAAGAGACATTCGGACAACCCTGGGATCACATGGACAACGCTGGGAATGACCCAAGGGACATTGGGACAACCCTGGGGAGAACCCAGAGAACGTTGGGTCAACCCAGGAGAAACCGGAGGCAACCCCGGGGACACGGGGACAACACTGGGGACATTGGGACAACCCTGGGATCGCGTGGACAACCCTTGGAATGACCCAAGGGACATTGGGAGAACCCTGGGGAGAACCCAGAGAACGTTGGGTCAACCCAGGAGATACCGGAGACAATCCTGGGGACACGGGGACAACCCTGTGAATGACTCAAGCAACACTGGGACAACCCTGGGATCGTGTGGACAACCCTGGGAATGACCCAAGGGACATTGGGACAACCCTGGGATCACATGGAGAACCCTGGGAATGACCCAAGGGACATTGGGACAACCCTGAATAGAACCCAGAGAACGTTGGGTCAACCCAAGAAATACCGGAGACAATCCCGGAGGCAACGCGAGGGACATCGGGACAACCCTGGGGACAATCTAAGGGACATTAGGACAACTGTGGGATCACGAGGACAACCCTGGGGACAACCCGAAGGACATCGGGACAACCTCGGGATCGTGGAAACAACCCTGCGGACACGGAAATAACCTTGGGGACGACCCAAGGGACACTGGGACAACCTTGGGAATGACCCAAGGGCCATCGGGACAACCTTGGGATCACGGGGACATCCCTGGGGTCACTGGGGGGGGGTCCAGGAGACCCTGGGGACAACTTTGGGGTCACCGGGGGGGGCCAGGAGACCCTGGGGACAACTTTGGGGACACTGGGGGGGGCCAGGAGACCCTGGGGACAACTTTGGGGACACTGGGGGGGGGGCAAGAGACCCTGGGGACAACTTTGGGGTCACGAGACACTGGGGACAACTTTGGAGTCACTGGGGGGGGCCAGGAGACCCTGGGGACAACTTTGGGGTCACTGGGGGGGGGCAAGAGACCCTGGGGACAACTTTGGGGTCACTGGGGGGGGGGGGGCAAGAGACCCTGGGGACAACTTTGGGGTCACCAGGGCGGGGCCAGGAGACCCTGGGGACA
This sequence comes from Necrosyrtes monachus, assembly GCA_037953605.1. Classification (NCBI taxonomy): domain Eukaryota; kingdom Metazoa; phylum Chordata; class Aves; order Accipitriformes; family Accipitridae; genus Necrosyrtes; species Necrosyrtes monachus. Next base: position 14,827 of record JAZGTQ010000621.1, read on the forward strand.
ACCTGGGCCAATTTTGGGGACAGTGGGGGGGGCTCCAGGGGGGGCACACAACGACACGGGGACCCCCCCCCCCCCAGGGGACAAGGGGGGTGTCTCACCTCCAGGTCGGGGGGGCCGGAGGCGGGGGCCGGCACCCCGGGGGGCTGCAATTCGGGGGGGGGGGCACCCCACGCCGCCCCGTCCGTCGTCTCCACCTGGGGGGGGGACAGACGGACGCACCCCCCCCTCAGCACCCGGACGTCTGGGTCCTGGGGGGGGGGGGGGGGGAGAGAAAGGGGGGGCCCCCCCCCCAACGCGCTCGCCGGGGTGCTCACCTTCTTTTTGGGGTCCAGGTCCCTCTTGCGTTTGGGGGGGGCCCCGTCGGGCGGGGCGGGCGGGGGGGGCCCCGCCTTGCGTTTGGGGGGGGGCTCGTCCGTCAGCTTCCAGCGCACCCCCTCCTCCCCCTCCTCCGCCCGACGTTTCGCCCCCCCATCCCCCGAATCCTGCGGGGGGGGGGGGGGCAGATTAGCACTGGGGACCCCCAAAAACCCAAAAGCCCCCCCCCCCCAAGTCCTACGGCCTCCCCCAAACCTCCAAGAGTTCCCCCAAAACACCCAGACCCCCCCCAAATTCCCAGACCCCCCCAAATTCCAAGACTCCCAGACCCCCCCAAATCTCAGGGGACCCCCCCCAATCCCATGGGACCCCCCCTCAAATCCCAGGGGACCCCCTAAAGCCCCAGTGCCCCCTCCCAATCCCGCAGCCTCCCCCCAGACCCCGGGGTCCCCCCCCCAAAACCCTTAAGGACCCCCCCAAAAATCTCAGGGACCTCCCCCAAAAGCTGCCAAGACCCCCCCCAAAAACCCAAAAACCCCCCCAAAAACCCCCTCAAAACCTAAAAGACCCCCCCCAAAAAACCCAAAGACCCCCCCCCATTCCCATGAATCCCCCCCCAAACCCCATGATCCCCACCCCACCGCCTCCCCTGAACCCCAGGGCCCCCCGTAAAACCCTCTGGACCCCCCCCCCAAAAAAATTTGGGGGACCCCCCCCACCTTGGCGCTGCGCCCCTCCCGCTTGCACTTGGGGCACTCCCAGCAATTAGGGATCTCGGGGTTGATCACCGCCTCCGCTCGCCCCATCTGCCACAGCGTCGTTAAAAAATTTGGGGGGGGGGGGGGGTCCTCCCACATTTTGGGGGGCACCCCCAACACCTAAGGGATCCCCCATAAGCTGGGGGGGTCCCCAAAATGCTGGGGGGGGGGGGGGGCAGGTCATTTTGGAGGGCAACCTCTGGTTCGGCGGGCGTACGGGGAGGCGCGCGGCTGCCGCCAGCGTCCCGCCGCGGGGTGGGAAAAAGGGGTGCCCCCCCCAAAAAAAAAACAATTTTGGGGGTGTCCCCCCCCCAATACCTGGAGGCAGCGGGGGTGCACGATCTCGCTGCAGAGGGTGCACTCCATCAGCGAGAGCTCGAACTTCTCCTCCGGCCCCTCGGCCGCTTCTTCCCGTCCGGCTTCTCCGCAGGCCAGGCACACCGCCGTGTGGGGCAGCACCGGCTGGGGGGGGGGTCATGGGGGGGGGGGCGGTTAGGGCACCCCAAAATTGTCACGGTTCCCCCAAAACCCCCCCGAACACTCACGCGACGCTCCCCGAGCCGGCCCCGGGGGGTCTCCGAAGCCACCTGGCGGCTGCCAGAATAACCCCAAGGGTATCCCAAACCGATTTAGGGGGGCTCAAATCACCCCCAAGATGCCCAAAATTCAACTCTGGGGTCCTCAAATCACCCCAAAGACCCCCAAAACCTACACCTGGGGTCCTCAAATCACCCCAAAGACCCCCAAAACACACCCCTGGGGTCCTCAAATCACCCCACAGACCCCAAAACCATTCCTGCGGTTCTCAAATCACCCCAAACACCCCAAAACCTTTCCTGGGGTCCTCAAACCACCTCACAGACCCCCAAAACCATTCATGGGGTGCTCAAATCACCCCAAAGACCCCCCAAAACCATTCCTGAGCTCCTCAATTCACCCCAAAGACCCCCAAAACCCACCCCTGGGGTCCTCAAATCACCCACAGACCCCCAAAATCATTCGTGGGGTTCTCACATCACCCCCAAGACACCCAAAACGCAACCCTGGAGTCCCCAAATCACTCTAGAGACCCCCAAAACCATTCCTGGGGTTCTCAAATCACCCCAAAGACCCCCAAAACCCAACCCTGAGGTTCTCAAACCACCCCACAGACCCCCAAAACCCAACCCAGGGGTCCTCAAATCACCACAAAGACCCCCAAAACCCACCCCTGGGGTCCTCAAATCACCCCACAGACCCCCAAAACCATTCCTGGGGTTCTCAAATCACCCCCAAAACGCAACCCTGGCGTCCTCAAATCACTCCAGAGACCCCCAAAACCTACCCCTGGGGCCCTCAAATCACCCCACAGACCCCCAAAATCATTCGTGGGGTTCTCAAATCACCCCGCAGACCCCCATAACCCAACCCTGGGGCCCTCAAATCACCCCAAAATCATTCGTTGGGTCCTCATATCACCCCAAAGACCCCCAAAGCCCACTCCAGGGCTCCTCAAATCATCCCACAGACTCCCCAAAACCACTTCTGGGGTCCTCAAATCACCCCAAACACCCCCAAAACCCACCCCTGGGTCCTCAAATCACCCCACAGACCCCCAAAACACACCCCTGGGGTCCTCAAATCACCCCACACAGCCCCAAAATCATTCGTTGGGTCCTCAAATCACCCCACAGACCCCCAAAACCTTTCCTGGGGTCTTCAAATCACCCTACACAGCCCCAAAACCATTCCTGGGCTTCTCAAATCACCCCACAGACCCCCAAAACCTTTCCTGGGGTCCTCAAATCAAACCACACAGCCCCAAAACCATTCGTTGGGTCCTCAAATCACCCCAAAGACCCCCAAAACCCACCCCTGGGGTCCTCAAATCGCCCCACACAGCCCCAAAACCATTCCTGGAGTTCTCAAATCAACACCAAGACCCCCAAAACACACCCCTGGGGTCCTCAAATCACCCCAAACACCCTCAAAATCATTCGTGGGGTTCTCAAATCACCCCACAGACCCCCAAAACGCACCCCTGGGGTCCTCAAATCACCCCACACAGCCCCAAAACCCACTCCAGGGCTCCTCAAATCATCCCACAGACCCCCCAAACCCACCCCTGGGGTCCTCAAATCACCGCAAAGACCCCCAAAACCATTTCTGGGGTTCTCAAATCACCCCAAACACCCCAAAACCATTCCTGGGGTCCTCAAATTACGCACAGACCCCCAAACCCGCCCCTGGGGCCCTCAAATCACTCCACAGACCCCAAAACCCACCCCTGGGGTCCTCAAATCACCCCACACAGCCCCAAAATCATTCGTGGGGTTCTCAAATCACCCCACAGACCCCCAAAACCTTTCCTGGGGTCCTCAAATCACCCCACACAGCCCCAAAACCATTCGCTGGGTCCTCAAATCACCCCAAAGACCCCCAAAACCCAACCCTGGGGTCCTCAAATCACCCCCAAGACCCCCAAAACACAATCCTGGGGTCCTCAAATCACCCCAAATCCCTCCAAAACCCACCCCAGCGCTTCCCACATCACCCCAGGACCCCCCAATACCACCGCAGGTACCCCCCAAACCACCCCAAGACCCCCCAAGCCCACCACAGAGACCCCCACACCATCCCACGGCCCCCCAAAACTACCCTAGGGCCCCCCCAAACCACCCCGGGGAACCCTCAGAGCACTCTGTAGACCCCTAAACCATCTCAGGACCCCCCCAAACCACTCCAGGGCCTCCCAAATCGCCCCAGGAACCCCCCAAACAACCCTAGGGGCCCCCCAAACCACCCCAGAGACCCCCACAACTACCCCGGAACCCCCCAAACCCACCCCAGGGCTCCCCCAGACCATTCCAGGGCCCCCCAAACCCACCCCAGGAACCCCCACAACTACCTCGGAAGCCCCCAAACCCACCCCAGGGCCCCCCCAGACCACCCCAGGGATCCCCAAACGCACCCCAGGGACGCCCCAGGGACCCCCCAAACCACCACCCCAGGGACCCCCCAGGCACCCCCTAAACCACCCCAGGGACCCCCACAACCCACCCCAGGGACCCCCCAGGGACCCCCAAACCCACCCCAGGGACCCCCAAACCCACCCCAGGGACCCGCCAGGGACCCCCTAAACCACCCCAGGTCCCCCCAAACCCACCCCAGAGACCCCCTAAACCACCCCAGGTCCCCCCAAACCCACCCCAGGTCCCCCCAAAACCACCCCAGGGACCCCCAAAACCACCCCAGGGACCCCCAAAACCACCCCAGGGACCCGCTAGGGACCCCCTAAACCACCCCAGGTCCCCCCAAACCACCCCAGAGACCCCCAAACCCACCACAGGGACCCCCAAACACCCCCAGGGACCCCCAAACCCACCCCAGGGACCCCCTAAACCACCCCAGGTCCCCCCAAACCCACCCCAGGGACCCGCCAGGGACCCCCTAAACCACCCCAGGTCCCCCCAAACCCAACCCAGAGACCCCCTAAACCACCCCAGGTCCCCCCAAACCACCCCAGGTCCCCCCAAACGCACCCCAGGGACCCCCAAACACCCCCAGGTCCCCCCAAACCCACCCCAGAGACCCCCAAACCCACCCCAGAGACCCCCTAAACCCACCCCAGGGACCCCCAAACAACCCCAGGGACCCCCAAACCCACCCCAGGGACCCGCCAGGGACCCCCTAAACCACCCCAGGTCCCCCCAAACCACCCCAGGTCCCCCCAAACCACCCCAGGAACCCCCAAAACCACCCCAGGGACCCGCCAGGGACCCCCTAAACCACCCCAGGGACCCCCCAAACCACCCCAGGTCCCCCCAAACCACCCCAGGTCCCCCCAAACTCACCCCAGGTCCCCCCAAACCATCGCAGAGACCCCCAAACCCACCCCAGGTCCCCCCAAACCCCCCCCAGTTTCGGGGTTCCCCTCACCGCGGTGCACTGGCGTAACAGACAGGACTGCTTCATGCGTCCCGGCCCCCCGAATTTCTTCATGTCCCGGCAGAAGTGGCACTCGCCGCACTCGGAGCGCAGGCAGGCCCGGCACCTCCGGCACCGCGTCCGGCGCCGCCGAGCTCCTGCCCCGGCCCCGCGGCTCCGCATTGGCCCCCCCGCTCCCCGCCTACGCCGGCCTGGGGACCCCCCCACCCCGGGGACATCGCGGGGGGGGACGCGGACGTTTGGGGCAGCGTGGGGACACCGAAAGCGACGTCGCGGGGGCCGCGGGGACGTCGCGGGCACCGTGGGGATGTCGGGGGGGCCGTGGGGACGTCGCAGGGGCGTCACGGGGGCCGTGGGGATGTCGGGGGGGCCGTGGGGACGTCATGGGGGCGTCGTGGGGACGTCACGGGCACCGTGGGGACGTCACGGGGGCGTCACGGGGGCCGTGGGGACATTATGGGCACCGTGGGGATGTCATGGGGGCCGTGGGGACGTCGTGGGGACGTTACGGGCACCGTGGGGACGTCGCGGGGGCCGTGGGGACATTGGGGGCCCCGTGGGGACGTTATGGGGGCCGTGGGGACGTCGCGGGGATGTCACGGGGGCCGTGGGGCCATTATGGGCACCGTGGGGACGTCGTGGGGACGTTACGGGCACCGTGGGGACGTCACAAGGGCCGTGGGGACGTCGCGGGGGCGTCACGGGGGCCGTGGGGACATTATGGGCACCGTGGGGATGTCATGGGGGCCGTGGGGACGTCGTGGGGACGTTACGGGCACCGTGGGGACGTCGCGGGGGCCGTGGGGACGTCGCGGGGGCGTCACGGGGGCCGTGGGGACATTATGGGCGTCGTGGGGATGTCATGGGGGCCATGGGGACGTCGTGGGGACGTTATGGGCACCGTGGGGACGTCGCGGGGATGTCACGGGGGCCGTGGGGACATTATGGGCACCGTGGGGATGTCATGGGGGCCGTGGGGACGTCATGGGGACGTTACGGGCACCGTGGGGACGTCGCGGGGGCGTCACGGGGGCCATGGGGACATTATGGGCATCGTGGGGATGTCATGGGGGCCGTGGGGACGTTACGGGCACCGTGGGGATGTCATGGGGTCGTGGGGACATTATGGGCACCGTGGGGAGGTCACGGGGGCCGTGGGGACATCGTGGGGGCCAAGGGGACATTATGGGTGCCGTGGGGACGTCACGGGGGCCGTGGGGACGTCACGGGGACGTTGTGGGCACCGTGGGGACATCAGGAGGACCAAGGGGACATCATGGGGACGAAGGGGACGTCGTGGGGGCCGAGGGGACGTCACGGGGGACGTCGTGAAGATTACGGAGACGTTGCGGGGACATCACGGGGACGTTAAAGGCACCGTGGGGGCGTCACGGGGGCCGTGGGGACATCGTGGTGATGTCGTGGGCACCGCGGGGACATCACGGGGATGAAGGGGACGCCGTGGGGGCCGTGGGGACATCGTGGGGGCCGTGGGGATGTCACAAGGGCCAAGGGGACATCACGGGGACCACGGGGACGTTGCGAGTACCGGTGGGGACAGCCGTGGGCACCCCGGGGGGGGGGGGGGGCCAAAAGCGGACGCCGCGGGCACAGCAGAGACACCCCGTGGACAAAAAAAAAAAAAAAACAAACAAACCCAAAAAAAACAAACAAACAGAGACGGACGCTCCGTTAGTGTCGCCGCTGGGGATACCGGGGGGGGGCACCTCCGGGATACCGGAGGGGGCAAAGGGAACCCCATAACCCCCCCCCCAGCATATAAATAAACACCACATTTACCCCCGCCACACACATATACACGCGTATCCCGGTTCGGGGCCTCACCTGCAGCCGCGCCGTGGGGCCGGGAGCGGCGCCATCCTCCGGGGCGGCGGGAACGGAGAGAGGAGGAGGGGGGGCGGCGGCGGCGGAGGAGGAGGAGGAGGAAGAAGGAGGAGGAGGAGGAGGGGGGGGAGGAAGGCCCCACCGGGGCCGCCGCCGCCCGCCCGCCCCCCCCCCTCCGCCACCGCTCACCGCCTCCTCCGCCGCCCACACGCAAAATGGCGGCCGGCGGGGGCGGCGCGGGGGACGACGGGAAGCGTAGTCCCGCCGGTGTCCCCGCCCTCCGCCCAGCGGCGGAGCCAATCAGAGGTCCCGCCGGTGTCCCCCGCCCTCCCCTCCCCGCCCTCCGCCCAGCGGCGGAGCCAATCAGAGGCGAGGCTGGAAGGGGAGAGCCACGCCCCTTCCTTCTTCCCTCTACCGGCCAGGAGGATCATAGAGTTCGCGCGTGGGTGAATATGGGAGAGGGGGGCGGGAAAAGGCGCGGTCCTCCGAGGCGGCTAGAGAGGCAGCGGTGGGTGCTGGACCGGAAGTGGCGTCGCGGAGGGAGGAAGACGGGGGGTGTCCCCCCCCCCCGGTACAACGGCGGCCGGGCCCGGCGGCCGCGCTGGGCACCGGGGGGGGGGGGACACACACAGACACGGATGGGGGGGGCCCCGCTGTGGGTGAGTGGGGTTTGGGGGGGTCCCTGGTGCGGATTGGGGGGGTCAGGGTTATGGGGGGGGGGTCCCTGGTACAGATTGGGGGGGGGGCAGGGCTATGGGGGGGGGGGCCTGGTGTAGAATGGGGGGGCTCAGGGTTATGGGGGGGGGCCTGGTATAGATTGGGGGGGGCCAGGACGATGGGGGGGTCCTTGGTATGGATTGGGGGGGGCTCAGGGTTATGGGGGGGGTCGTGGTGTGGATTGGGGGGGGTTAAGGGTATGGGGGGGGCTCTGGTGAGGATTGGGGGGGGCGGGGGTTGGGGGGGGGCCGGGTGTGGATTGGGGGGGGCTCAGGGTTATGGGGGGGGGCTATTGTACAGATTGGGGGGGGTCAGGAGTATGGGGGGGGTCCCTGGTGTGAATTGGGGGGGGGCAAGGCTATGGGGGGGTCATGGTTATGGGGGGGGTCTCCGGTGTAGATTGGGGGGGCTCAGGGTTATGGGAGGGTCTCTGGTGTAGATTGGGGGGGGTCAGGGTTATGGGGGGGGTCCTTGGTGTAGATTGGGGGGGGTCAAGGGGTATGGGGGGGGGGTCCCTGGTATAGATTTGGGGGGGTTCAGGCTTATGGGGGGGTCCCTGGTGTGAATTGGGGGGGGTTCTGGTGTGGATTGGGGGGGTCTTGGTATGGATTGGGGGGGGCTTAGGGCTATGGGGGGGTCCCTGGTGTGAATTGGGGGGGGTCAAGGCTGGGGGGGGGCCCTGGTATACATTTGGGGGGGGTCAGGACTATGGGGGGGGTGTTGGTATAGACTGGGGGGGCTCAGGGGTATGGGGGGGGGTCCCTGGTGCAGATCAGGGGGGGCTCAGGGCTCTGGGGGGGTAACTGGTGTGAACTGGGGGGGGGTCCCCAGCTCACCCCTCCCTCTGTCCCCCCCCCTCAGGGCCGGGGGCTGACGGTGCCGGGGCCCCCGCGATGGAGGAGTGGGGGGGGCCGGGTGACCCCCCCCAGGAGCTGCAGCGGGACGCTGGCACCCCGGGTAAGGGCTGGGGACCTGGGGGGGGGGCCCTGAGGTCATGGGGGGGGTCCTGCCACCCATGGGGGGGTCCCTAATCCCACGGGGGGGGGGGGGGGAGTCCTGAGCACCTTGGGTGGCCCCTGAGGTCATGGGGGGGTCCCTGAGCCTTGGGGGGGGGGGTCCTGTCACCCATGAGGGGGGTCCCTGAGCACCCTGGGTGCACCCTGAGGTCATGGGGGGGGTCCCTGAGGTCATGGGGGGGGTCCCTGAGCCCGGGGGGGGGTCCTGCCACCCATGGGGGGGGTCCCTGAGCACCCTGGGTGCACCCTGAGGTTACGGGGGGGGTCCCTGAGGTCATGGGGGGGGTCCCTGAGCCCGGGGGGGGGGTCCTGCCACCCATGGGGGGGGTCCCTGAGCCCATGGGGAGGGTCCCTGAGCACCCTGGGTGCACCCTGAGATCATGGGGGGGGTCTGTAAGGTCATGGGGGGGGGTCCTGCCACCCATGGGGGGGGTCCCTGAGGTCACGGGGGGGTCCCCGAGCAGGCGCAGGGGGTCCGGGGAGGGGGGGGGGACCCGGGGACAGACTTGGGGGGGGGGGGGCGTGGGGGGGGCTGACGTCCCCATCCCCGCAGCCGCCTCCCCGTCCCCGCGCCGTCCCCCGCGCCGCCGCCGTCCCCGCCCCGCCGCCGCCGCCGCCCCCCCGCCGCCGCAGCCCCCCCCCGCCGCCGCCGCCCCGCCGCCGCCGCCCGCCCCCCCCCCGCTCCGCCCTTTCGCCTGCGGGGAATGCGGCAAACGCTTCGGCCTCAGCTCCCACCTGATCCGGCACCAACGGAGCCACACCGGCGAGCGGCCCTTCGGTTGCGGCGCGTGCGGCAAAGCCTTCGCCCAACGTTCCGACCTGGCCCGCCACCACCGCACCCACACCGGCGAACGCCTCTACGCCTGCGGCGACTGCGGCAAACGCTTCGCCGAAAGCTCCCACCTCCTCCGGCACCGCGTCACCCATTCCGGCGAGCGGCCCTTCCGTTGCCGCCTCTGCGGCAAAAGTTACGGCGACAGCTCCTACCTGGCCGTCCACCAACGCGCCCACACCGGCGCTCGCCCCTACCGCTGTCACCGCTGCGGCAAGGCTTTCGCCCGCAGTTCCACCCTCGCCCGGCACCAGCGGGTCCACGGCACCGGCCGCGCCCCTTCTTCCCGGCTCCGCCCCGTAGCCCCCAAGTGGGAGGAGCCATGCGGCGACGCCGGAACGCCGCGACGAAGCGGAACGCCGCCGCGACGAAGCGGAACGCCGCCGCGACGAAGCGGAACGCCGCCACGACGAAGCGGAACGCCGCCGCGACGAACCGAACCGCCGAGCCCAAGCGCCGGCGGCGAGCGGGAAGGGACGGGGAGCAGGCCCCGCCCCCTGGGAGGCGAGTGGGAGGGGCTACGGGGCGGCCACGCCCCCGAGGCGGCGGAGCTCCGCCCGCCCCGGGAGGCGGGAGATGCCTCCCCCGCCGGGAAGTGGGAGGGGCCGCGGCTCGGCCCCGCCCCCGAGGCCGGCGAAGGGACGGATGAGGAGGACTGGGCTGGCCACGCCCCGCCGGAGGGCGGGCCACGCCCCTTGGAGGCGGAGTGGGCGGGGCGAGGGGGCGGCCGCGCCCCGGCGGAGGACAAGCCACGCCCCTGTCCGGAAGCGTGGGCGGAGCCCGGCGGCGGCGGCGGCTCCGCCTCCTCGGGGGACCTTTCGGAGGACGAGTGGGCGGAGCCGCCGGCCGGCCCCGCCCCTTGCGGGCTGCGGGTGGGGGGCGAGTGGGCGGGGCTGCGGGCTCCGCCCCCCCGCCCGCCGCCCACCAATCACCTGCGGGTGGTGGGGTGGCAGTGGGGGGTGGAGTGACCGGTTGCCCGGAAACCGCGCGGGAGGGGGCGGGGCGGGGGAGGGGGGGCGGGGCGAGGGCGGGGCGGTTGCCAGGCAACGGCGCGACCGCGCCCCCGCCCCGCCGGGCGCTTCCGCGCAGGGGGCGTGGCCAACGCGGGCAATAAAGACGCAACGAGACTCTTGGCTCCGCCTCCTTCAAGCAACCGCGCTCTCCCATTGGCCGTTGCTCTGCACCCCACCCCCCCCCCCCGCCGATTGGCCGCCGGCGCTGCCCGTCCTTCCTCCCCGCGCTCCCATTGGCCGGCAGCTCCGCTCCTCCCTCCCGAGGACTCTCACCCCATTGGTCGCTCCCCACCCCGATTTTTTTTTTTTTTTTTTTTTTCCTTCCTTCCCCCTCCCCCGCCGGCCACGCCCGCCGCCCCTGATTGGCCGGCGGCTGCGCGCGCAGCTCGGCAGGGTGGGGGAGGGGTCGCTGCCGCCGCCGCCGCCAACCCCGGGCGTGTCCCCCCCCGCCCCTCCCCCCCCGGTCGCCATGGAAACGGGGCCCCCCCCGCCCCCCCCCCGCAAGATGGCCCCCGGCCCCCCGCCCGTCCCCTTGGCCAATGGGGTGGCAGCGGTTCCGAGGGCCAATGAGGGGTCGGAAGCGAGCCGGGGCCCGCCGGAGGCGTCCAATGAAGGGCCGGAAGAGCCGAAGGGGTCAAAGGTGAGGGCGGAAAGGGCGGCGGGGGTCGGCGGCGGGGCGACGGCGGCCAATGAGGAGCCGGAAACCCGCCAGGGGTCAACGGCGGCCATCGCGGGGTCAACGGCGGCCAATGAGGAGCCGGAAACCCGCCGGGGGTCAACGGCGGCCATCGCGGGGTCAACGGCGGCCATCACGGGGTCAACGGCGACCGGCGCGGGGTCAACGGCGGCCAACGAGGAGACGGAAACCCGCGGGAGGTCAACGGCGGCCATCTTGGGGTCAACGGCGGCCATCGCGGGGTCAACGGCGGCCATCTCGGGGTCAACGGTGACCGGCCCGGGGTCGATGGAGGCTAACGTGGGGTCAAGACCGGCCAATGAGAAGCCAGAAGCCCGCGGGAGGTCAACAGCGGCCATCTCGGGGTCAACGGCGGCCATCTCGGGGTCAGCGGCGGCCATCTCGGGGTCAGCGGCGGCCATCTCGGGGGTGACGGAAGCCAATGAGGAGCCAGAAGCTGACGGAAGGTCAACGGCGGCCATCTCGGGGTCGAGGGGAGGCAAGGCGGGGTCAACGGCAGCCAATGAGGAGCCAGCAACCCACGAGAGGTCAACGGCGGCCGTCTCGGGGTCAACAGCGGCCATCTCGGGGTCAACGGCAGCCATTTTGGGGTCAACGGCGGCCATCTCGGGGTCAACGGCAGCCATTTCGGGGTCAACGGTGGCCATCTCGGGGTCAACGGCGGCCAACGAGGAGCCGGAGCCTCGCGCGACCTCCGCGGCGGCCATCTTAGAGCCGAGCGCATCCGAGGCTGCACTGGCCCCCCCCGCCGCCTCGCCGGCGGCCATCTTGGAGCCCTCAGCAGCCCCGCCGGCGGCCATTTCGGGAGCCAACGGGCCGGGACGCGGCTCGCAGGGCAGCCTGGGCCCCGGCATTCCGGGGCCGCGGGGGGGGGACCTGGACTCGGTGAGCCTCCTGTCGGGAACGCTGGAATCGTTAACCGGCCCTTTCCCCGACGACGTCAGTTCCATGGGCTCCGATTCAGAGGTGGCGGCGCCGGCATACCGCCGTACCGACCGCTACGGCTTCCTGGGGGGCAGCCAGTACTGCGAGGCGCCGTGAGTGACCCCGAAACGGGATGTTTCGCCCCAAAACGGGGCTTCGCCCCCCCCCCCCCCCCCAAAAACCCCAGGGTGGGACACGGCGTGTGCGTCCCACCGTCGCCTCCGGGTTTTCGGGATTGGGACTCGGTGTGGGGCTGGGGTAGGTGGTAGCGGGGGGGGGGGGGGGCGAAGCTCGCTATGGGGCTGGGAGGGGGGATGTCTGGGGGGAGCCGTGGGGCTGGGGGTGTCGGGACCCCCTTTACCTGACCCCCCCCCTTTTTTTCGGCTCAGGGAGAGCTCGGTGCCGGTGGACGTGGCGCGGCAACGGGAGCTGAAGTGGCTGGAGATGTTCAACCACTGGGACAAGTGGCTCTCGCGACGCTACCAAAAGGTGGGTCCTGCCCCACGGCGGGCTCCCCGATGGGCCCCCCCCCCCCGGGACCCCATCGAAGGTTCGGGGTGGGGGAAACGGTTGGGATGTTTCTGCTCGGGAGGGAGTTGGGGGGGGTTTTCCTGCCCCATTGCAGGTTCTGGGGGTGTTCTTCTCCCCACGGCAGGGCTGGGGGGGGGCTCCTCCTGCCCCACAGAGGGGTTTGGGGGAGTCCTTCTGCCCCATAGAGGGGTTTGGGGGAGTCCTTTTACCCCACAGAGGGGTTTGGGGGGGTCTTTTTACACCATAGAGGGGTTTGGGGGAGTCCTTCTGCCCCATAGAGGGGTTTGGGGGGGTCCCCTGCCCCATAGAGGGGTTTGGGGGGGTCCTTTTACACCATAGAGGGGTTTGGGGGGTCCCCTGCCCCACAGAGGGGTTTGGGGGGGGTCCCATGCCCCATAGAGAGAGGGCTTTGGGGGAGTCCTTCTGCCCCATAGAGGGATTTGGAGGGGTCCTTTTACCCCACAGAGGGGTTTGGGGGGGGCCTTTTTACACCATAGAGGGGTTTGGGGGAGTCCTTCTGCCCCATAGAGGGGTTTGGGGGTGTCCCCCTGCCCCATAGAGGGGTTTGGGGGAGTCCTTCTGCCCCATAGAGGTGTTTGGGGGGGTCCTTTTACCCCACAGAGGGGTTTGGGGGGGTCTTTTTACACCATAGAGGGGTTTGGGGGAGTCCTTCTGCCCCATAGAGGGGTTTGGGGGGGGTCCCATGCCCCATAGAGGGGTTTGGGGGGGTCCTTTTACCCCATAGAGGGGTTTGGGGGAGTCCTTCTGCCCCACAGAGGGGTTTGGGGGGGTACTTTTACCCCATAGAGGGGTTTGGGGGGTCCCCTGCCCCATAGAGGGGTTTGGGGGGGTCCTTTTGCCCCGTGGAAGGGTTTTGGGGAGTCCTTCTGCCCCATAGAGGGGTTTGGGGGGGGTCCCATGCCCCATAGAGGGCTTTGGGGGAGTCCTTCTGCCCCATAGAGGGGTTTGGGGGGGTCCTTTTACCCCATAGGGGGGTTTGGGGGGGGTCCTTTTACCCCATAGAGGGGTTTGGGGGAGTCCTTCTGCCCCATAGAGGGGTTTGGGGGGGGTCCCCTGCCCCATAGAGGGGTTTGGGGGGGTCCTTTTACCCCATAGAGGGGTTTGGGGGGGTCCCTGCCCCATAGAAGGGTTTGGGGGGGTCCTTTTACACCATAGAGGGGTTTGGGGGGTCCCCTGCCCCACAGAGGGGTTTGGGGGGGGTCCCATGCCCCATAGAGGGGTTTGGGGGAGTCCTTCTGCCCCATAGAGGGGTTTGGGGGGGGTCCTGCTGCCCCATAGAGGGGTTTGGGGGGTCCTTTTACCCCATAGAGGGGTTTGGGGGGGTCCCCTGCCCCATAGAAGGGTTTGGGGGGGTCCTTTTACCCCACAGAGGGGTTTGGGGGGGTCTTTTTACACCATAGAGGGGTTTGGGGGAGTCCTTCTGCCCCATAGAGGGGTTTGGGGGGGTCCCCTGCCCCATAGAAGGGTTTGGGGGGGTCCTTTTACACCATAGAGGGGTTTGGGGGGTCCCCTGCCCCACAGAGGGGTTTGGGGGGGGTCCCATGCCCCATAGAGGGCTTTGGGGGAGTCCTTCTGCCCCATAGAGGGGTTTGGGGGGGTCCTTTTACCCCATAGGGGGGTTTGGGGGGGTCCTTTTACCCCATAGAGGGGTTTGGGGGAGTCCTTCTGCCCCATAGAGGGGTTTGGGGGGGTCCTTTTACCCCATAGGGGGGTTTGGGGGGGTCCTTTTACCCCATAGAGGGGTTTGGGGGAGTCCTTCTGCCCCATAGAGGGGTTTGGGGGGGTCTCCCTGCCCCATAGCAGGCTGGAGCCGTCATTCTGACCTATGGGGGGTCCTGGGGGGGTCCTGCTGCCCCATAGCAAGCCCTGGGGGTGTCTTCCTGCCCCATAGAGAGGTTCTGGGGGTCGTCCTGCCCCATAGAAGGGTTCAGGTCTGTCCGTGGGTCTCGCCGTGGGTCTCGCCGTGGGTCTGTCTGTCTGTGGGTCTGTCCGTGGGTCTGTCCGTGGGTCTGTCTGTCTGTGGGTCTCGCTGTGGTTCTGTCTGTGGGTCTGTCTGTCCGTGGGTCTCGCCGTGGGTCTCGCTGTGGGTCTTGCCGTGGGTCTGTCCGTGGGTCTGTCTGTCTGAGGGTCTGTCTGTGGGTCTGTCCGTGGGTCTCGCTGTGGTTCTGTCTGTGGGTCTGTCTGTCCGTGGGTCTCGTTGTGGGTCTTGCCGTGGGTCTGTCCGTGGGTCTGTCTGTCTGTGGGTCCATCTGTGGGTCTGTCTGTGGGTCTGTCTGCCCGTGGGTCTGTCTGTGGGTCTGTCCGTGGGTCTCGCTGTGGGTCTGTCTGTGGGTCTGTCTGTCCGTGGGTCCATCTGTCCGTGGGTCTGTCTCACTGTGGGTCTTGCTGTGGGTCTCACCGTGGGTCTCGCTGTGGGTCTGTCTGTCCGTGGGTCTCGCCGTGGGTCTCACCGTGGGTCTCGCTGTGGGTCCGTCTGTCCGCGGGTCTCGCCGTGGGTCACGCCGTGGGTCACGCCGTCGGTCTCACTGTGGGTTTGTCTGTGGGTCTCGCCGTGGGTCTTGCTGTGGGTCTTGCTGTGGGTCCGTCCGTCCGTGGGTCTCGTTGTGGCTCTGCCCGTGGGTCTGTCTGTCCGTGGGTCTGTCCGTGGGTCTGTCTGTGGGTCTGTCTGTCTGTGGGTCTCGCTGTGGTTCTGTCTGTGGGTCTGTCTGTCCGTGGGTCTCACCGTGGGTCTCGCTGTGGGTCTGTCTGTGGGTCTGTCTGTCCGTGGGTCTCACTACGGGTCTTGCCGTGGGTCCGTCTGTCGGCGGGTCTCGCCATGGGTCACGCTGTGGGTCTCGCCGTGGGTCTCGCCGTGGGTCTCGCCATGGGTTTGTCTGTGGGTCTCCCCGTGGGTCTTGCTGTGGGTCCGTCTGTCCGTGGGTCTCGCCGTGGGTTTGTCTGTGGGTCTTGCCGTGGGTCTTGCTGTGGGTCCGTCTGTCCGTGGGTCTCGCCGTGGGTCTCCCCGTGGGTCTGCCTGTCCGTGGGTCTCGCCGTGGGTCTCGCCGTGGGTCTCCCCGTGGGTCTGCCTGTCCATGGGTCACGCCGTGGGTCTCGCCGTGGGTCTCCCCGTGGGTCTGCCTGTCCGTGGGTCACGCCGTGGGTCTCGCCGTGGGTCTCCCCGTGGGTCTGCCTGTCCGTGGGTCTCGCCGTGGGTCTCCCCGTGGGTCTGCCTGTCCGTGGGTCTCCCCGTGGGTCTCGCCGTGGGTCTCCCCGTGGGTCTGCCTGTCCGTGGGTCTCGCCGTGGGTCTCGCCGTGGGTCTCCCCGTGGGTCTGCCTGTGCGTGGGTCACGCCGTGGGTCTCCCCGTGGGTCTGCCTGTCCGTGGGTCACGCCGTGGGTCTCGCCGTGGGTCTCCCCGTGGGTCTGCCTGTCCGTGGGTCACGCCGTGGGTCTCGCCGTGGGTCTCCCCGTGGGTCTGCCTGTCCGTGGGTCACGCCGTGGGTCTCGCCGTGGGTCTCGCCGTGGGTCTGCCTGTCCGTGGGTCACGCCGTGGGTCTCGCCGTGGGGCAGGTGAAGCTACGCTGCCGCAAAGGCATCCCCTCCTCCCTGCGCGCCCGCGCCTGGCAGCTCCTCTCCGACAGCAAAGCCCTGCTCGACCGCAACCCCGGCCTCTTCCAGGTGAGGAAGAAGAGGGAGGGAGGGGCCGCGGGCGGGGCGGGGCCGGGCGTGGCCCCCAGGGGGTGACGCCCCGCCCCGCCCGCAGGAGCTGGAGCGGCAACCGGGGGAAGCGCGGTGGCTGGACGCCATCGAGAAGGATTTGCACCGGCAGTTCCCGTTCCACGAGATGTTCGTCGCCCGCGGCGGGCACGGGTAGGACACGCCCGCTCGGCGGGGACACGCCCTTCCGGGGCGGGGCGGGGCGGGGCGGGACACACGACACGCCCGCTTAGGGCACGCCCACCCCGCTGGGTCCAGCCCTCGAAGGGGTTCTTCCCCCTCCCCCCCGGGGGGTGACCGCGCCCCCTCGCTGGACGGCCACGCCTTCCTTCTGCGTGGCCACGCCCCCGGGTGGGCGCGCCCCTTTGTGAGTGGCTCCGCCCCCTTCTCCAGGCTGGCTCCCCCCACTTGTGGGTTGGCTCCTCCCCTTCTGAGTTGGCTCCTCCCCTTCTGGGTTGGCTCATCCCCCGTGTGGGTTGGCTCCTCCCCCATGTGGGTTGGCTCCTATCCCTTGTGGGTTGGCTCCTCCCCTTCTAGGTTGGCTCCTCCCCCTTGTGGGCTGGCTCCTCCTTTTCTGGGTTGGCTCCTCCCCCTTGTGTGTTGACCCCCCCCTTGTAGGTTGACTCCTCCCCTTGTAGGTTGGCTCCTCCCCCATGTGTGTTGGCTCCTCCCCTTTGTGGGATGGCTCCTCCCCCACATGGATTGGCTCCTCCCCCACGTGGGTTGGCTCCTCTCCCTTGTGGGTTGGCTCATCCCCTTCTGGGTTGACTCCTCCCCCTTCTGGGCTGGCTCCTCCCCCTCCGGGCTGGCTCCTCCCCCTCCGGGCTGGCTCCTCCTCCTTCCAGGCCAGCCCCTTCCCCTCCGCACCGCTCCCTCCCCTCCTGCTCCGGCCCTTTCCCCCTCTCCGTTGGCTCCTCCCGCTCCGGGAAGGCGAGGACCCCGCCTCCCCCGCGGCTCCTGACTCCTCCCCCGGCCCCGCCCGGCCCCGCCCGCAGGCAACAGGACCTGTACCGCATCCTGAAGGCCTACACCGTCTACCGACCCCAGGAGGGGTATTGCCAAGCCCAGGCCCCCGTCGCCGCCGTCCTCCTCATGCATATGCCCGCCGAGGTGAGGTCACGGTGGGAGGGGTCACGGGGGAGGGGTCACGGGGGAGGGGGGCGGTCCCCGATGCCGGGGTCACCCCGCTGACCCCTCCCCTCTCCTCCCCTCCCCGCCCCCAGCAAGCTTTTTGGTGCCTGGTGCAGATCTGCGAGAAATACCTGCCCGGTTACTACAGCGCCGGCCTGGTGAGGGGGGGGCGGGGCAACGGGGGTCAACGGGGGGGTGATGGGGGTCAACGAGGGGGGTGGGAGGTCAACGGGGGTCAACGGGGGTCAACGGTAGTCAACGGGGGCCGGCGGTGGTCAACGGGGGGGGGTCAATGGGGGGTGATCGTGGTCAACGGGGGGGGGGATCAATGAAGGATGACGGGTGGCCAATGGGGGTCAGTAGGAGTCAAGGGGGGCCAATGGGGGTCAGCGAAGGATGATGGTGGCCAATGGTGGGCAATGGGGGTCAACGAAAGGTGATGGTGGCCAATGGGTGTCAGTCGGGGTCAATGGGGACCAATGGGGGTCAGTGAAGGATGATGGTGGCCGATGGTGGCCAATGGGGGCCAATGGGGCCAGTGAAGGATGATGGGGGCCAATGGGGGTCAATGGGGATCAATGGTGGCCAATGGTGGCCAATGGGGGTCAATGGGGATCCATGGGGGCCAGTGGGGCTCAATGAAGGATGATGGGGGGGGCCAATGAAGGACGATGGTGGCCAATGGGGGTCAACGGGAACCAATGGTGGCCAATGGGGGTCAATGGGGGTCAGTGGTGGCCAACGGAGGCCAATGGGGGCCAATGGAGGCCAACGGGGGCCAACGGGGAGATGCTGGGGGTCAGCGGTAGCCAATGGTGGCCAGTGGTGGCCAATGGTGGCCAATGGGGGCCAATGGTGGTCACTGGGGGTCAGTGGTGGCCAACGGAGGCCAATGGGGGCCAACGGGGAGACGCTGGGGGTCAGCGGTAGCCAATGGTGGCCAATGGTGGCCAACGGAGGTCAGTGGTGGCCAATGGAGGCCAATGGGGGCCAATGGGGAGACGCTGGGGGTCAGCGGTAGCCAATGGTGGCCAATGGTGGCCAATGGGGGTCAGTGGTGGCCAATGGTGGTCAATGGGGGTCAGTGGTGGCCAATGGAGGCCAACAGGGGCCAACGGGGAGACACTGGGGGTCAGCGGTAGCCAATGGTGGCCAGTGGTGGCCAATGGTGGCCAATGGTGGCCAATGGGGGTCAACGGGAACCAATGGTGGCCAATGGTGGTCAATGGGGGTCAGTGGTGGCCAATGGAGGCCAATGGGGGCCAACGGGGAGACGCTGGGGGTCAGCGGTAGCCAATGGTGGCCAGTGGTGGCCAATGGTGGTCAGTGGTGGCCAATGGGGGTCAGTGGTGGCCAATGGTGGCCAATGGTGGTCACTGGGGGTCAGTGGTAGCCAATGGAAGCCAATGGTGGTCACTGGGGGTCAGTGGTGGCCAATGGAAGCCAATGGGGGCCAACGGGGAGATGCTGGGGGTCAGCGGTAGCCAATGGTGGCCAATGGTGGCCAGTGGTGGCCAATGGTGGCCAATGGGGGTCAATGGTGGCCAATGGTGGTCAATGGTGGCCAATGGTGGTCACTGGGGGTCAGTGGTGGCCAATGGAAGCCAACGGGGGCCAACGGGGAGACGCTGGGGGTCAGCGGTAGCCAATGGTGGCCAGTGGTGGCCAATGGTGGTCAGTGGTGGCCAATGGGGGTCAGTGGTGGCCAACGGGGGTCAGTGGTGGCCAACGGCGGCCAACGGTGGTCAACGGAGGCCAACAGAAGCCAACGGGAGCCAACGGAGGCCAACGGGAGCCAACGGGGAGACGCCGGGGGTCAACGGGAGCCGGCGGGGTGCGCGCGGGGGGGGTGGCGTCTCTGACCCCGCCCTCCCCCCGTCTCCCCGCCCCCAGGAGGCGGTGCAGCTGGACGGGGAGGTGTTCGGGGCGTTGCTGCGACGGGCGGCCCCCGCCGCCCACCGGCACCTGCGGCGTTTCCGGGTGGAGCCGGTGCTTTACCTGACCGAGTGGTTCATGTGCATCTTCGCCCGCAGCCTGCCCTGGGCCGCCGTCCTGCGCGTCTGGGACATGTTCTTCTGCGAGGGTAGGGGCTGGCGCCACGGGCGGGGACGGGGCGGGGCGGCGGCGGCCACGCCCACGGCCTGCGTTGTCACGCCGGCGTCCCCGTCCCGCCTCCGTGTCCCCACGTCCCCACATCCGTGGCCCGTGGCCCACCTCCGTGTCCCACCGCCCACGTCCGTGTCCCACCTCCCGTATCCACGTCCCACCTCCGTGTCCCGTGTCCCACGTCCACGTCCCACCTCCCACGTCCCCCATCTTCACCCCAATGTCCCACCCCCACGTCCCACCTCCCGTCTCTGTGTCCCACCTCCGTGTCCTGTGTCCCACATCCACATCCACATCCCATATCCACGTCCCACGTCCACGTCCCATGTCCCATCTCCCACGTCCCTCATCTTCATGCCAATGTCCCACATCCATGTCCCACCTCCATGTCCCGTGTCCCACATCCACATCCGTGTCCCATATCCACGTCCCATGTCCCATCTCCCATCTCCCATGTCCCTCATCTTCATGCCAATGTCCCACATCCACGTCCCATCTCCCATATCCACCTCCCACCTCCATGTCCCATGTCCCACATCCACATCCACGTCCCCACCTCCGTGTCCCACCTCCCACGTCCCCCATCTTCACCCCAATGTCCCACCCCCACGTCCCACCTCCCGTCTCCACGTCCCACCTCCATGTCCCGTGTCCCACATCCACATCCGCGTCCCATATCCACGTCCCACGTCCACGTCCCATGTCCCATCTCCCACGTCCCTCATCTTCGTGCCAATGTCCCACATCCACGTCCCACCTCCCATCTCCACCTCCCACCTCCGTGTCCCATGTCCCACCTCCACATCCCACGTCCCCACCTCCGTGTCCCACCTCCCACCTCCGTGTCCCACCTCCCACGTCCCCCATCTTCACCCCAACATCCCACCCCCACGTCCCCCATCTTCACCCCAACGTCCCACCCCCACATCCCACCTCCATGTCCCGTGTCCCACATCCACATCCGTGTCCCATATCCACGTCCCACGTCCACGTCCCATGTCCCATC
The DNA here is from genome assembly GCA_037953605.1 of Necrosyrtes monachus. Taxonomy (NCBI): domain Eukaryota; kingdom Metazoa; phylum Chordata; class Aves; order Accipitriformes; family Accipitridae; genus Necrosyrtes; species Necrosyrtes monachus. The sequence goes on from JAZGTQ010000621.1 coordinate 35,361, forward strand.
TCCCACATCTCTCATCTTCGTGCCAATGTCCCACATCCATGTCCCACCTCCCATATCCACCTCCCACCTCCGTGTCCTGTGTCCCACATCCACATCCATGTCCCATCTCCACGTCCCACCTCCGTGTCCCGTGTCCCACATCCACATCCCACGTCCCCACCTCCGTGTCCCACCTCCCACGTCCACGTCCCACCTCCCACGTCCCCCATCTTCACCCCAACGTCCCACCCCCACGTCCCACCTCCATGTCCCGTGTCCCACATCCACATCCACATCCCACCTCCGTGTCCCGTGTCCCACATCCACATCCGTGTCCCATATCCACGTCCCACGTCCACGTCCCATGTCCCATCTCCCACGTCCCTCATCTTCATGCCAATGTCCCACATCCACGTCCCACCTCCCATCTCCACCTCCCACCTCCGTGTCCCATGTCCCACCTCCACATCCCACGTCCCCACCTCCGTGTCCCACCTCCCACCTCCGTGTCCCACCTCCCACGTCCCCCATCTTCACCCCAACATCCCACCCCCACGTCCCACCTCCCATAACCACGTCCCACCTCCATGTCCCGTGTCCCACACCGACATCCCACGTCCCCACCTCCGTGTCCCACATCCCACGTCCACGTCCCCCCCGTTCCCGCCCCCCACCCCGTTTTCGGCCCCCCCCAGGGGTGAAGATCCTGTTCCGCGTGGGGCTGGTGCTGCTCCGCCAGGCGCTGGGGACCCCCGAAAAGCTGCGCGCCTGCCAGGGCATGTACGAGACCATGGAGCGCCTGCGCAGCGTGCCCCCCCCCGGCCTGCGCGAGGACGCCCTCGTCCAGCAGGTTTGGGGGGGGGGGGGGCATGGGGGGGGGGGTTGGAGGGGGATTGGGGGGGGATTGGGGGGAAATTGGGGGGTATTGGGAGGGATTGGGGGGGTATTGGGGGGAATTGGAGGGGGATTGGGGGGGCATTGGGGGGGATTGGAGGGGGATTGGGGGGGATTGGGGAGCATTAGGGGGGATTGGGGGGCATTGGGGGGGATTGGAGGGGGATTGGGGGGCATTGGGGGGGATTGGGGGGGATTGGGGGGGGGATTGGGGAGCATTGGGGGGGCATTGGGGGGGATTGGAGGGGGATTGGGGGGGGATTGGGGAGCATTGGGGGGGCATTGGGGGAAATTGGGGGGTATTGGGAGGGATTGGGGGGGTATTGGGGGGATTGGAGGGGGATTGGGGGGGCATTGGGGGGGATTGGAGGGGGATTGGGGGGGATTGGGGAGCATTGGGGGGGCATTGGGGGGGATTGGGGGGGATTGGGGGGGGGATTGGGGAGCATTGGGGGGGCATTGGGGGAAATTGGGGGGTATTGGGAGGGATTGGGGGGGATTGGGGGGATTAGGGGGAAATTGGGGGGGATTGGGGGGCATTGGGGGGTATTGGGGGGGATTGGGGAGCATTGGGGGGGCATTGGGGGAAATTGGGGGGGATTGGGCGGGATTGGGGGGGATTGGAGGGGGATTGGGGGGGCATTGGGGGGGATTGGAGGGGGATTGGGGGGGATTGGGGAGCATTGGGGGGATTGGGGGGGATTAGGGGGTATTGGGGGGATTGGGGAGCATTGGGGGGGCATTGGGGGGGATTGGGGGGGATTGGGGGGAAATTGGGGGGGATTGGGGGGCATTGGGGGAAATTGGGGGGTATTGGGAGGGATTGGGGGGGATTGGGGGGGATTAGGGGGAAATTGGGGGGGATTGGGGGGCATTGGGGGGGTATTGGGGGGGATTGGGGAGCATTGGGGGGGCATTGGGGGGGATTGGGGGGGTACTGGGGGGGATTGGGGGGGATTGGGGGGAAATTGGGGGTATTGGGGGGCATTGGGGGGGTATTGGGGGGCACTGGAGGGCATTGGGGGGTATTGGGGGGTATTGGGGGGCACTGGGGGGCATTGGGGGGGCATTGGGGGGTATTGGAGGGGATTAGGGGGGGATTGGGGGGGTACTGGGGGGGACTGGGGGAGTATTGGGGGGGATTGGGGGGCATTGGGGGGTATTGGGAGGCATTGGAGTGGGCATTGGGGGGCACTGGGGGGGATTGGGGAGCACTGGGGGGGCACTGGGGGTCTATTGGGGGTATTGGGGGGGCATTGGGGGACACTGGAGGGGTATTGGGGGGATTGGGGGGCATTGGGGGGTGTAGGGGGGTATTGGGGGGCAATGGAGGGGGATTGGGGGGCACTGGGGGGGATTGGGGGGGCATTGGGGGACACTGGAGGGGTATTGGGGGGCATTGGGGGGCATTGGGGGGATTGGGGGGCACTGGAGGGGTATTGGGGGCACTGGGGGCCCATTGGGGGCCATGGGGGGGCATGGAGGTGCTGGGGGGGGCACAGGAGAACCCGGTGGGGGCGGGGGGACACGACACCCAGGCGAGACATTTTGGGGGGGGAGACGGGGATAAACTGGGGGGGGTGGGGTGGAGGAGGAGGAGGGGCAGGTTTTGGGGGTGCCGTTGACGCGGGGGGGGGCGCCCGTGTCCCCGTCCCCCCCGTCCCCCCCCAGGTGACGTCGGTGCCGGTGACGGAAGCGCTGCTGGAGCGGGAAAGCGGGGCGCAGCTGCGGCGATGGCGGGAGACGCGGGGGGAGCTGCAGCGGCCGCCCCCCCCTCGCCTGCACGGGGCCCGGGCCATCCTGCAGGAGAGGCGACGCCGGGGGGGGGACCCCCAAAACGAGGGGGGGGCGCACCCCCACGAAGCGACGGAATCCCCCAAAAAGGGCGGCACCCAAAAAAAGGGGGGCACCCAGAAAGAAGAGGGTACCCAGAAAGGGGGGGGCACCCAAAAAAAGGGGGGCACCCAGAAAGAAGAGGGCACCCAGAAAGGGGGGGGCACCCAAAAAAAGGGGGGCACCCAGAAAGAAGAGGGCACCCAGAAAGGGGGGGGGACCCAAAAAGAAGGGGTGTCCCCCCCCCCGTCGGCGTCGTGCCGAATCCCTTCGAAATTTGGGGGGGGGGCTTTGGAGGAAGAGGAGGAGGAGGAGGAGGAGGAGGAAGAGCGGCGGAGACCCCCCCCCGGAGGAGCTGAGGGGCTGCGGGACCCCCCCGGGCTGGGGGACACCTATTTCTGAGGGTAGGTGGGGGGGGGAGATTGATTGACGGGTGATTGACAGCTGGGAAGGGGGTGATTGACAGCTGGGGGAGTGATTGACAGCCGAGAGGGGGGTGATTGACAGCTGGGATGGGGATGATTGACAGCTGGGAGGGGGGATTGACAGGTGGGGGGATGATTGACAGTTGTGGGGGGTGATTGACAGCTGGGAAGGGGGTGATTGACAGCTGTTGGGGTGATTGACAGCTGGAGGGGTGATTGACAGCTCTGGAGGGGGGTGATTGACAGCTGGAGGAGTGATTGACAGTTGTGGGGGGGTGATCGACAGCTGGGGGGTGATTGGCAGCTGGGGGAGTGATTGACAGCTGGGAGGGGGATGATTGACAGTTGTGGGGGATGATTGACAGCTGGAGGGATGATTGACAGTTTGGGGGGGTTGATTGACAGCTGGGAAGGGTGTGATTGACAGCTGGGGGAGTGATTGACAGCCAGGAGGGGGGTGATTGACAGCTGGGAAGGGGGTGATTGACAGCTGGAGGAGTGATTGACAGCTGGAGGAGTGATTGACAGCTGGGAGGGTGATTGACAGCTCTGGGGGGTGATTGACAGCTGGGAGGGTGATTGACAGCTCTGGGGGGTGATTGACAGCTGGGAGGGGGGTGATTGACAGTTGTGGGGGATGATTGACAGCTGGGAAGGGGGTGATTGACAGCTAGGGGAGTGATTGACAGCCAGGAGGGGGGTGATTGACAGCTGTGGGGAGTGATTGACAGCTGGAGGGGTGATTGACGACAGCTGGGAGGGGGATGATTGACAGCTGGAGGGGTGATTGACAGCTGGGGGAGTGATTGACAGCCGGGAGGGGGGTGATTGACAGCAGTGGGGTTTGATTGACAGCTGCCATTAAAGGTCGCGGCGGGTGGCCTTTGATTGACGGCCGCCTCCTTCTGATTGACAGCTCCCTGGGAAGCCGAGCTCCGAGTGCCGCCCCTCGATCGATCGATTGATCGATCAACTGATCGACAGCCCGCGGCTGATTGACAGCTCCCCGCCCCGCCCCCCCCTTGATTGACACTCCGGCCAGCCCGTGATTGACAGCTCCGCCTGATCGATCGGTCGATCGACTGATTGACAGCTCCGTCTGATTGATTGACAGCTCCGTGGGATTGATCGATCGATTGATGGACAGCTCCGCCTGATCGATCGGTCGATCGATTGATTGACAGCTCCGTCTGATTGATTGACAGCTCCGTGGGATTGATCAATCGATTGATTGACAGCTCCGCCTGATCGATCGGTCGATTGATTGATTGACAGCTCTGATTGATTGACAGCTCCGTCTGATTGACAGCTCTGATTGATTGATCGACAGCTCCATCTGATTGATTGACAGCTCCGTCTGATCGATCGATTGACAGCTCCGCCTGATCAATCGGTTGATTGATTGACAGCTCTGTCTGATTGATTGACAGCTCCGTGGGATTGATCGATCGATTGACAGCTCCATCCGATCGATCGATCAATTGATTGACAGCTCCGTCTGATTGATTGACAGCTCCGTGGGATTGATCGATCGATTGATTGACAGCTCCGCCTGATCGATCAGTCAATTGATTGATTGACAGCTCTGTCTGATTGATTGACAGCTCCGTCTGATCGATCGATTGATTGACAGCTCCGCCTGATCGATCGGTCGATCGACTGATTGACAGCTCTGATTGATTGACAGCTCCGTCTGATTGACAGCTCTGATTGATCGATCGACAGCTCCATCTGATTGATTGACAGCTCCGTCTGATCGATCGATTGACAGCTCCGCCTGATCAATCGGTTGATTGATTGATTGACAGCTCCGTCTGATTGATTGACAGCTCTGTGGGATTGATCGATTGATTGACAGCTCCATCCGATCGATCAATCGATTGATTGATTGACAGCTCCATCTGATTGATTGACAGCTCCGTGGGATTGATCGATCGATTGATTGACAGCTCCATCCGATCGATCGATCAATTGATTGACAGCTCCGTCTGATTGATTGACAGCTCCGTGGGATTGATCGATCGATCGATCGACAGCTCCGTCCGATCGATCCATCCATCGATCGATCGATTGACAGCTCCCCCGTCGCCCCGCCGCCCCCCCCGATTGATCGATTGATTGATTGACAGCCCCCGGTTGATTGACAGCTCCCCCGCGCGCTTATTTAACGGGACGACCCCCTCCCCGCCCCGCCCCCCCCCGGTATTTTGGGTCAAAAAACGCCAAAACCAGGCTCGAGGCCCCGACTCGTTATTGGGACGCGGCCCCTTTAAGAGCGCCCGGCCCCGCCCACCGCCGGGCGCACGGCGATGACGCCACTTCCGCCCGGAAGTGCGACCGCCGCCGTCGCGCAGCCACCGGCGGGGTGCGGGCCCGCGGGCGCGGGGAAAGAGCGGGGGGGGGGGTTTCATTTGCATATGCAAATGAGGGGCGGCGAGCGGGTTAATTAAGGGGGCGATGGGGGGCGTTAATTGGGGGAGGGGTTAATGAGGGGGGCGCGGCGCTAATTGGGGGTTAATGAGGGGATGGGGGGGCCGGGGAGGGGGTTGATTAAGGGGGTTTAATTAATGAGGAGGGGTTAATTAGCGGGGCTGCAGTGGGGAGAGGGGCATGGGGGGGCGTTGGGGCCGGGGGTGGGGGAGTGAGGGCCGTTAATTGGGGTTAATTAGCGGCGGTGGGGGGGGTAATTAATTGGGGTTGTTGCGGCCTAATATGGGGCTGGTGGCGGGGGTTAATTAGGGCCGTTAATAGGAGCTAATTAGGGCTGGTGACGGGGGTTAATTGGGGCTGGCGATGGGGGTTCTTGGGGCTTAATTGGGGCTGTTAATGGGTGTTAATTAGGGCCGTTAATGGGGCTAACTGGGGGCAGGTAATGGGGGCTCTTGGGGGTTAATTAGCACCGTTAATGGGGGTTAATTGGGGCTATTAATGGGGGTAATTAGGGACATTAATGTGGCTAATAGGGGCTGGTGATGGGGGCTAATTAGCACCGTTAATGGGGGTTCTTGGGGCCTAATTAGGGCTGTTAATGGGGGCTATTAATGGGTGTTAATTAGGGCCAGGAATGGGAGTTAATTGGGGGCTGGTAACGGGGGTCTTGGCGCTAATTGGGGCCGTTAATGGGGGTTAATGGTAGCCATTAATGGGTATTAATTGGGGCCGTTAATGGGGCTAATTGGGGGCTGGTAATGGGGGTTCTTGGGGCCTCGTTAGGGCCATTAATGGGGGTTAATTAGCACCATTAATGGGGCTAATTGGGGGCTGGTAATGGGGATTTGGGGGGTTAATTAGCGCAGTTAGTGCACGTTCATTAGCGCCGTTATTGGGGCTTAATTGGGGCCGTTAATGGGAGTTAATTGGGGCTGGTAATGGGGGTTCTTGGGGGTTAATTAGCAGCGTTAATGGGGTTTAATTGGAGCCATTAATGGGCGTTAACTGGGGCCGTTAATGGGGCTAATTGGGGGCTGGTAACGGGGGTTTGGGGGGTTAATTAGCGCCATTAGTGCGAGTTAATTGGAGGCATTAATGGGGGTTAATTAGCACCATTAATGGGAGTTAATTGGGGCTGGTAATGGGGGTTTTGGGGGCCTCGTTAGGGCCATTAATGGGCGTTAATTGGAGCCAGTAATGGGCGTTAATTAGGGCCATTAATGGAGCCAATTAGGGGCTGGTAATGGGGGTTTGGGGGCCTAATTAGCACCGTTACTGGGGCTTAATTGGAGCCATTAATGGGGTTAATTAGCGCCGTTAATTGGGGCCTGCCAGGAAGGTTAATTAGCGCCGGTAACGAGCCGCCCCCCAGCCCCCATGGCCAAGCGCCGCCCCAGGTTCGAGGACCCCGAGGACGAGGAGGAGGAGGAGGAGGAAGAGCAGCCCCGCCCCCCCCGCAAGAGGGTGAGCGCCGTGGGGCAGCTGTGGGGCGGCTGTGGGGCAGCCGTGGGGCAGCCGTGGGGCGGCTGTGGGGCAGCTGTGGGGCAGCTATAGGGTGCCCAGAGAGGTGTGGGGCAGCCGTGGGGCAGCCGTGGGGCTGTGGAGAGGCCGTGGGGCAGCCGTGGGGCAGCTGTGGGGCAGGTGTGGGGCAGCTATAGGGTGCCCAGAGAGCTGTGGGGCAGCTGTGGGGCGGCTATGGGGCTGTGGAGAGGCTGTGGGGCAGCCGTGGGGCAGGTGTGGGGCAGCTATGGGGCTGTGGAGAGGCTGTGGGGCAGCTGTGGGGCAGCCGTGGGGCAGGTGTGGGGCAGCTATAGGGTGCCCAGAGAGGTGTGGGGCAGCTGTGGGGCAGCTATGGGGCTGTGGAGAGGCCGTGGGGCAGCCGTGGGGCAGCCGTGGGGCAGCCGTGGGGCTGTGGAGAGGCCGTGGGGCAGGTGTGGGGCAGGTGTGGGGCAGCTATAGGGTGCCCAGAGAGGTGTGGGGCAGCTGTGGGGTGGCTATGGGGCTGTGGAGAGGCCGTGGGGCAGCCGTGGGGCAGCCGTGGGGCTGTGGAGAGGCCGTGGGGCAGCCGTGGGGCAGCTGTGGGGCAGGTGTGGGGCAGCTATAGGGTGCCCAGAGAGGTGTGGGGCAGCTGTGGGGCAGCTATGGGGCTGTGGAGAGGCCGTGGGGCAGCTATAGGGGACCGTGGGGTGCCCAGGGAGGTGTGGGGCAGCCGTGGGGTGGCTATGGGGCAGGTGTGGGGCAGGTGTGGGGCAGCTATAGGGTGCCCAGAGAGCTGTGGGGCAGCTGTGGGGCGGCTATGGGGCTGTGGAGAGGCTGTGGGGCAGCCGTGGGGCAGGTGTGGGGCAGCTATGGGGCTGTGGAGAGGCTGTGGGGCAGCTGTGGGGCAGCCGTGGGGCAGGTGTGGGGCAGCTATAGGGTGCCCAGAGAGGTGTGGGGCAGCTGTGGGGCAGCTATGGGGCTGTGGAGAGGCCGTGGGGCAGCCGTGGGGCAGCCGTGGGGCAGCCGTGGGGCTGTGGAGAGGCCGTGGGGCAGGTGTGGGGCAGGTGTGGGGCAGCTATAGGGTGCCCAGAGAGGTGTGGGGCAGCTGTGGGGTGGCTATGGGGCTGTGGAGAGGCCGTGGGGCAGCCGTGGGGCAGCCGTGGGGCTGTGGAGAGGCCGTGGGGCAGCCGTGGGGCAGCTGTGGGGCAGGTGTGGGGCAGCTATAGGGTGCCCAGAGAGGTGTGGGGCAGCTGTGGGGCAGCTATGGGGCTGTGGAGAGGCCGTGGGGCAGCTATAGGGGACCGTGGGGTGCCCAGGGAGGTGTGGGGCAGCCGTGGGGTGGCTATGGGGCAGGTGTGGGGCAGGTGTGGGGCAGCTATAGGGTGCCCAGAGAGCTGTGGGGCAGCTGTGGGGCGGCTATGGGGCTGTGGAGAGGCTGTGGGGCAGCCGTGGGGCAGGTGTGGGGCAGCTATGGGGCTGTGGAGAGGCTGTGGGGCAGCTGTGGGGCAGCCGTGGGGCAGGTGTGGGGCAGCTATAGGGTGCCCAGAGAGGTGTGGGGCAGCTGTGGGGCAGCTATGGGGCTGTGGAGAGGCCGTGGGGCAGCCGTGGGGCAGCCGTGGGGCAGCCGTGGGGCTGTGGAGAGGCCGTGGGGCAGGTGTGGGGCAGGTGTGGGGCAGCTATAGGGTGCCCAGAGAGGTGTGGGGCAGCTGTGGGGTGGCTATGGGGCTGTGGAGAGGCCGTGGGGCAGCCGTGGGGCAGCCGTGGGGCTGTGGAGAGGCCGTGGGGCAGCCGTGGGGCAGCTGTGGGGCAGGTGTGGGGCAGCTATAGGGTGCCCAGAGAGGTGTGGGGCAGCTGTGGGGCAGCTATGGGGCTGTGGAGAGGCCGTGGGGCAGCTATAGGGGACCGTGGGGTGCCCAGGGAGGTGTGGGGCAGCCGTGGGGTGGCTATGGGGCAGGTGTGGGGCAGGTGTGGGGCAGCTATAGGGTGCCCAGAGAGGTGTGGGGCAGCTGTGGGGCGGCTATGGGGCTGTGGAGAGGCTGTGGGGCAGCTGTGGGGGGCCATGGGGTGGCTCTGGAGGTGTGGGGCAGCCGTGGGTGCTATGGGGCAGCTATGGGGCTGCGGAGAGGCCGTGGGGCAGCCGTGGGGCGGCTACGGGTGACTATGTGGTGGCCGTGGGGCAGCTATAGGGGATCACGGGGGTGCCCAGGGAGGTGTGGGGCAGCCGTGGGTCGGCTGTGGGTCGCTGTGGGTGTCTGTGGGTCAGCTGTGGGTGTCTGTGGGTGTCCGTGGGCCGGCTGCGGGTCGCTGTGGGTTGGCCGTGGGTGGCCGTGGGTGTCTGTGGGTGGCCGTGGGTCAGCTGTGGGTGTCCGTGGGTGTCCGTGGGTTGGCCGTGGGTGTCCGTGGGTGGCTGTGGGTCACTGTGGGTGGCCGTGGGTCGGCTGTGGGTCGGCCATGGGTGCCCGTGGGTGCCCGTGGGTCGGCCGTGGGTCGGCCATGGGTGCCCGTGGGTGCCCATGGGTGGCCGTGGGTGGCCGTGGGTCAGCCGTGGGTCAGCCGTGGGTCGCTGTGGGTGGCCGTGGGTGCCCATGGGTGGCTGTGGGTGCCCGTGGGTCGGCCGTGGGTGCCCGTGGGTCGCTGTGGGTGCCCGTGGGTGGCCGTGGGTGTCCATGGGTGCCCGTGGGTCAGCTGTGGGTGCCCGTGGGTGCCCGTGGGTGTCCATGGGTCGCCGTGGGTCACTGTGGGTGCCTGTGGGTGCCCGTGGGTGCCCGTGGGTGCCCGTGGGTGCCCGTGGGTGGCCGTGGGTGAGCGGGGTGTGACGCAGGCGGCGGTGGCCGTGGGTGCCCGTGGGTTGCTGTGGGTGCCCGTGGGTGGCCGTGGGTGCCCGTGGGTGAGCGGGGTGTGACGCAGGCGGCGGTGGCCGTGGGTGCCCGTGGGTCGCCGTGGGTGGCCGTGGGTCGCCGTGGGTCACTGTGGGTGCCCGTGGGTCGGCCGTGGGTGCCCGTGGGTCGGCCGTGGGTGTCCATGGGTCGCCGTGGGTGCCCGTGGGTGCCCGTGGGTGGCCGTGGGTGGCCGTGGGTGAGCGGGGTGTGACGCAGGCGGCGGTGGCCGTGGGTGGCCGTGGGTCGCTGTGGGTGCCCGTGGGTCGGCTGTGGGTGGCCGTGGGTGGCCGTGGGTGGCCGTGGGTGTCCATGGGTCGCCGTGGGTCACTGTGGGTGCCCGTGGGTCGGCCGTGGGTGCCCGTGGGTCGGCTGTGGGTGCCTGTGGGTCGGCCGTGGGTCACTGTGGGTGCCCGTGGGTCGGCCGTGGGTGCCCGTGGGTGCCCGTGGGTGGCCGTGGGTGGCCGTGGGTGGCCGTGGGTGGCCGTGGGTGAGCGGGGTGTGACGCAGGCGGCGGTGGCCGTGGGGGGCCCGGGGAGCCGGTTCTCGGGGAAACCGTCGCTGGACAGCGACGAGGAGGACGAGGAGGAGGAGGAGGACGAAGGCTCCGGCGCCGCCAAGTACGACCTGCTGCTGCCCCCCGGCGCGGAGGGTGAGTGCTGGGGGGCACCTATGGGCTCTATAGGGGCTGGGGGGCGGCGGGGGGGTGGCTGTGGGGGTCTATAGGGGCTGGGGGGTGGCTATGGGGCAGCTATGGGGCAGCTACAGGGGTCTATGGGGCTGGGGGGCAGTTATGGGGCAGCTATGGGGGTCTATAGGGGCTGTGGGGCGGCTATGGGCGTCTATAGGGGCTGGGGGTGGCTGTGGGGCAGCTATGGGGTGGCTATGGGGGTCTATAGGGGCTGTGGGGCGGCTATGGGGGTCTATAGGGGCTGGGAGTGGCTATGGGGCAGCTATAGGGTAGCTACAGGGGTCTGTAGGGGCTATGGGGGTCTATAGGGGAGCTATGGGGGTCTATAGGGGCTGGGGGGCGGCGGGGGGTGGCTGTGGGGGTCTATAGGGGCTGGGGGGCAGCTATGGGGCAGCTATGGGGGTCTATAGGGGCTGGGGGGCAGCTATAGGGCAACTACAGGGGTCTATAGGGGCTGGGGGCAGCTATGGGGCAGCTATGGGGGTCTATAGGGGCTGGGGGGTGGCTATGGGGCAGCTATAGGGCAGCTACAGGGGTCTATAGGGGCTGGGGGTGGCTATGGGGCAGCTATGGGGGTCTATAGGGGCTGGGGGGTGGCTATGGGGCAGCTATAGGGCAGCTACAGGGGTCTATAGGGGCTGGGGGTGGCTGTGGGGCAGCTATGGGGCGGCTGTGGGGGTCTATAGGGGCTGTGGGGGTCTATAGGGGCTGTGGGGTGGCTATGGGGCCTATGTGGATCCAAGGGGGGGCCGTGGGGTGGCTATGGGGCTCCTATGGGGTGTCTATGGGAGCCTGTGGGGGAGCTATGGGGCCCATAGGGCTCTATAGAGGCTGTGGGGCAGCTATGGGGCAGCTGGGGGGCAGCTATGGGGCAGCTGGGGGGCTACTACAGGGCATATGGGGCAGGTATAGTGCCTATGGGGTATCTATGGGGCAGCTATGGGGCAGCTGTGGGGCTACTACAGAACTTATGGGGCAGCTATGGGGCCCATAAAGCTCTACAGGCACTATGGGAGCGCTGTAGGTGCTGTGGGGCTTATGGGGGATCTATGGGGCAGGGGGGGATCTATGGGGCAGCTGTGGGGCTAGTACAGGACTTATGGGGCAGCTGCGCGGCTACTACAAGTCCTATGGGGCCCGTGAAGCGCTATAGACGCTATAGGACGGCTGCCGGCGTTATGGGGGGGGAATCTGTGGGGCGGGGGGATCTATGGGGCAGGGAGTGAATCTATGGGGCGGGGAGGGAATCTATGGGGCAGGAAGTGAATCTCTGGGGCGGGAGTGAATCTCTGGGGCGGGGGGATCTATGGGGCAGGGAGTGAATCTATGGGGTGGGAGGGAATCTATGGGGCAGGGAGTGAATCTCTGGGGCGGGAGGGAATCTCTGGGGCAGGAGGAAATCTATGGGGCGGAAGGGAATCTCTGGGGCAGGGAGGGAATCTCTGGGGCAGGAGGAAATCTCTGGGGCAGGAGGAAATCTCTGGGGCAGGGAGGGAATCTATGGGGTGGGGGGATCTGTGGGGCAGGGAGTGAATCTCTGGGGCAGGGAAGGAATCTGTGGGGCAGGGAGTGAATCTGTGGGGCGGGAGTGAATCTTTGGGGCGGGGAGGGAATCTCTGGGGCAGGGAGGGAATCTATGGGGCAGGGAGTGAATCTCTGGGGCGGGGGGGATCTGTGGGGCAGGGATTGAATCTATGGGGTGGGAGGGAATCTATGGGGCAGGGAGTGAATCTCTGGGGCAGGAGGAAATCTATGGGGCGGAAGGGAATCTATGGGGCAGGGAGTGAATCTCTGGGGCAGGGAGTGAATCTCTGGGGCGGGGGGGATCTGTGGGGCGGGGGGGCCGCGCTGACGGCCGTGCCCCCCCAGGCGAGGAGGCGTGGGCGGGGGGGGCGGAGGAGGGGGGGGGCCCCCCCCTGACCCCCTTCAACCTGGCGGAGGAGCTGGCCGAGGGCACCTTCGACCCCCAGGGCCACTACCTGCCCCGCCGGGGGGGGCGGCCCCCCGACCCCTGGCTGGAGGCCGTCGACTGGGTGAGGGGGAAGCGGGGCGGAAGCGGGGGGGAAGTGGGGCGGAAGTGGGGGAAATGCGGGGGTTGGAGGGAAACGGGGTTTGGGGGGAAACGGGGAATGGGGGGGTTGGGGGGAAATGGAGTGGAGGAGGAAGGGGGGAGGAAGTGGGGGGGTTGAGGGAAGGGGGGGTTTGGGGGAATGGGGGAAATGGGGGGTTGGGGGGAACAGGGGAGTGGAGGGGGGAAGAGGAGAGGAAGTGGGGGGGGAAGTGAGGGGGAAACGGGAGGTTTGGGGGGGAAATGGGGGAATGGGGGGGTTGGGGGGGAAATGGGGGGTTTGGGGGGGAAGTGAGGGGGAAGGGGGTAATGGGGGGGTTGGGGATGTGGGGGGGAAATGGAGGGTGTGGAGGGGGGAAGGGGGAGGAAGTGGGCAGGAAGTAGGGCGTTTGGGGGGAAATGGGTTTGGGGGGTTGGGGGAAATGGGGGAAACAGGGTTTGGGGGGAAGTGGGGGGGAAGGGGGCAATGGGGGGGAAATGGGGGGTTTGGGGGTGTGGAGGGGGGAAGGGGGGAGGAAGTGGGGGGAAGTGAGGGGGAAACGGGGGGTTTGGGGAGGAAATGGGGGAATGGGGGGTTGGGGGGGAAATGGGGGGTGGGGGGAAATGGGGGGTTTGGGGGGGAAGTGAGGGGGAAGGGGGGGAAATGGGGGGTTTGGGGACGTGGGGGGGAAATGGAGGGCGTGGAGGGGGGAAGTGGGGAGGAGAGGAGGAAGGGAGGGAAATGGGAGGGAAGTGGGGGGAAATGGGGGGGAAATGGGGGGTTTGGGGACATGGGGGGGAAATGGAGGGCGTGGAGGGGGGAAGGGGGGAGGAAGTGAGGCAAAGGGGGGGGGTGGGGACATGGACAGGGGGACCATTGGGGGGGAAATGGGGGAGCTGGGGGAAAATGGGGGGGAAATGGGGAAATGGGAGTAAAGGGGGGAAATGGGGAGGAAATGGGAGGAAAGGGGGGAAATGGGGAGGAAATGGGAGTGTAGAAGAGGCGGGGGGGGCACGGGGGTGTTGGGGACCCAGCGGGGGGCTCGGCAGCCCCCCCCAACCGCCCCCATCTCCGTGTCCCCCCCCCCAGATGACGATCAAACCGCGCCCCCCCCCGAAAGAAAAGGACGAGGAAGAGGAAGATGCTGACGGCGGGGGGGGGGGCGAGGAAGGCCCGTCCCCCCCCCCGCTGCCCCTCCTGCTGCGGGGGGTGCTGGCCCTGCTGCGGCCCGGCGAGACGGTGGGGGGGGCCCTGCGTCGTTTGGGGGGGGTCGGGGGGGGCTCCGGGGCGGGGGGACGTCGCCCCCGCCCCCCCCCCCAGTTAGAGGAACTGGCCGAACTGGCCGACGGGCTGGTGGCCCGGGGGCTCTTTGGAATTTTCCAGGAAACGCGGGAAAGGCTGGGGCTCCGCCTCCAAAATTTGGGGGGGGGCGGCAGCGGCGGCGGCCCCCCCCCAAATCCGGCCAGCCACCCCCCCGCGGCCCCCACCCTCGATATTTTCGCCCCCGAGGAAGAGCAAGAGGAAGAGGAAGAGGAAGGAGAACGGCGAGCGGAGGAAGGTGAGCGCGGGGGGGGCGGGGGGGGTTGGGGTGACCCCCCCCCGGGGTTTTTGGTGATTTTGGGGGTTTTTTGTTTTTTTTTTTTTTTCGCAGGGGGGGGCGAAGTGCTGTGGGAATACAAGTGGGAGCACGGGGGGGACGCTCGCCTCTACGGCCCCTTCAGCAGCGCCCAGATGCAGGTGGGGGGGGCCCTAAAAAAATCGGGGGGGGGCCCCTAAAAAATTCGGGGGGGGTCCTAAAAAACTTGGGGGAGGGGGGCCTAAAAAATCGGGGCGGCCCGAAAAAGTTTGGGGGGGGCAGTGTAAAAATTAGAGGGGACTCCCTAAAAAATTGGGACGGTCCTAAAAAATTTAGAGGAGCATCTTAAAAAATGGGGGGGGCTAAAAAGTTGGGGGGGCGTAAAAAATTGGGGGGGTGCCCTAAAAAATTGGGGGGGTGCCCTAAAAAATTGGGGGGGTGCCCTAAAAAATTCGGGGGGGTGCCCTAAAAAACTCAGAGAGACACCCTAAAGATTTGGGGGGGCACCCTAAAAAAATTGGGGGGGCCCTAAAAAATTCGGAGGGACACTCTAAAAAGTTGGGGGGCACCCTCAAAAATGGGGGGGCACCCTAAGAAATTGGGGGGGCCCTAAAAACTTCGGAGGGAGCCCCTAAAAAATTCAAAGAGGCACCCTAAAAAAGAGGGGGGCCCTAAAAAATTCAGCGAGACACTTTAAAAAATTGGGGGGGGCCCTAAAAACTTTGGAGCAGTGTCCTAAAAAATTGGGGGGGCCCTAAAAAATTCGGAGGGGGACCCTAAAAAATGGGGGGGCCCTAAAGATTCGGGGGGGGGCAGCCTAAAAAATTGGGGGGGCAGCCTAAAGCGGGAGCCAGGGGGGTGAAATTATTTAGAAATGGATTTACGGGGCTGGGGGGGGGCAGAGGATTTTTGGGGTGCCCCCCCTGACCCTTTTTTTTTTTTTTTTTTGGGGTGTCCCCCCCCCAGGAGTGGGCGTCGCAGGGCTATTTCGAGGGGGGGGCGCGCTGCCGGCGGGTGCACCCCCAGGGTCCCTTCTACGACTGCGCCCGCATCGATTTCCAGCTTTATACCTGAGGGGGGGGGCACTGGGGCCCCCCCAGTTTGTTACTGGGGGGGATAATAACATTATTACTGGAAATATTAATATTATTACTGGGAAAAATGCGTTATTAAACGTTAATTTTTTTTTGCGCGCCCCCCCCCCCCCCCCCCGTGGAATTAATTTGTGTTTGAAATTTGGAGGGGGGGTCGCGAAAGCCGCTGCGGTTGTGCCCCCCCCCCCAAGTTGTGGGGCAGCCCCCCAAATTGACGCGGAGGCTCGGGGGGGGGGGGGGTCTCGGGGTTTATTTTTTTTGGGGGGGGGGGCAGGGGGGCGTGTCCGTTCTGCCCCCCCCCCCCACGGTGGCAGCTCGGGGGGGGCCGTCGGTCAGGGGATGGGGGGCCTGTGGGGGGGGGGGCAGAGGGGGGGTGTGGGGCCGGGCTGCCCCCCAACTGCCCCAGAGATCCCAGACCCCCAAGTGCCCCCCCCGGCCCCCCAAGTGCCTTTTCCTGCCCCATAGATCCCCCCAAATCCCCCCCCCAGCCCCACACGTGCCCCCCAACCCCCCCAAATCCCCCCCAACTGCCCCCCCCAGCCCCCCAACTACCACTCCAGCCCCCCAACTGCCCCCCCAAATCCCCCCCAGCCCCACAACTGCCCCCCAAGTGCCTCCTCCTGCCCCATAGATCCCCCCAAACCCCCCCAGCCCCACATCTGCCCCCCCAAATCCCCCCAGCCCCACAGGTGCCCCCCCAAATCCCCCCCAACTGCCCCCTACCCCCCCAAATCCCCTCCCCAGCCCCCCAAATCGCCCCCAACTGCCCCCCAACCCCCCCAAATCCCCTCCCCAGCCCCACATCTGCCCCCCCAAATCCCCCCCAGCCCCACAAGTGCCCCCCAAATCCCCCCCAACCGCCCCCCTACCCCCCCAAATCCCCTCCCCAGCCCCCTAACTCCCCCCCACCCCCCAAATCCCCAACTGCCCCCCTATCCCTCCAAATGCCCCCCCCAACCCCACAACTGCCCCCCAAATCCCCTCCCCAGCCCCCCAACTGCCCCCCTACCCCCCCAAATCGCCCCCCAACTGCCCCCCCAGCCCCACAAGTGCCCCCCAACCCCCCCAATTCCCCCCCAACTGCCCCCCAACCCCCCCAAATCCCCTCCCCAGCCCCCCAACTGCCCCCCTACCCCCCCAAATCCCCTCCCCAGCCCCCCAACTGCCCCCCTACCCCCCCAAATCGCCCCCCAACTGCCCCCCCAGCCCCCCAAATCCCCCCCCCCAGCCCCATTACCGGGGGGGCAGCCCGTTCCCGCTGTAGCCGTGGTCGTGCTGGGCCGGCAGCGCCCGGAGCCGAGCGGCCGCCGACGATTCCGACACCGGGACTTTGGGGGCCGGTTCCCTGCGGGGAGGGGAGGGGGGGGCCCAGTATACACTGGGAAGCCTCCCAGTATGATTTTTGAGGGGGGGGGTGGCAATAAATCTCGTATTTCCTGGTTTTGGCCAGTTCTTCCCAGTTTATTTCACTCACCAGTCGCAGGCCTGGGGGCGACGCTTGGTCCCGGGGCCGGGGGGCCGGGGAGCGCTGGGGGGTGTTAATTAGAGAAGATATTAATTGGGGGGGGGGGTAATTTGGGGGGGGGGGTCAGCCCCTCCAAAGTCTGCCTCTATCACATCAGCCCCTGCTCTCCTTCTCCTCCTCCCACACCCCCCAAATTGCCCCCACACCTAAAAAACTGCCCCAAAACATTAAAAAAATCGCCCCCAAACCTAAAAAAATCGCCCCCAAACCTAAAAAAATCGCCCCGAAATCTAAAAAAATTGCCCCAAACCTAAAAAAATCACCCCCACACCTAAAAAAAATGCTCCCACACCGAAAGAATCACTGCCACATCTAAAAAAATCAGCCTCACACCTAAAAAAAAGCCCCCACATCTAAAAAAAATTGCCCCCAAAGCTAAAAAATTGCCCCCAAAGCTAAAAAATTGCCCCCAAAGCTAAAGACCGCCCCCACACCTCAAAAATCACCCCCAAACATAAAAAAATTGCCCCCACACCTAAAAAAAACATGCCCACACCCAAAAAATTGCCCCCACAGCTACAAAATTGCCCCTAAAGCTAAAAAAATGCCCCAAAACCTAAAAAATCACCCCCAAGTCTAAAATTGCCCCCCCACCTACAAAAATCGCCCCCACACCTAATCACCCCCAAAACTAAAAAAATTGCCCCCACACCTAAAAAATCATCCCAAACCTAAAAAAAAATCGCCCCCACGCCAAAAAAATTGCCCCATGCCTAAAAAAATTGCCCCCACACTTAAAAAAATTGCCACCACACCTAAAAAAATGGCCCCACACCTAAAAAAATCGCCCCCAAGCCCCAAAAATTGCCCCAAACCTAAAAAAAATGCCCTGCAAGCTAAAGAAAATGCCTCCACACCTAAAAACATTGCCCCCAAACATGAAAAAATTGCCCCAAAATCTAAAAAAATCACCCCCAAACCTAAAGAAAATGCCCCCACACCTAAAAAATTGCCCCAAAACCTAATAAAAATGCCCCCACTCCTTAAAAAATCGCCCCCAGAGAAAAATCGCCCCCAAACCTAAAACTAATCGCCCCCACACCTAAAAAATTGCCCCAAACCTAAAAAAATTGCCCCGAACCTAAAAAAAATGCCCCCACATCCAAAAACATTGTCCCCAAACATTAAAAAATTGCCCCAAAACCTAAAAAAATTGCCCCAAAACCTAAAGAAAATGCCCCCACACCTAAAAAATTGCCCCGAAACCTAATAAAAATGCCCCCACACCTTAAAAAAATGCCCTCAGACAGAAAAAAATCACCCCCAAACAGAGAAAAATCGCCCCCAAACCTAAAACTAATCGCCCCCACCCCTCAAAAATCGCCCCAAACCTAAAAAAAATTGCCCCAAACCTAAAAAAAATGCCCCGCAACCTAAAAAAAATGCCCCCAAGCATTAAAAAATTGCCCCAAAACCTAATAACATTGCCCCAAAACCTAAAGAAAATGCCCCCACACCTAAAAAATTGCCCCGAAACCTAATAAAAATGCCCCCACACCTTAAAAAAATGCCCCCAGACAGAAAAAAATCGCCCCCAAACCTAAAACTAATCGCCCCCACACCTAGAAAATTGCCCCAAACCTAAAAAAAAAATTGCCCCAAACCTAAAAAAATTGCCCAGAACCTAAAAAAAATGCCCCCACATCCAAAAACATTGCCCCCAAACATTAAAAAATTGCCCCAAACCTAAAAAAATTGCCCCAAAACCTAAAGAAAATGCCCCCACATCTAAAAAATTGCCCCGAAACCTAATAAAAATGCCCCCACACCTTAAAAAAATGCCCCCAGACAGAAAAAAATCGCCCCCAAACCTAAAACTAATTGCCCCCACACCTAAAAAATTGCCCCGAACCTAAAAAAATTGCCCCCAAACATGACAAAATTGTCCCCAAACCTAAAAAAAATGCCCCCACACCTAAAGAATTACCCCCACACTTAATAAAAATGCCCCCACACCTTAAAAAAATGCCCCCAGACAGAAAAAAGTCGCCCCCAAACCTAAAACTAATCGCCCCCACCCCTCAAAAATCGCCCCCAAACCTAAAAAACCTGCGGCCCCCCCTCAAAAAACTCGCCCTCACCCCCCTCGGGCCCCCTCCCCTCCGTAGGCCGCGGCCTCCATCCGGGCCCTCACCCCGCGGTGCCCCCGCGCATGCGCGGCAACGCCCCCGCCACGCCCCCTTCACCCATAAAAGGCCGGCGGGACTACAACTCCCGGCGCGCATTGCGAGAGGGACTCCGCGCATGCGTAAATGAGGGAGAAAAAAAAACCCCTTTCGGCGCATCTGCGCATGCGTAAAGCGAGGACGTTGCCTAGAGGGGCTCGGCGCATGCGCGAGGCCGCGCGGCGGAAGCGGCGCGGCGCCCTTTTCGCGCGTCACCGCGCCGCGCCGGAAGCGGCGGCGGAGAAGAAGATGGCGGACGGCCGCCGGTCTCCGTCTCCCCGCCGCGGCGGCGGCGGCGGCGAGGACGGGTTGCCGTTCCCCGGCGGGGTGAGGCGGGCTCGGCAGCTTCTCCACATGAGCGTCCTGGCGCAGAGCGCTTCCCCCTGCGGCCGCTACCTGGCGGCCGGTAACAATTACGGCGAAGTGGCCGTTTTTAGGTAAACGGAACTTTTCCGCTTTCCTTTTCCGCTTTCCTCTTCCGCTTTCCTCTTCCGCGCCGCTACCGGGAAGGGCCGCGGGGCTTTTACGCCCCCCCCGGGGTTTTTTTTTTTATATTTTTTCTCGGTTTTCCGCCCCCCGCAGCCTCTCGGCCGCTCTCAGCGCCGAGGCCAAGGAGGAGAGCAAGCGCCCGCTCGGCGTCTTCCAGGGTGAGCCGAGGGATGGCGGGGGGGGCTGCCCAGTATCGCCTGCCCTCTCCCAGTATCCCCCGGGGGCTGCCCAGTATCCCCTGCCCTCTCCCAGTATCCCCCGGGGGCTGCCCAGTATCCCCTGCCCTCTCCCAGTATCCCCCGGGGGCTGCCCAGTATCCCCTGCCCTCTCCCAGTATCCCCCGGGGGCTGCCCAGTATCCCCTGTGGCACTGCCAGTATCCCCTGCCCTCTCCCAGTATCCCCCGGGGGCTGCCCAGTATCCCCTGTGGCACTCCCAGTATCGCCTGCCCTCTCCCAGTATCCCCCGGGGGCTGCCCAGTATCGCCTGCTCTCTCCCAGTATCCCCCGGGGGCTGCCTAGTATCCCCTGCCCTCTCCCAGTATCCCCCGGGGGCTGCCCAGTATCCCCTGTGGCACTCCCAGTATCGCCTGTCCTCTCCCAGTATCCCCTGTGGCACTCCCAGTATCCCCCGGGGGCTGCCCAGTATCCCCCGGGGGCTGCCCAGTATCCCCTGTGGCACTCCCAGTATCGCCTGTCCTCTCCCAGTATCCCCTGTGGCACTCCCAGTATCCCCTGTGGCACTCCCAGTATCCCCCAGGGGCACTCCCAGTATGCCCTGCCCTCTCCCACTATCCCCCAGGGGCTGCCCAGTATGCCCTGCCCTCTCCCAGCATCCCCTGGGACTTTCCCAGTATGCCCTGCCCTCTCCCAGCATCCCCTGGGACTTTCCCAGTATGCCCTGCCCTCTCCCAGTATCCCCTAGGGCCTTCCCAGTATGCCCTGCCTTCTCCCAGTATGCCCCGCTCTCTCCCAGTATCCTCTGGGACTTTCCCAGTGTGCCCTGCCCTCTCACAGCATCCCCTGGGAATTTCCCAGTATACCCTGCTCTCTCCCAGTATCCTCTAGGGCCTTCCCAGTAGCCTTGGTGGGGCTCCCAGTGCCTCCCAGTATGTTTAATACGCTCCCAGCAGCCTTTGTGGGCGCTCCCAGTATCCCCCAGGACTTTCCCAGTATCCCTTGCCCTCTCCCAGTATCCCCCAGGGCCTTCCCAGGAGGCTTGGTGGTGCTCCCAGTGCCTCCCAGTATGCTTAGTACACTCCCAGCAGCCTTTGCGGGCGCTCCCAGTATCCCCCGGGGCCTTCCCAGTATCCCGTGTGGCACTCCCAGTATCCCTTGCCCTTACTCCCAGTATCCTCTGCCCTCTCCCAGTATCCCCCAGGACCTTCCCAGTATGCTCTGCTCTCTCCCAGCATCCCCTGTGGCACTCCCAGTATGCCCAGTATCCCCCAGGACCTTCCCAGTATGCCCTGCCCTCTCCCAGCATCCCCTGGGACCTTCCCAGTCCACCCTGCCCTCTCCCAGTATCCCCCAGGCCCTTCCCAGCACCCTTGGTGGGGTTCCCAGTGCCTCCCAGTATCCCCCGGGACCTTCCCAGTATCCCCCGGGACCTTCCCAGTACACCCTGCCCTCTCCCAGCATCCCCCAGCACCCTCGACGGGGCCCCCCGCCCTCTCCCAGCACCCCCCACCCTCTCCCAGCACCCCCCAGACCCCTTCCCAGTATCCCCCAGTCTCTCCCAGTATCCCTTAACCCCCCCCAAAACCAATTTCCCAGCCCACTCCGGCCCAGTTTACGCCCTCGCCTCCACCGAGCGCCACCTCCTCAGCGCCAGCGATGGCGAAATCAAAGCCTGGGCCTGGGCCGAACTGGGCAAAAAGGTGGGTGCCCCCCCCCTCAAACTGGGTAAACTGGGAGCTCGTTTAATTTCTTCCTCACCCTTTTTTTTTTTTTTTGGACTCTACCATTAGGGTTGTAGGGAGATCTGGACCCGCCGCCCACCCTACAGGTGAATTTCCCCCCCCCCCGGCAGCGCTTGGACCCCCCTAGAAATTTGGGGGGGGGGCCTTTACGCCTTCCTGCACCCCCAAAAAAAAAATTTCACCCCCCCCAAAAAATCCTGAAACCCCCCCAAAAAAATCTACACCACCCCCCCCCCCCAGAACCAGTTTGGAAGTGCCGGAGATCAACAGCCTCCAGCTGAACAACAGGGTGAGCCGCGGGGGATTGTGGGATAGCGGAGGACTTGGGGGGGGGGGACGGGACCACATGACCCCCCCCCCGGGGGGGGGACACGCTTGGGACCCCCCCTGTGTGGGTATTGAATTTTTTTTTTGGTTTTTTTTTGTGTTCCCCCCCGCAGGATAACTCGGTGGTGCTGGCCGGGGGGGACGGCGTGGTGCGCGTCATGGATTTGGAGACGGGGGCTTTCACTGTGAGGGGGGGGACTGGGAAAGGGGGGGGGATACTGGGAAAGGGGGGGGACTGGGAAAGGGGGGGTACTGGGAAAAGGGGGGGGATACTGGGAAAAGGGGGGGATACTGGGAAAAGGGGGGGACTGGGGAAAAGGGGGGGACTGGGAAAAGGGGGGGCTGGGAAAAGGGGGGGGCTGGGGGGGACTGGGAAAAGGGGGGGTGCTGGGGAAGGGGGACTGGGAAAAAGGGGGGGGCTGGGAAAAAGGGGGGGGCTGGGAAAAGGGGGGATACTGGGAAAAAGGGGGGGGACTGGGAAAAGGGGGGGGACTGGGGAAGGGGGGGTACTGGGAAAAGGGGGGGATACTGGGAAAAGGTGGGGACTGGGAAAAGGGGGCGACTGGGAAAAAGGGGGGGTGCTGGGGAGGGGGGGGGATGTGGGAAAGGGGGGGTGAAACTGGGGAAAGGGGGGATACTGGGAAAAAAGGGGGGGATGCTGGGAAAAAGGAGGGGTACTGGGAAAAGGGGGGGTGCTGGGGAAGGGGGGGGAGTGGGAAAGGGGGGGTGAAACTGGGGAAAGGGGGGGATATTGGGAAAAAAAGGGGGATACCGGGAAAGGGGGGGAACTGGGGAAAGGGGGACACTGGGAAAAAGGGGAGGGGGTTACTGGGAAAAAGGGGGAATGCTGGGAAAGGGGGGGGAACTGGGGAAAGGGGGAGTGAAACTGGGGAAAGGGGGGATACTGGGAAAAAGAGGGGATACTCAGAAAAAGGGGGGGAAGTGGGAAAGGGGTGAAACTGGGAAAAGGGGGGGATACTGGGAAAAAGAGGGGGATACTGGGAAAAAAGGGATACGGGGAAAGGGGGGGACTGGGAAAAGGGGGGGTGAAACTGGGAAAGGGGGGGAGTGGGAAGGTGGGGGGAACTGGGAAAAGGAGGGGGAAACTGGGAAAAAGGGGGGACACTGGGAAAAGGGGGGGGAATAACAACCAGTGTCCCCCCCCTGGTGGGCCCCCAGCATTTTTTTTTGGGGGGGGGGAGCCCCAGTGGATCTTTCCATTTTATAACAAAGTGGGGGGGGGCACCCCAATGGGTTTTTTTTTCCTTTTCCCGCCCTTTTCCAATATTTTTTTTTCTGTGCTCCTGTTTTCCAACTTTTTTTTTTTCTTGTCTCCCCTTTTCCAGTATTTTTTTTTCTTCTCTCACCCTTTCTAATATTTTTTTTTTCTGGTCTTTTTGTATTTTCCAATGTATTTTTTTTTGTCCACTCCTTTTCCAATGTTTTTTTTTCTGTCTCTTCTTTTTCCAATATATTTTTTGTGTCTCCTCCTTTTCCAATATTTTGTTCCTGTTTCTGTTCCCCCTTTTTCCAATATTTTTTTTCTTGTCCACCCCTTCCCAATATTTTTTTGTTGTCCCCAGTTTTCCAATATTTTTGTTTTTCCTGTCTCCGCCTTTCCAATATTTTTTTATGTCACTCTCTTTCCAATATTTTTTTTTGTTTGTTCTTTTTTAATATTTTTTGCTTGTTTTGCCGCCCTTTCCAATAATTTTTTTCTGTCTGCGTCTTTCTAATATTTTTTCTTGTCCCGCTCATTTTCCAATATTTTTTTCGTATCTCTCCTTTCCAATTTTTATTTCCCACCCCGCCCTTTCCCAATATATTTTTTTTTTCCTTACCCCCCTTCCCCAATAAATTTTTTTTTTTTTTTCCGTCCCCCCCCCTTTCCCAGCACGACCTGCGGGGGCACCGCGATTACATCCACTGCCTGGCCCTGCGCGACCAGCTCCCCCAGTGCCTCTCGGGGGGGGAGGACGGCACCGTGCGCCTCTGGGGTGAGACCCCCCCCCACCCACGGGACACCCCCCCCACCCACCGGACCCCCCCCCACCCCATGGGACCCCCCCCCACCCATGGGACCCCCCCCCGGCTCGCTCCGACCCCCCCTTTTTACCCCCCCCCCCCCCCCAGATCTCCGCAGCGGTTCCCAGGTCCAATTAATCGAAGTCCACAAATACGAGGTGAGCACCCCCCCTAAAAAAAAAAAAAAAACGAAAAAAACCCCAAAACACCCCAAAATCTAAGGGCGTGGCACCCCCCCCACCCTTAAATTATAATTTTTTTGTTACTTGCCCCCCCCAGGAGTGCAGCCGCCCGCAGAACGGCAAATGGATCCGGTGTTTGGCCACCGACTCCGACTGGATGGTGAGGGGGGGGGGGGGGGGCGCGAGGTTTTTTTTTTTTTTTTTTCTTATTTTTTCCGTTTTTGGCGTTTTTTTAGGTTTTGGGGGGCGTTTTTCGGGGGGATTTGGGGGCGTTTGGGGGGATTTAGGGGATTTGGGAACTCCCCCCCCTGAATCTTGTCCGTCCCCCCCCTTCAGGTGTGCGGGGGGGGGCCGGCGTTGACCCTGTGGCATTTGCGCTCCGTCACCCCCACCACCGTCTTCCCGCTGCCCCCCTGCCAGCACCACGTGCTGTTCTATCAAGATCTGGTGAGTCCCAGTAAAAACCAGTAAAAACCAGTATAAACCAGTATAAACCAGTATAAACCAGTATAAACCAGTATAAACCAGTATAAACCAGTACAGGCGAGCGTAAGCCGATAGGGCGCTCTGCTGATTCCCGCCGCGGGCGGCGTTCCCGCTATGGGAGCGGGGCGGGGGGGGGGGAGCGTCGCTCCCAGTACGTCCCAGTTTGCGATGGGGGGAGGCGGGGGGGTGCTGGTCCAGTTTGTCCCAGTATGGGGCAAGAAAGGGACCAGTTGCCTTCCCGGGGGGGTCCCAGTATCCCGGGGGTGGTTTTCCCAGTTCCCTCCCAGTGCTTCCCAGTGTCTTCTGCAGTCCCCCTCACAGCCTAGGGCTACCCCCCAGTGCCTCCCAGTCCCCCCCAGTATCTCCCCAGATCCCTCCCAACCCACTCCCAGTCCTTCCCAGTCCCCCCCAATCGTCTCCCAATTCCTTCCCAGTCCCTCCCAGCGCCCCCAGTCCCCCCCAATCCCCTCCCAGTGCCCTCGCAGCCCCCCCCTCCCCTCCCGGCGCCTCCCAGTTCCCCCCCAATCCCCTCCTGGCGCCTCCCAGTTCCCCCCCAATCCCCTCCCAGTCCCCTCCCAGTCCCTCCCAGCACCCCCCAGTGCCCTCCCAGTCCTCCCCAATTCCCCCCCAGTGCCCCCAGTGCTCTCCCAGTCACCCCCAATCCCCTCCCAGTGCTCCCCAATTCCCTCCAAATCCCCTCCCAGCGCCCCCCAGTCCCTCCCAGTCCCCCCCAATTCCCTCCCAGTCCTTCCCAGTGCCCCGCAGTCCCTCCAAATCCCCCCCAGTGCCCCCCAGTCCCCTCCCAGTCCCTCCCAGCGCCCCCCAGTCCCCTCCCAGTCCCTCCCAGTGCCCCCCAATCCCCTCCCAGTGCCCCCCAGTCCCCTCCCAGTGCCTCCCAGCGCCCCCCAGTCCCCTCCCAGTCCCTCCCAGTCCCCCCCAATCCCCTCCCAGTCCTTCCCAGTGCCCCCCAGTCCCTCCAAATCCCCTCTGAGTGCCCTCCCAGTCCCCCCAATCCCCTCCCAGCACCCCCAATCCTCTCCCAGTCCCTCCCAGCGCCTCCCAGCGCCCCCCAATTCCCTCCCAGTCCCTCCCAGCGCCCCCCAGTCCCCTCCCAGTCCCTCCCAGCCCCCCCCAATTCCCTCCCAGTGCCCTCGCAGCCCCCCCCCCCCCCCCCCGGTGCCTCCCAGTCCCCCCCAATCCCCTCCCAGCGCCCCCCAGTCCCCCCCAATCCCCTCCCAGTGCCTCCCAGTCCCCTCCCAGTCCCCCCCAATTCCCCCCAAATCCCCCCCAGTGCCCCCCAGTCCCCTCCCAGTCCCTCCCAGCGCCCCCCAGTCCCCTCCCAGTCCCTCCCATTCCCCCCCAATTCCCTCCAAATCCCCCCCCAGTCCCCTCCCAGCCCCCCCCGATCCCCTCCCAGTGCCCTCGCAGCCCCCCCCTCCCCTCCCGGCGCCTCCCAGCACCTCCCAGTCCCCCCCAATTCCCTCCAAATCCCCCCCCAGTGCCCCCCAGTCCCCTCCCATTCCCCCCCATTCCCCCCCAGTCCCCTCCCAGCCCCCCCCAGTCCCCTCCCAGCCCCCCCCAATCCCCTCCCAGTGCCCTCGCAGCCCCCCCCTCCCCTCCCGGCGCCTCCCAGCGCCTCCCAGTCCCCCCCAATTCCCTCCAAATCCCCTCCCAGCGCCCCCCAGTCCCTCCCAGTCCCCCCCAATTCCCTCCAAATCCCCCCCAGTCCCCTCCCAGTCCCTCCCAGCGCCCCCCAGTCCCCTCCCAGTCCCTCCCATTCCCCCCCAATTCCCTCCAAATCCCCCCCCAGTCCCCTCCCAGCCCCCCCCAATCCCCTCCCAGTGCCCTCGCAGCCCCCCCCCTCCCCTCCCGGCGCCTCCCAGCGCCTCCCAGTGCCTCCCAGTGCCCCATGCGCAGGTGCTGGCGGGGGGGCAGGGCCCGGCCCTGCACCAGCTGCAGCTGAGCGGGGAGCTGCGGGCGCGCGTCCCCTGCTCCCCCCCCGCCCTCACCTGCCTCTGCCTCAACCACCGCTCCCCCGAGCACAAGGTGGGCGGGGCCGGGGGCGGGGACAGAGGGGAGGGGGCGGGGACAGAGGGGGAGGGGCGGGGATAAAGGGGGAGGGGCGGGGATAAAGGGGGGGCGACTGGGGAGGGGATACTGGGGGAGAGCAGGGAGAGGCTGGGGAGGGGGGTGGGAGGGGCTTGAGGGGGGTGGGAGGGGCCTGGGAGTGGGATGGGAGGGGCTTGAGGGGGGTGGGAGGGGCCTGGGAGAGGGGCTGGGGGGAGTGGGAGGGGCTTGAGGGGAGTGGGAGGGGTGTGGGGTGGGAGGGGCTTGAGGGGAGTGGGAGGGGCCTGGGAGAGGGGCTTGAGGGGAGTGGGAGGGGCTTGAGGGGAGTGGGAGGGGCCTGGGAGATGGGCCTGAGGGGTGTGGGAGGGGCTTGAGGGGTGTGGGAGGGGCTTGAGGGGAGTGGGAGGGACTTGAGGGGTGCAGGAGGGGCCTGGGAGATGGGCCTGAGGGGAGTGGGAGGGGCCTGAGGGGAGTGGGAGGGGCCTGAGGGGAGGGGTGTGGGGTGGGAGGGGCTTGAGGGGTGTAGGAGGGGCTTGAGGGGCCTGGGAGGGGCCTGGGAGATGGGCCTGAGGGGAGTGGGAGGCACCTGAGGGGAGTGGGAGGGGCTTGAGGGGAGGGGGAGGGGTTTCAGGGGAGCAGGAGGGGCTTGGGACTTGGGTGGGAGGGGTTTTGGGGGTGTGGGAGGGGTTTCAGGGGAGTGGGAGGGGCTTGGGACTTGGGTGGGAGGGGTTTCAGGGGGGGTGGGGGGTCAGGGGGTGTGGGAGGGGCTTGGGACTTGGGTGGGAGGGCTTTCAGGGGGTGTGGGAGGGGCTTGAGGGGTGTGGGAGGGACTTGGGACCTGGGTGGGAGGGGTTTCAGGGGGTGTGGGAGGGGCTTGGGTGTGGGAGGGGCCTGGGAGTCAGGTGGGAGCAGTGCAGAGGGAAGTGGGAGGGGCTTTGAGGGAGTGGGAGGAGTTTCAGGGGAGTGGGAGGGGTTTGAGGGGAGGGGGGCTTGAGGGGGGTGGGAGGGGCTTGGGGTGGGAGGGGCTTGAGGGGGGTGGGAGGGGCTTGGGGTGGGAGGGACTTGAGGGGGGTGGGAGGGGCCTGGGCTGGGAGTGGGGTGGGAGGGGTTTCAGGGGAGGGGGGGCCTGAGAGGGTGGGAGGGGCTTAAGGGGAGTGGGAGGAGCCTGCGGGGGTGGGAGGGGCCTAGGGGGAGGGCCCTATGGGTGGGAGGAGCCTACGCGCTGGCTTTAGGCACCTGGGAGACCCTTACTGGAGTGGGAGGGGCCTGAGTGGGGGGGGCTTTGGTGGGGAGGAGCCTACACGAGGTGGGGGCGTGCCCTGACGAGGCCCCGCCCCCCCCCCAGGTGTTGACGGCAGCCGGCACCAGCCCCAAAATCGACGTTTTCACCAACCTGGGCTACCGCGCCTTCTCCCTCTGCTTCGCCTGAGCCCCCCCGGGACCCCCCCAAAAACCCCCAGACCCCCCTAAAAACCCCCCGACCCCCCCAAAAACCCCCAACCCCCCCCCAGACCCCCCCGACCCCCCAAAACCCCCCAAAAATACACGCCCCCCCCCCCCGGGGCCAGCCTGTTTTTTAATTTGTTGTCTGTGTTTATTATCATTGGGGGGGACACTGGGGGGGGGGGTACTGGGGACACTGGAGAAGTACTGGGGACACTGGGGGGAGTACTGGGGACACTGGAGAAGTACTGGGGACACTGGGGGGGTACTAGGGACACTGGGGGGGGGGTGTCTCAGCCCCGTGACCCCCCCGGGGGGGTCTCCCCCTGCATCCCCTCCATGTTCTCGTAGGAGCCGGCGTCTGTGGGGAGAGGGGGGGCAAAATTTTCGTCAGCTGGGACCCCCCCCCCAAAAAAAATGTGTCCCCCCCCCAAAAAAATGTGTGTCCCCCCAAAATGTGTCGTCCCCCCCAAATCTGTTGTCCCCCCCAAAAAAGTGTGCGCGTCCCCCCCCCCCCCAAAAAAAAAGGCGTCCCCTTACCGTTCTCGCGGCCCGTCCCCCCCCCGGCCATGTCCTCGTAGGGCTGCGAGCCTGGGGGGGGGGGCGGTGACGTCAAGGGGGGGTGGTGACGTCAAGGGGGGGCGGTGACGTCAAGGGGGGGCGGTGACGTCAAGGGGGGGTGGTGACGTCAAGGGGGGGGCGGTGACGTCAAGGGGGGGGGCCCAAAACTCACCGGCCGAGCCCTCGCTGCGCCCGTCCAGCCGCTCGCCCGCGCTCAGCAGCGCCCGCTGCAGCCCTGGGGGGGGGACACACACATTTTGGGGCGTTTTAGGACATTTTGGAGCGTTTTAGGACATTTTGGGGCGGTTTAGGATATTTTGGGGCAGTTTGGGGATATTTTGGGGTGGTTTGGGGACGTTTTGGGGCGGTTTTGGATGGGTTTGGGGGGGGGGGGACTTACGTAGGTAGGTGGCGGGCGCCGGGTGGGTGTTGGCGTAGTGGGGGGAGGCGGCTGTGGGGGGCACCCCCCAAGTGGGTGTTTACGCCCCCCAGCTGCCCCCCAAGTGGGGATTTGCCCCCCAAGTGGGTGTTTACCCCCCCCCAGCTGCCCCCCAAGTGGGGATTTACCCCCCCATGTGGGTATTTACCCCCCAAACCTGCCCCACGGAAAGTATTTACCCCCCCAGATCTGCCCCCCAAGTAGATATTTGCCCCCATCTGCCCCCCAAGTGGGGATTTACGCCCCACATGTGCCCCCCAAGTGGGTGTTTACCCCCCCATCTGCCCCCCAAGTGGGGATTTACCCCCCAAACCTGCCCCCCAAGTGGGTGTTTCCCCCACATCTGCCCCCCAAGTCAGTATTTACCCCCAGATCTGCCCCCCAAGTGGGTATTTTTTGCCCCCCATCTGCCCCCCAAGTGGGTATTTACCCCCAGATCTGCCCCCCAAGTGGGTATTTTTTGCCCCCCATCTGCCCCCCAAGTGGGGATTTACCCCCCAAACCTGCCCCACAGAAAGTATTTACCCCCCAGATCTGCCCCCCAAGTAGGTATTTGCCCCCATCTGCCCCCCAAGTGGGTATTTTTGCCCCCCATCTGCCCCCCAAGTGGGGATTTACCCCCCAAACCTGCCCCCCAAGTGGGTGTTTCCCCCAGATCTGCCCCCCAAGTGGGTGTTTACCCCCCCATCTGCCCCCCAAGTGGGTGTTTACCCCCCCATCTGCCCCCCAAGTGGGGATTTATGCCCCCCATCTGCCCCCCAAGTAGATATTTGCCCCCATCTGCCCCCCAAGTGGGGATTTACCCCCCAAACCTGCCCCACAGAAGGTATTTGCCCCCCAGATCTGCCCCCCAAGCGGGTGTTCACCCCCCCATCTGCCCCCCAAGTGGGCATTTACCCCCCCCCAAGTGTGGGTCCCCCCATACCTGCCTCCAGCCCGTTCTCGTAGCTCCCTGGGGGGGGGGGACACGACACGAGAGGGGGGGTCAGACCGCGACCCCCAAGTTTTTTTTGGGGGGTGGGGGGGGGGGGCGCGGGGGGGGGCCGTTACCGACAGAACTTCGGGCCCCGGGCGGCCCCGGCTCGTTCTCGTAGCCCTCTGGGGGGGGGAAAGGGGGGATCAGTGGGGCTCTGCCCCACACATTGCCCCCCCCCCCGCTGCCCCACACATCCCCTCTTGCCCCCCAACTCACCCCCGGGCTCTTCGGTCTCGCTGTCGGGGTGCTCGTAGCCTTCCTCTTCCTCTTCCTCTTCCTCTTCCTCTTCCTCCTCGTTCTCCCCCCCCCCCGGCTCCCCCCGGGGGCTGGCCCCACAGATCCCCTGGGGGTCCCGCCGTGGGGCTGCCCGGCTCGGGGGGGGGGCCTGGGGTGGGATGGAGGGGGGGGGGCAGGTCAGTGTGGGGCAGGATTGGGGGGATGTGGGGCAGGATTTGGGGGGCAGGATTGGGGAGGTGGGGCAGGATTTGGAAGATGTGGGGCAGGATTTGGGGGGCAGGATTTGGGGGGCAGGATTAGGGGGATGTGGGGCAGATTTTGGGAGATGGGGGGCAGGATTTGGGGGGGCAGGATTTGGGGGGTGTGGGGCAGGATTTGGGGGGCAGGATTTGGGAGATGTGGGGCAGGATTTGGGGGAATGTGGGGCAGGATTTGGGGGAATGGGGGGCAGGATTTGGGGGAGCAGGATTTGGGGGATGTGGGGCAGGATTTGGGGGGTCAGGATTTGGGGGGCAGGATTAGGGGGATGTGGGGCAGATTTTGGGAGATGTGGGGCAGGATTTGGGGGGGCAGGATTTAGGGGGTGTGGGGCAGGATTTGGGGGATGGGGGGCAGGATTTGGGGGAGCAGGATTTGGGGGCTGTGGGGCAGATTTTGGAGGACAGAATTAGGGGGATGTGGGGCAGGATTGGGGACATGGGGCAGGATTTGGAGGATGTGGGGCAGGATTTGGGGGATGTGGGGCAGGATTGTGGGGGGCAGGATTTGGGGGGGCAGGATTTGGGAGATGTGGGGCAGGATTTGGGGGTGTGTGGGGCAGGATTAGGGGGTGTGGGGCAGGATTTGGGGGGTAGGATTTGGGGGATGTGGGGCAGGATTTGGGGGATGTGGGGCAGGATTTGGGGGTGTGTGGGGAAGAATTAGGGGGATGTGGGGCAGGATTTGGGGGTGTGTGGGGTAGGTTTAGGGGTGTGTGGGGCACGTTTGGGGGATGTGGGGCAGGATTTGGGGGATGTGGGGCAGGATTTGGGGGGATGTGGGTCACTCACGGGGGGCAGCCGTGGGGCAGAGCACGTTCCCGTAGGGGCTGTGGGGGCCGGGGGTCGTCACTCGGAAGAACCTTGGGGGGGGTTGGAGGGGGGGGCACTGGGGCAGGGGCTGCCCCATAAGTGCCCCCCATCTCTGCCCCATAGCTACTTCTGCCCCATAGACACCTCTGCCCCATAGACACCCAGATCCCTGCCCTATAGCTCCCCCTGCCCCATAGATATCCCTCCCCATAGCTGCCCCCCCCCGGCAATAAATACCCCCATCTCTGCCCCATAGCCACCCCCACCCCATAGATACCCCCGCCCCATAGATTCCCCTGCCCCATAGATTCCCCCACCCCACAGATTCCCTCACCCCACACATTCCCCCCCCCGCCCCACACATTCCCCCCCCCCACCTTTGATCCTGTCGGCGTCTCTCTCTCTTGCGGTTCTGCAAGACTTGGGGGGGGGGGGGAACACAAAAATTAAGGTTGGGGGGCCGTGCCCCACATCTCCCCACATCTCCCCACATCTCCCCACATCCCCCCACATCCCCCCACATCTCCCCACACTGCCCCACATCCCCCCGATCCCCATGCCGTGCCCCCCACGTCCCCCCCCAGCCCCCCGCGTCTCCCCCTCTCTGCCCCACACATCGTCCCCCCCCAGCCCCACACGTCCCCCCCGCCCCACACATCCCCCCCCTGCCCCACACATTGTCCCCCCCGCCCCACACGTCCCCCCCCTCTGCCCCACACGTCTCCCCCTCTGCCCCACACATTGTCCCCCCCAGCCCCACACGTCCCCCCTCTGCCCCACACATTGTCCCCCCCCCAGCCCCACACGTCCCCCCCGAGTCTCGCCGTGGGTCGCGCTGACCTCGGTGCCGGTGGCAGAGCCCCATCAGCACGGCCCCCCCCAGCGCCACGTAGGCCACGGCCACGACCCCCACGGGGCCCCCCCAGCCCCACGGCGCCGAGCCTGCGGGCGGACGGACACGACCTCACCCCACGGCTGCGCCGGCCCCCCCGGCCCCACAAGTGACCCCCAGCCCCACAAGTGACCCCCGGCCCCACAAGTGACCCCCAGCCCCACAAGTGACCCCCGGCCCCACATCTGCCCCCCCGGCCCCACAAGTGACCCCCAGCCCCACAGCTGCCCCCCCAGCCCCACAAGTGACCCCCCCAGCCCCACAGCTGCCCCCCCAGCCCCACAAGTGACCCCCAGCCCCACAAGTGACCCCCAGCCCCACAGCTGCCCCCCCGGCCCCACAAGTGACCCCCCGGCCCCACAAGTGACCCCCGGCCCCACAGCTGCCCCCCCGGCCCCACAAGTGACCCCCGGCCCCACAGCTGACCCCCCAGCCCCACAAGTGACCCCCGGCCCCACAAGTGACCCCCAGCCCCACAAGTGACCCCCAGCCCCACAGCTGCCCCCCCGGCCCCACAAGTGACCCCCCCAGCCCCACAAGTGACCCCCCGGCCCCACAAGTGACCCCCAGCCCCACAAGTGACCCCCGGCCCCACAAGTGACCCCCCGGCCCCACAAGTGACCCCCAGCCCCACAGCTGCCCCCCCGGCCCCACAAGTGACCCCCAGCCCCACAAGTGACCCCCCGGCCCCACAAGTGACCCCCCCAGCCCCACAGCTGACCCCCAGCTGCCCCCCCAGCCCCACATCTGCCCCCCCCAGCCCCACAGCTGCCCCCCCAGCCCCACAAGTGACCTCCAGCTGCCCCCCCGGGACCCCCCCAGCCCCACATCTGCCCCCCAGCTGCCCCCCCCAGCCCCACAAGTGAACCCCCGCTGTCCCCCCCGGACCCCCCCAGCCCCCCAGCTGCCCCCCAGCTGCCCCCCCGGCCCCACATCTGCCCCCCCAGCCCCACAAGTGACCCCCAGCCCCCCCCCGGCCCCCCCAGCCCCACATCTGCCCCCCCAGCCCCACAAGTGACCCCCAGCCCCACAAGTGACCCCCAGCCCCACAGCTGCCCCCCCGGCCCCACAAGTGACCCCCCAGCCCCACAAGTGACCCCCAGCCCCACAAGTGACCCCCAGCTGCCCCCCCAGCCCCACAGCTGACCCCCCCCGGCCCCACATCTGCCCCCCCGGCCCCACAGCTGCCCCCCCCGGCCCCACAACTGCCCCCCCCAGCCCCACAAGTGACCCCCAGCTGCCCCCCCCGGCCCCCCCCCGCCCCACATCCGCCCCCCCCAGCCCCACATTTAACCCTCAACCACCCCCCGGCCCCCCCCAGCCCCACAACTGCCCCCCAGCCCCCCCCCGGCCCCACATCTGCCCCCCCAGCCCCACAAGTGACCCCCAGCTGCCCCCCCCGGCCCCCCCCAGCCCCACATCTGCCCCCCCCGCACCTCCCGGGGGCAGCCCCCCCAGCTCCACCTCGTTCCTCCGGCTCCCGTTGCCCCCCCCGACTTTCGGGGGCCCCCCCCGGATCCGTGTCCCCCCCCCCGGCAGCGGCACCGTCGTTCTTTCCCCCCCCCGGGGGGGGGACCCCAAATTTTGGCCAAAGGGGGGACCCCCGGCCCCCCCCCCCCCCAAACATCAGCACCGCCAGCAGCAGCAGAGGAGCCGCCATCTTCATCCCCCCCCCCCCCCAAAAAAAAATAAAAATAAAAAAATTAAAAAAAATTAAACCCCCCCCCGGACGCGACGTCACCTCCGGGGGTCCCCAACCGTGACAGGCAAATTTTTTTTTTTTTGGGGGGGGGGGGGGAGAGATTAGGGGAAGGGGGGGGAAGTGCCCCCCCCCCCAAATCCTGATATTCAGGACCCTAAAATTTGGGGGGGGGGGGGGGGCGATGTTAGGGGCTCCCCCCTCCCAAAAAAGGATTTTTTTTTTTTTTTTTTGGGTTCCCCCCCCCCTCCAGACACACACACGCTCCCGGGGGGGTCCCTTGGGAGTGGAGTGGGGGAGGGTTTCCTGCCGGGGGGGGGCAAAGGGGGGGGGTGAGGGGGGGTATGAGGGTTATGGGGGGGGTTTGGGGGGGGCTGGGGGGGCTTTTGGGGGGGGTTATGAATGGTTGGGGGGGTTGGGGGTTTTTTTGGGGGGGGTGAGGGGGGGCATGAGGGTCCTGGGGGGGTGGGGGGGGCTGGAGGGGGATTTTGGGGGGGTTGGGGGGGGTGATGGGGGTTTTGGGGGGGGCATGAGGGTCATGGGGGGGTTGGGGGGCTTTTGGGGGGGCTGGGGGGGTGAGGGGGTTTTTTTGGGGGGGGTGAGGGGGGGCATGAGGGTCCTGGGGGGGGTGGGGGGGCTTTTGGGGGGTCTGGGGGGGTGAGGGGGGTTTTTTGGGGGGATAAGGGGGGGGCATGAGGGTCATGGGGGGGTTTTGGGGGGGCTTTGGGGGGGCTGGGGGGTTGAGGTTTTTTTTTTGGGGGGGTGAGGGGGGGCATGAGGGTCATGGGGGGGTTTGGGGGGGTTGGGGGGTTTTGGGGGGGTGAGAGGGGTTTTTTTGGAGGGGTGAGGGGGGGCATGAGGGGGTTTTGGGGGGAGTTTGGGGGCATTTGGGGGGGTGAGGGGGGTTTTTGGGGGGGTGAGGGGGGGCATGAGGGGCATGGAGGGGTTTGGGGGGGCTGGGGGGGCTTTTGGGGGGGCTTGGGGGGCATTTTGGGGGGGTTGATCCCCCCCAACGTCCCTGTCCCCCCCGTCCTAGTGTGTCCCCCCCCCAATCCTAAGCTCAACGGGTCCTCCAAGGCTACAGAGTCAGACCTCCGGGGCGGGGCAGAGCGGCGGCGGAGGAGCGGTCCTCCAGAAGCGTAGAGCTTTCGGCGGGAGGATGGGGGGGCTGGGGGCCAGAGCGTCGCCGCGCTGAACCATAGAGAGGCGCCGCCCGCCCGGTAGGGTTAAGAAGCAAAAAAAAAAAAAAAAAAAAGTTGCCTAGAGCGTCGTCTCCTCGCATTTCCGGGCCGGGCCGGAAGCGGGTCTGCCTCGAAGAGACTTCCGGCGGCGCGGCCGGGGGAAGGAGGGAGGAAGATGGCGCTGCCCGCTGCGCTGCTCCGCGGGGCGCGGAGCCCGGGTGCGGGTGCGGGGGGGGGGGACGGGACGTCGTGGGGGGGGTTTTGGGGAGCCGGGGGGGGGATTTTGGGGAGCCGGGGGCGGGGGGGGGGTGAAGGTCGTGGGGCAGATGGGGGGGGGGACATGCCCTTACACCCCCCCCGACACTTCACAGCCCCCCCCAGAGCCCCCCCATCCCTTTACACCCCCCCCAGAGGACCCACAGCCCCCCCAGGGCCCCCCCAGCCACTTAAAGACCCCCCCGGGGGACCCTCACCCCCCCAGGAGCCCCCCCCTTGCCCCTTCACACCCCCCCCCACCTTTGGGCCCCCCCCCTTTGCCTTTACCCCCCCTCGCACCCCCTTAAACCCCCCCCCAAAGGCCCCAGGCGTCCAGCGGGGGGGGGGATTGTCCCGCTAATTGCCCCCCCCCCCCTTAATTTCCCTGTGGCCCCCCCCCCCCAGCTCTCCGCAGCCGTTTCCCTCTGGGCGCCGTCGGCACGGTGAGTGTTTTGGGGAGGGGGGGCGGTTGTAGGGAGTCTGGGGGTGCCCCTAAACCCCCCCCCCCCAAAAAAAAAACCTTGTGTGTCCCCCCCCCAGGCCCCCCCGCCCCGGCGGGGGCTGGCGGCGGAGGCCAAAAAAACGTACGTGAGGGACAAACCCCACGTCAACGTCGGCACCATCGGCCACGTCGACCACGGGAAGACCACCCTGACGGCCGCCATCACCAAAAGTGAGGGGGGGGGGGGCAAAGAGGGGGGGCAGCACCCCGAAAGTGGGGCTGGGGGCTCAGAAAGGGGGGCTGGGGGGCAAAAAAAGGGGGGTTGGGGGCTCAAAGAGTGGGGCTGGGGGCTCAAAAGGGGGGGCTAGGGCAGAAAAAGGGGGGTAGGATCCCCAGAAGTGGGGCTGGGGGCAAAAAAAAGGGGGGGTGGGGGGACAGAAGGGGGGGTTAGGGCAGAAAAAGGGGGGGTAGGACCCCAAAAAGTGGGGCTGGGGCCTCAAAAGGGGGGGTTATGGGAGAAAAAGGGGGGTAGGACCCCAAAAAGTGTGGCTGGGGGCACAAAAAGTGGGGCTGGGGGCTCAAAAGGGGGGTTAGGGTACAAAAAAGGGGGGTAGGACCCCCAAAAGTGGGGCTGGGGGCACAAAAAGGGGGAGTGGGGGGACAAAAGGGGGGGTTAGGGCACAAAAAGGGGGGGTAGGACCCCAAAAAGTGGGGCTGGGGGCACAAAAAGTGGTGTGGGGGCAGAAAAAGGGGGGGTAGGACCCCCAAAAGTGGGGTTGGGGGCTCAAAGAGTGGGGCCGGGGGCTTAAAAGGGGGGGTAGGACCCCAAAAAGTGGGGCTGGGGTGAAAAAATGTGGGGCTGGGGGCTCAAAAAGTGGGGGTGGGACTCCAAAAAGGGGGATGCGACCCCAAAAAAGGGGGAGGGGGGGCACAAAAAGGGGGGTGGGACCCCAAAAAGTAGGAGCAGCACCCCCGAAAGTGGGGGCGGGACCCCAAAAAGGCAGGCTGGGGGCACAAAAAGTGGGTCGGGACCCCAAAAAGCAGGATAGGACCCCAAAAAAGGGGGGGTGGGACCCCAAAAAAGGGTGGTGGGGGCACAAAAAGGCAGGTGGGACCCCCAAAAGTGGGGGGGGACACCCCAAAAAGGGGTGGTGGGGGTATAAAAGGGGGAGCGGGACCCCCGAAAGAGGGGGGTAGGACCCCAAAAAGGGGGTTAGGACCCCGAAAAGTGGGGGGGACACCCCAAAAAGGGGTGGTGGGACCCCAAAAGGGGAGTTAGGACCCCCAAAAGTGGGGGGGACACCCCAAAAAGGGGTGGTGGGACCCCAAAAGGGGGGTTAGGACCCCCAAAAGTGGGGGGGACACCCCAAAAAGGGGTGGTGGGACCCCAAAAGGGGAGTTAGGACCCCCAAAAGTGGGGGACACACACCCCAAAAAGGGGTGGTGGGACCCCAAAAGGGGGGTTAGGACCCCCGAAAGTGTTGGGGACACCCCGAAAAGGGGTGGTGGGGGTATAATGGGGGGGTGGGACCCCCAAAAAGGGGGAGTGGGGGCACAAAAAGGCAGGTGGGACCCCAAAAAGGGGTGGTGGGACCCCAAAAGGGGGGTTAGGACCCCCGAAAGTGGGGGGGACACCCCGAAAAGGGGTGGTGGGACCCCAAAAGGGGGGTTAGGACCCCCAAAAGTGGGGGGACACCCCAAAAAGGGGTGGTGGGGGTATAAAGGGGGGGTGGGACCCCAAAAAAGGGGGAGTGGGGGCACAAAAAGGCAGGTGGGACCCCAAAAAGGGGTGGTGGGACGTACAAAGGGGGGGGGTGGGACCCCAAAAGGGGGGTTAGGACTGCCAAAAGTGGGGGGGGGGACACCCCAAAAAGGGGTGGTGGGACCCCAAAAGGGGGGTTAGGACCCCCGAAAGTGGGGGGGACACCCCAAAAAGGGGTGGTGGCACCCCAAAAAAGGCGCGGATGGGGGGGTACCGAACGGGGGGTTGGCATCACAAAATGGCGGCGGGGCGGCGGCGCTCGGCAAAGAGGAGGAAGCTCCCCCAAAACGGGGAGTGACCCCCTTTCAATTTTTTTTTTTTTTTGTCGTTTTTTTTGTCGTATTCCCCCAAAAAAAAAAAAAAAAGTCCTGTCGGCGTCCGGCAGCGCCCGCTTCCGGCGTTACGAGGAGATCGACAGCGCTCCCGAGGAGCGGGCCCGCGGCATCACCATCAACGCCGCCCACGTGGAGTACGCCACCGCCCGCCGCCATTACGCCCACACCGACTGCCCCGGCCACGCCGACTACGTCAAGGTCGGGGAGGCGCGCCCCCCCAAAAACCCCCCAAAACGCCCCAAAAAACACGACCCGCACCCCCCACACCTTTAGCCGTCCTTGGGGTTCCTCTTTCGGGGGGGGCTGATACCGCTCTCCGCCGGTTTTGGGGTGTTCCTCCTCGTTTTGGGGTGTTCCTCCTCGTTTTGGGGTGTCTGTCCTCCATTTTGGGGTGTCTGTCCTCCATTTTGGAGTGTCCATTGTCCATTTTGGGGTGTCTGTCGTCGTTTTGGGGTGTCTGTCTTCCATTTTGGGGTGTCTGTCCTCCATTTTGGAGTGTCCATTGTCTGTTTTCGGGCATCTATCCGCCATTTTGGGGTGTTCCTCCTCGTTTTGGGGTGTCCATTGTCCATTTTGGGGTGTCCATTGTCCATTTTGGGGTGTCTGTCCTCGTTTTGGGGTGTCTGTCCTCCATTTTGGGGTGTCTGTCCTCCATTTTGGGGTGTCCGTCCTCCATTTTGGAGTGTCCATCATCCGTTTTGGGGTGTCCATTGTCCATTTTGGGGTGTCTGTCCTCCATTTTGGGGTGTCTGTCCTCCATTTTGGAGTGTCCATTGTCCATTTTGGAGTGTCCATTGTCCATTTTGGGGTGTCTGTTGTCATTTTGGGGTGTCTGTCCTCCATTTTGGAGTGTCCATTCTCCATTTCGGGGTGTTCCTCCTCGTTTTGGGGTGTCTATCCACCATTTTGGGGTGACCGTCCTCCATTTTGGAGCGTCCCTCCTCGTTTTGGGATGTCCATTCTCCATTTTGGGGTGTCCATTCTCCATTTCGGGGTGTTTCTCCTCGTTTTGGGGTGTGTATCAACCATTTTGGGGTGTCCGTCCTCCATTTTGGGGTGTCCATCATCCGTTTTGGGGTGTCTATCCACCATTTTGGGGTGTCCGTCCTCCGTTTTGGAGTGTCCGTGCTCCATTTTGGGGTGTTCCTCCTCGTTTTGGGGTGTTCCTCCTCCTTTTGGGGTGTCTATCCACCATTTTGGGGTGTCTATCCACCATTTTGGGGTGTCTGTCCTCCATTTTGGAGTGTCCATTGTCTGTTTTCGGGCATCTATCCACCATTTTGGGGCATCTATCCACCATTTTGGAGTGTCTGTCCTCCATTTTGGAGTGTCCATTGTCCATTTTGGGGTGTCTGTCCTCATTTTGGGGTGTCTGTCCACCATTTTGGGGTGTCTATCAACCATTCTGGCGTGTCCGTTCTCCATTTTGGAGTGTCCGTTGTCTGTTTTGGGGTGTTCCTCCTCATTTTGGGGTGTCTTTTCTCAGTTTGGGGTGTTTGTTCTCTGTTTTTGAGGTGGTGTTCCTCCATTTTAGGGTTCCTCCTCCATTTTGGGGTGTTCCCCCTCCATTTCTGAGGTGTTCTCCCTCCATTTTTTGGGGTGTTCTCCCTCCATTTTTTGGGGTGTTCCCCCTCCATTTCTGAGGCGTTCCCCCTCCATTTTTTGGGGTGTTCTCCCTCCATTTTTTGAGGTGTTTTCTCTCCATTTCTGAGGTGTTCTTCCTCCATTTTTTGAGGTGTTCTCCCTCCATTTTTTGAGGTGTTCTCCCTCCATTTTTTGAGGTGTTTTCCCTCCATTTCTGAGGTGTTCTCCCTCCATTTTTTGGTGTGTTCTCCCTCCATTTTTTGGGGTGTTCCCCCTCCATTTCTGAGGCGTTCCCCCTCCATTTTTTGGGGTGTTCTCCCTCCATTTTTTGAGGTGTTTTCCCTCCATTTCTGAGGTTTCTCCCTCCATTTCTGAGGTGTTCTCCCTCCATTTTTTGAGGTGTGTCTTCCATTTTTGAGGTGTTCACTTCATTTTGGGGGTGTTTTCTTGTCTTTCAGGCTGTCCCTTTCCTTTTTTGGGGTGTCTCATTCTTTTGGGGGGGCTTTCTTCTCCATTTTTGGGGTGCCCCCCCACTTTTTAGGATGTTCTCCTCCATCTTGGGGTATTCCCCTTCATTTTGGGGGTGTTTTTCCTCCTTTTTTGGGGTGCCCCCCCCTCAGGGTTAGGGTGCTCCCCCTCCATTTTGGCGTGTTGGTTTCCCTCCATTTCGGCGTGTTCCTCTTCCATTTTGCCGTGTTTCTCCTCCATTTTTGGGGTGTCTCCCTCATTTTGGGGTGTTGCTCTTCCATTTTTGGGGTGTTCTCCCTCCATTTTGGCGTGTTTTCTTTCGCTTCGGTGTGTTCCTCCTCCATTTTTGGGGTGTCCCTCGTGTATTTTGGGGTGGTTTTTCTCCCTTTTGGGGTGTTTCTCTCCATTTTGGGGTGTTCTCCTTCCATTTTGGCACATTTTCCTTCATTTCGGTGTGTTCCTCTTCCAATTTTAGGGTGTCCCTCATCTATTTTGGGGTGTTTATCTTTCATTTTTGGGCCGTTTTCCCTCCATTTTGGCATGTTTTCCTTTATTTTGGTGTGTTCCTCCTCCATTTTTGGGGTGTCCCTCGTGTATTTTGGGGTGTTTCGCTCCCTTCTGGGGTGTTTTTGGTCCATTTTGGGGTGTTTTTTCTTCCTTGTGGGGTGTTTCTCTCCCTTTTGGGGTGTCCCTCGTGTACTTCGGGGTGGCTTTTCTCAATTTTGGGGTGTTTTCTCTCCCTTTTGGGGTGTTCCTTTTCCATTTTTGGGGTGTTCTTCCTCCATTTTGGTGCGTTTTCCTTCATTTCAGTCTGTTCCTCCTCCATTCTTGGGGTGTCCCTCGTGTATTTTGGGGTGGTTTCTCTCCCTTTTGGGGTGTTTCTCTCCCTTTTGGGGTGTTTCTCTCCCTTTTGGGGTGTTCTCCTTCCATTTTGGCACGTTTTCCTTCATTTCGGTGTGTTCCTCCTCCATTTTTGGGGTGTCCCTCGTGTATTTTGGGGCGTTTCTCTCCCTTTTGGGCTGTTCCTCTTCCGTT
This sequence comes from Necrosyrtes monachus, assembly GCA_037953605.1. NCBI lineage: Eukaryota > Metazoa > Chordata > Aves > Accipitriformes > Accipitridae > Necrosyrtes > Necrosyrtes monachus. The sequence continues at coordinate 76,251 of JAZGTQ010000621.1, forward strand.
TTTGGGGTGTTTTTGGTCCATTTTGGGGTGTTTTTTCTCCCTTGTGGGGTGTTTCTGTCCCTTTTGGGGTGTTCCTCTTCCGTTTTTGGGGTGTTTTTGGTCCATTTTGGGGTGTTTTTTCTCCCTTGTGGGGTGTTTCTGTCCCTTTTGGGGTGTTCCTCTTCCGTTTTTGGGGTGTTCTCCCTCCATTTTGCTGCGTTTTCCTTCATTTCAGTCTGTTCCTCCTCCATTCTTGGGGTGTCCCTCGTGTATTTTGGGGTGTTTTTTCTCCCTTGTGGGGTGTTTCTCTCCTTTCTGGGGTGTTCCTCTTCTGGTTTTGGGGTGTTCTCCCTCCATTTTCCTGTGTTTTCCTTCATTTCAGTTAGTTCCTCCTCTGTTCTTGGGGTGTCCCTCATGTATTTTGGGGTGTTTTCTCTCCCCTTTGGGGTGTTTTCTCTCCCCTTTGGGGTGTTCCTCTTCTGGTTTTGGGGTGTTCTCCCTCCATTTTGTTGCGTTTTCCTTCATTTCAGTTAGTTCCTCCTCTGTTCTTGGGGTGTCCCTCATGTATTTTGGGGTGTTTTCTCTCCCTTTTGGGGTGTTTTCTCTCCCTTTTGGGGTGTTTTCTCTCCCTTCTGGGGTGTTCCTCTTCCATTTCTGGGGTGTTCTCCCTCCATTTTGTTGCGTTTTCCTTCATTTCAGTCTGTTCCTACTCCGTTCTCGGGGTGTCCCTCGTGTATTTTGGGGTGTTTTCTCTCCCTTTTGGGGTGTTTTCTCTCCCTTCTGGGGTGTTCCTCTTCCATTTCTGGGGCGTTCTCCCTCCATTTTGGCGCGTTTCCCTTCATTTCGGTCCGTCCCTCGTGTGTTTCGGGGTGGTTTTTCTCCCTTTTGGGCTGTTTCTCTCCATTTTTGGGGTCGTCCCCCCCTCAATTTCGGGGTGTCCCCCCCCTCTCCCCAGAACATGATCACGGGGACGGCGCCGCTGGACGGCTGCATCTTGGTGGTGGCGGCCACCGACGGGCAGATGCCCCAAACCCGGGAGCACCTGCTGCTGGCCAAGCAGGTGGGGGGATCTGTGGGGCTGGGGGGGGGATCTGTGGGGCTGGGGGGGGATCTGTGGGGCTGGGGGGGGATCTGTGGGGCTGGGGAGGGGGCTGGGGGGGTGATGTGTGGGGCTGGGGGGGGATCTGTGGGGCTGGGGAGGGGGCTGGGGGGTGTTTATGGGGCCAGAAGGGGGCTGGGGGGGTGATGTGTGGGGCTGGGGGGGGGATCTGTGGGGCTGGGGGGGAATCTATGGGGCTGGGGGGGGATCTGTGGGGCTGGGGAGGGGGCTGGGGGGTGTTTATGGGGCCAGAAGGGGGCTGGGGGGGTGATGTGTGGGGCTGGGGGGGGGATCTGTGGGGCTGGGGGGGAATCTGTGGGGCTGGGGAAAGGCTGTGCTGTGCTGCGGGGGAATCTGTGGGGCAATCTATGGGGCTGAGCGAGGTCTGGAGGAGGGGGCTCTATGGGGCTGGGAGGAATCTGTGGGGCTGGGAGGAATCTGTGGGGCTGGGGGGGATATCTGTGGGGCTGGGGGGGTGATGTGTGGGGCTGGGGAAAGGCTGTGCTGTGCTGCGGGGGAATCTGTGGGGCAATCTATGGGGCTGAGCGAGGTCTGGAGGAGGGGGCTCTGTGGGGCTGGGAGGAATCTGTGGGGCTGGGAGGAATCTGGGGCTGAATCTGTGGGGCTGAATCTGTGGGGCTGGGAGGAATCTGTGGGGCTGGGAGGAATCTGTGGGGCTGAATCTGTGGGGCTGGGAGGAATCTGTGGGGCTGAATCTGTGGGGCTGGGAGGAATCTGTGGGGCTGACAGGAATCTGTGGGGCTGGGAGGAATCTGTGGGGCTGAATCTGTGGGGCTGAATCTGTGGGGCTGAATCTGTGGGGCTGGGAGGAATCTGGGGCTGAATCTGTGGGGCTGAATCTGTGGGGCTGGGAGGAATCTGTGGGGCTGGGAGGAATCTGTGGGGCTGAATCTGTGGGGCTGGGAGGAATCTGTGGGGCTGAATCTGTGGGGCTGGGAGGAATCTGTGGGGCTGACAGGAATCTGTGGGGCTGGGAGGAATCTGTGGGGCTGAATCTGTGGGGCTGAATCTGTGGGGCTGGGAGGAATCTGTGGGGCTGGGAGGAATCTGTGGGGCTGAATCTGTGGGGCTGAATCTGTGGGGCTGGGAGGAATCTGTGGGGCTGGGAGGAATCTGTGGGGCTGAATCTGTGGGGCTGGGAGGAATCTGTGGGGCTGAATCTGTGGGGCTGGGAGGAATCTGTGGGGCTGGGAGGAATCTGTGGGGCTGGGAGGAATCTGTGGGGCTGGGAGGAATCTGTGGGGCTGAATCTGTGGGGCTGGGAGGAATCTGTGGGGCTGGGAGGAATCTGTGGGGCTGAATCTGTGGGGCTGAATCTGTGGGGCTGAATCTGTGGGGCTGGGAGGAATCTGTGGGGCTGGGAGGAATCTGTGGGGCTGAATCTGTGGGGCTGGGAGGAATCTGTGGGGCTGAATCTGTGGGGCTGGGAGGAATCTGTGGGGCTGGGAGGAATCTGTGGGGCTGAATCTGTGGGGCTGACAGGAATCTATGGGGCTGGGAGGAATCTGGGGCTGAATCTGTGGGGCTGGGAGGAATCTGTGGGGCTGACAGGAATCTGTGGGGCTGACAGGAATCTATGGGGCTGGGAGGAATCTGGGGCTGAATCTGTGGGGCTGACAGGAATCTGTGGGGCTGACAGGAATCTGTGGGGCTGAATCTGTGGGGCTGGGAGGAATCTGGGGCTGAATCTGTGGGGCTGGGAGGAATCTGTGGGGCTGGGAGGAATCTATGGGGCTGGGAGAGACGGACGCGTGGGGCAGCACGAAAGACACCGAGGCTGACGGGGAGGGGGAGAACGAACCTCAGCCCCCCCGCCCCGTCACCGCAAAGAGAAAAAAAAAAAAAAAAAAAAACCCCGGGCCGCCGTGGGGCCGGCGCCGTGGGTCCGGCGCCGTGGGTCTGCCCCACATCTCCCCGCCCCACAGGTCGGGGTGCAGCACGTGGTGGTGTACGTCAACAAGGCGGACGCGGTGGGGGACCCCGAGCTGCTGGCGCTGGTGGAACTGGAAGTGCGGGAGCTGCTCGCCGAATTCGGCTACGACGCCGAGCGCACCCCCGTCATCGTCGGCTCCGCGCTCTGCGCCCTCCAGGTCAGACCCACGGCGCGACCCACGGCCAGCCCCACGGCCAGCCCCACGGCGAGCCCCGCGGCGCGACCCACGGCCAGCCCCACGGCGCGCCCCGCGCATCCCGGCTTCGCCCCGCGGCGGGGCGATTCCCCGGCGCTCTGCCCCACGGCGCGCTCTGCCCCACAACTTGCTCCCGGCTGCCCCATAGCTTGCCGCCGTCACGACCTGCTCCTCTGTGCCCCCCCGTCCCCGTTCTGCCCCACGGCGCGGGTGCCTCTGCCCCACGGCGTGCCCCACGGCGCGTCGCCGGGCTCTTCTTTCTGCCCCGCACGGCTTGCGCGTCTGCCCCACAGCTTCCCTCTCTCCGGCCCCCGTTCTGCCCCACAACCTGCCCCACTGCCCCCCTCGCTCTGCCCCACAACCTGCCCCACTGCACCCCCTCGCTCTGCCCCACAACCTGCCCCACTGCACCCCCTCGCTCTGCCCCACAACCTGCCCCTTTCTGCCCCACTGCACCCCTCCTTCTGCCCCACAACCCGCCCCTCTTTCCATTCTGCCCCACGCCTTCCCCGTCTTCGCCCCCAGCCCTGCCCCACAACTCCACCCCACTCCACCCCCTCGCTCTGCCCCACAACCTGCCCCTTTCTGCCCCACGCTCTGCCCCACTGTGCCTTTGCTTCTGCCCCACAACCTGCCCCACTCCGCCCCCAGTTCTGCCCCACAACCTGTCCCACTCCGCCCCCCCGTCCTGCCCCACAACCTGCCCCACTGCACCCCCTCGCTCTGCCCCACAACCTGCCCCTTCCTGCCCCACTGCACCTTTGCTTCTGCCCCACAACCCGCCCTTCTTCACCCCTCACTCTGCCCCACAACCTGCCCCACTGCACCCCCTCGCTCTGCCCCACTGCACCCCCTTGCTCTGCCCCACAACCTGCCCCACTCCGCCCCCCCTCCTGCCCCACAACCTGCCCCACTGCCCCCCTTGCTCTGCCCCACACCCTGCCCCACTGCACCCCCTTGCTCTGCCCCACACCCTGCCCCACTGCACCCCCTCGCTCTGCCCCACAACCTGCCCCTTTCTGCCCCACGCTCTGCCCCACACTCTGCCCCACTGCGCCTTTGCTTCTGCCCCACAACCTGCCCCTCTTTGCTCTCCGTTCTGCCCCACACCTTCCCTCTCTTTGTCCTCAGCCCTGCCCCACTCCGCCCCCAGTTCTGCCCCACACCCTGCCCCACTGCACCGCCTCGCTCTGCCCCACAACCTGCCCCACTCCGCCCCCAGTTCTGCCCCACAGCTTTCCCTCTCTTTGCCCCCCTGTTCTGCCCCACAACCTGCCCCACTCCCCCCCTTGCTCTGCCCCACAACCTGCCCCACTCCGCCCCTGGTTCTGCCCCACAACCTGCCCCACTCCGCCCCCAGTTCTGCCCCACAACCTGCCCCACTCCGCCCCCCCCGTCCCGCCCCACAACCTGCCCCTTTCTGCCCCACGCTCTGCCCCACTGCGCCTTTGCTTCTGCCCCACAACCTGCCCCACTCCGCCCCCGGTTCTGCCCCACACCTTCCCTCTCTTTGCCCCCCGTTCTGCCCCACAACCCGCCCCACCCCACCCCCTCGCTCTGCCCCACAACCTGCCCCACTCCGCCCCCCCTGTCCTGCCCCACAACCTGCCCCTTTCTGCCCCACCGCGCCTTTCCCTCTGCCCCACAACCCGCCCCTCTTTCCTTTCCGTTCCGCCCCACGCCTTCCCCCTCTTCGCCCCCAGCCCTGCCCCACAACTCCGCCCCACCCCACCCCCTCGCTCCGCCCCACACCCCGCCCCACTCCCCCCCTTGCTCTGCCCCACAACCTGCCCCACTCCGCCCCCAGTTCTGCCCCACAACCTGCCCCACTCCACCCCCTCGCTCTGCCCCACAACCTGCCCCACTCCGCCCCTGGTTCTGCCCCACACCTTCCCTCTCTTTGCCCCCCGTTCTGCCCCACAACCTGCCCCACTCCGCCCCCTCGCTCTGCCCCACACCCCGCCCCACATCTCTTCTCCCCCCCCCCCCAAGGACCGCGACCCCGAGCTGGGGCTGAACTCGGTGCTGAAGCTGCTGGACGCCGTCGACACCCACATCCCGCTGCCGCCCCGCGACCTCGACAAACCCTTCCTGCTGCCCGTCGAGTCCGTCCACTCCATCCCCGGTACTTCCCGCCCCACGGCCGCCCCACGGCCGCCCCACGGCGCCGGCCGCCCCCCCATTTTCAATATCTGTCCGTCCCCCCCCCCAAACGGGCGGCAGGCCGCGGCACCGTGGTGACGGGGACGCTGGAACGCGGCACCATCCGCAAAGGCGACGAGTGCGAGTTCCTGGGTTACAGCCGCCACCTGCGGACGGTGGTGACGGGTGAGAGCTCTGCCCCCCAAGTCCGCCCCACGGCCGCCCCACGGCGGGGGGTTTTTTTTTTTTGTTTTTTTTTTCCGCCCGTTCATTCCCGGTTCTCTCCGCAGGGATCGAGATGTTCCATAAAAGCCTGGAGCGGGCGGAAGCGGGGGATAACCTGGGAGCGCTGCTGCGGGGGCTGAAGCGGGAGGACGTGCGGCGAGGGATGGTGATGGGGAAACCCGGGACGCTGCAGGCGCATCAGAAAGTGGAGGCGCAGGTGTGGGGCGGGGGGGCGGGGGGGCGGGGGGGAGGTTGTGGGGCAGAGTAGGAGCGTGGCGGGGGGGGGGGCAGGATGGGGGACGCGGGGGGGCGGGATGTGGGGCAGGGGGTCTCAGAGGGGTAGGATTTGGGGGGGGAGAGACAAGGTGTGGGGCAGAACAGGCAAAATGTGGGGCAGGATTTGGGGGGGAGAGACAAGGTGTGGGGCAGAAGAGGGGCGAGATGTGGGGCAGGATTTGGGGGGGGAGAGACAAGGCGTGGGGCAGAAGAGGGGCGAGATGTGGGGCAGGATTTGGGGGGGGAGAGACAAGGCGTGGGGCAGAACGGGCAAAATGTGGGGCAGGATTTGGGGGGGAGAGACAAGGCGTGGGGCAGAACGGGCAAAATGTGGGGCAGGATTTGGGGGGGAGAGACAAGGCGTGGGGCAGAAGAGGGGTAAGATGTGGGGCAAGATTTGGGAGGGGGAGAGAGACAAGGTGTGGGGCAGAACGGGCAAAATGTGGGGCAGGATTTGGGGGGGGAGAGACAAGGTGTGGGGCAGAACGGGCAAAATGTGGGGCAGGATTTGGGGGGGAGAGACAAGGCGTGGGGCAGAAGAGGGGCAAGATGTGGGGCAGGATTTGGGGGGGGAGAGAGACAAGGCGTGGGGCAGAAGAGGGGCGAGATGTGGGGCAGGATTTGGGGGGGGAGAGACAAGGTGTGGGGCAGAACAGGCAAAATGTGGGGCAGGATTTGGGAGGGGGAGAGAGACAAGGTGTGGGGCAGAAGAGGGGCGAGATGTGGGGCAGGATTTGGGGGGGAGAGACAAGGCGTGGGGCAGAAGAGGGGCAAGATGTGGGGCAGGATTTCGGGGGGGAGAGACAAGCTGTGGGGCAGAACAGGCAAAATGTGGGGCAGGATTTGGGGGCACCGAGAGACAAGGCGTGGGGCAGGATTTGGGGGGGGAGAGACAAGCTGTGGGGCAGAACAGTGGCAAGATGTGGGGCAGGCCGTGGGGCAGAAGCGAGCAGAGAAGGGGAACGCTGCCGCCGTGGGGCAGGACGAGAAGATCCGGGCCGGGGGGCAAAGCACCGTAACAGACATCAGGGCGTTGCGGGGCAGACGCCGTGGGGCAGACGCCGTGGGGCAGACGCCGTGGGGCAGATGTGGGGCTGCCCCACGGCCGCCCCCCAACCCCGTTCTCTGCCCCCCCAGGTTTACGTCCTGAGCCCGCAGGAGGGCGGCCGCCACAAACCCTTCGTCTCCCTCTACTCCCCCGTCATGTTCTCCCACACGTGGGACATCGCCTGCCGCGTCCTCCTGCCCCCCAACAAGGTACCCGACGTGTGGGGCCTGCCCCACATCCTGCCCCACATCCTCCTCCGTGTCCCACATCCCACCCGCGTGGTGCCCCCCGTCCAGCCCCACTGTTCCCCGTCTCCTGCCCCACACCCTGCCCCACATTGTCCTCTGTGTCCCACATCCTGCCCCACTGTTCCCCATCTCCAGCCCCACATCCCACCCCACATCCTCCTCCATGTCCCACATCCCACCCGCGTGGTGCCCCCCGTGCAGCCCCACATCCTGCCCCGCTGTTCCCCATCTCCTGCCCCGCTCTGCCCCACACCCTGCCCCACACCCTGCCCCACATCCTCCTCTGTCCCCCACATCATACCCCCCATCCAGCCCCACATCCCGCCCCACTGTTCCCCATCTCCTGCCCCACATCCTTGTCCGTGTCCCACATCCCACCCGCATCATACTCCCCGTCCAGCCCCACATCCCACCCCGCTGTTCCCCATCTCCTGCCCCACATCCTGCCCCACATCCCACATCCCACCTGTGTTGTACCCCCCATCCAGCCCCACATCCTGCCCCGCTGTTCCCCATCTCCTGTCCCACACCCTGCCCCACATCCCGCCCCACATCCTCCTCTATGTCCCACATCCCGCCCCACTGTTCCCCATCTCCTGCCCCACATCCTCGTCCGTGTCCCACATCCCACCCGCATCGTACTCCCCGTCCAGCCCCACATCCCACCCCGCTGTTCCCCCTCTCCTGCCCCACATCCTGCCCCACATCCTGCCCCACATCCTCCTCCACATCCCACATCCCACCCACGTCGTACCCCCACATCCAGCCCCAAATCCCACCCCGCTGCTCCCCATCTCCCGCCCCACACCCTGCCCCACATCCCACCCCACATCCCGCCCCACATCCTCCTCCGTGTCCCACATCCCGCCCCACATTCCCAGGAGCTGGTGATGCCGGGAGAGGACGCGCAGCTGAGCCTGATCCTGCGGCAGCCGATGGTGCTGGAGCGGGGCCAGCGCTTCACCCTGCGCGACGGCTCCCGCACCATCGGCACCGGCGTCGTCACCGCCGCGCTGCCGCTGACGCCCGAGGACCAGGCCATCAACTGGGGGTGACGCCGGCGACGACGCGATAACGCCGGCGATGATGCGATAACGCCAGCGATGATGCGATAACGCCGGCGATGATGCGATACGGGGACGGTGACAACGCGATACCGGGACGGCGACGACGCGAAACGGCGACGACGCGAGACGGCGGCGACGGCGCGCACGCACGCAATGAGGCGGCCGTTTTCGTTTTTAATTTTTTTTTTATTAATTTTAAAATTTTTTTTTTGAGGGGGGTATTATTATTTTTTTTTTTCTTTTTTTCAGGTTTTTTTTTGTCTTTTTTTTTTTTCCGGTTTTTGACGTAATAAACCGCGGCGGCGACGCCCCGAAACTTTTCCCGCTTTTTCGCTTCGTTTCTCCCCCCCGCCCCGCCCCATCTTTTATAAATAATAGAAAACGATCCCGGCGCCGCGTGGGGCCCCCCCCCGGCCCCACGCCCACTTGTGGGGCGGAGCTTGTGGGGCGGGGGGGGCGGCGGGGGGGGCGGGCGGTGACGTCAGTTCCCCGGGGGGTGGAAGGGCAGCTGCTGCGACGGGTGCGACTGGACTGCAACCAGATGGGGGGGGGGGGCGGAAATGTGGGGCAGCCCCACACCCGCTCTGTCAGCCCCCCAAGTGCCCCCCCCCGGCCCCATAAATGCCCCCCCCCCCCCCAGATCGGCTTTCTGCCCCCCAAGTCCCTCCCTGCCCCACAAGTCTCCCCCAACGACCACCCCCGTGTGCCCCCCAAGTGCTCCCCCCGCCCCACAAGTGCCCCCCCAACGACCCCCCCAGCCCCCCAACTTGCTCCCCAGCCCCCCAAGTGCCCCCCCAAACCCCCCCCGCCCAAGTGCCCCCCAACTACCACCCCCGTGTGCCCCCCAGCCCCCCAAGTACCACCTCCAGCCCCCCAAGTGCCCCCCCAAAACCCCCCCAGCCCCCCAAGTGCCCCCCAACTCCCACCCCGTGTGCCCCCCAAGTGCCCCCCCAGCCCCCCAACGACCCCCCCAAAACCCTCTTAGCCCCCCAACTTGCCCCCCAGCCCCCCCAAAACCCCCCCGGCCCAAGTGCCCCTCAACTACCACCCCCGTGTGCCCCCCCAGCCCCCCCAATGACCCCCCCAAAACCCCCTCAGCCCCCCAAGTGCCCCCCCAGCCCCCCAAGTGCCCCCCCCAGCCCCCCAAGTGCCCCCCCCCTCACCTTGATGGTGCCCGATGTAGGTGTAGGGGGCGGGGCTGGAGGCGGGCAACGCCCCCACCCCGCTTTGGGGCACCCCGCCCTGGGGGGGCCCCCCGTGCCCTTGGGGGGGGTGAAGCAGCATCACTTGGGGGGGGGCCGGCGGCGGCGGGGGGGGCGGCGGGGGGGCCCCCGCCGCCGCCAAGCCCGTCTGCACGTGGGCCTGAAAAATTAAAAAAAAAAAAAAAATAAAAATTAAAGGGGGGGGGGCGCGGAAAAAAAAAAAAAAAAAGTTTAAAAATTACGCGGCCCCCCCAAAAATAAAATTAAATATTTTTGTCCCCCCCCCACCTGGCCGACGTGGGCGACGCCGTAGCCGTGCTGCAGGCTCTGGTGGAGGGCGTAGACGGCGGGGGGGGGCGGTTGCGGCGGGGGGGGCTGCGGCGGGGGGGGGAAAGTGTTTTGGGGGGAGGGAGCGCCGGGGGGGGGCGGCGGGGGGGGTAAAGAAGGGGGGGCCCCCCCCGGCGTCGCCCCCAAAGCGGCGTGGAAGAGGCTTTGCTGGGGGGGGGGGGGTTGCGGGGGTTGTTGGGCCCCCCCCAGGTGGGGGGGTTGGCCGGGTTGGTGCTGTTGAGAGAAAAAAAAAAAAATTAAAAAAAAAAAAAAAATTAAGGGGGGGGGGAAATGTCGGGGCCCCCCCCCAAAATGATTTGACCCCCCCCAAGATGATTTGATCCCCCTCAAAATGATTTAACCCCCCCAAAGATGATCTGGCCCCCCCAAATGATTTGATCCCCCCAAAACGATTTGACCCCCCCCAAATGATTTGATCCCCCCCAAAATGATCTGACCCCCCCCAAATAATCTGACCCCCCCCAAATGATCTGACCCCCCCCAGATAATCTGACCCCCCCAAATAATCTGACCCCCCCAATCTGACCCCCCCAAAATGATATAAGCCCCCTAACAGACAACCTGCCCCCCCCAAATGATTCAGCCCCCCACAATACAATCGACCCCCCCAAGAGGATTTGACCCCCCCCAAAATCTGCCCCCCCCCAGATAATCTACTCTCCTAAAAAAAATGGTTTGACCCCCCCAAAACAACCTGCCCCCCCCAAAAGATGACCTGCCCCCCCAACATTTGACCCCCCCCCAAATAATCTGCCCCCCCAAACACAATTAAACCCCCCAAAAAACAATTTGACCCCCCCAAACATGATTTAACCCCCCAAAAAACAATGACCCCCCCCCAAATACAATCTGCCCCCCCCCAAACACGATGTGGCCCCCCCCGAAAGACGATATGCCCCCCCGAGAAAACAATCTGCCCCCCCAAAGACAATTTAACCCCCCCAGAAAACAATCTACCCCCCCCCCAAAACACAACTTGGCCCCCCCCAAAACAACTTGACCCCCCCAAAAAGACAACTTGACCCCCCCCCAAAACACAATCTGCCCCCCCCAAACACGTGACCCCCCCCAAACACAACGTGACCCCCCCCAAACACAACGTGACCCCCCCAAAGACAACCTGCCCCCCCCAACTCATCCCTAGGAGAATATAAAGACAGAAAATGGGGGGGGGGGGGGGGGGGAGTGAAATATGCCCCCCCCCCCAAAAAAATAAAAGCCCCCGGGGGGGTCGTTACCTGGGCGGGGCTGGGGGCGGCGTGCTGGGGGGGGGCCTGGCTGCCCGTCGGCGTGGGGGGGGGCTGGGGGTGCAGGGGGGGGGCGTGGGGGGGGTACGACTGGTGGACGGCGGCTGCGGAGAGAAAAACCGGGGGGGGGGGGGTGTTTTAAAAATGAATAAAAACGGGGGGGCGTAAAGGGAAATTTTTTTTTTTTTTTTGGGGGGGGGGGGCGCGCATCGGCTTACCGTAAAGGGTCTGGGGGGGCGGCTGCTCGGCGGGGGGGTACGGGGGGGCCGAAGAAGAGACGATGGCGGGGGGGGGGTGGCTGCCCGAGGGCAGGAGCCGGGGGCTGCTGGGCAACATCGGGGCGAAAACCGGCTGCGGGGGGGGGGGGGCAAAAATAAAGCGGGGGGGGCAAAAATAAAGCGGGGGGGGGGGCAAAAATAAAGCGAGGGGGAGTTAAAAATTTAAAACGGGGGGGGGCAAATCACGCCCCGCACCCCCCCCTGAACCCCATTCCCCCCCCGAACCACATTCCCCCCCCAACCCCACATTCCCCCCGCCTCCAAATCCCATTATTGCTTTTGTATTATGTGTCCCCCCCCCAAAAAATTTTAATTGCCCCCCCCCCCCCAAAATAATTGCCCCCCCCGGCGTACCTGGGAGGGGTAGTGGACGAGGGGGGGCTGCCCCCCGAATTGTTGGTGGGGGCCGTAAGAGATATAAGAAGAATAAGGGGGGGGGGCGGCCGCTACCAAGGGGGGGCCGGCGGCCGCCGCTTGCACCAAGGGGGGGGCCGAAGCGGGGGGGTGTTGCTCCGAGCGTTGCGGGGGGAGCGAACCTGCGAGGGGGGGGCGAAATAAAAGTCGGGGGGGGGGGCATAAAGACACCCCCCCCCCCCCCCCCCAAAATAATATATTGAAGGGGGGGGGGCGCTTACCTTTGCCCCCCCGGTATTTGCTCTGTTGGGAACCGGAGACGGGGTAGGGGTACATTTGCGGAGCCTGGGGGGGGGGGGGGGAATAAATTAAAAAAAAAAATTATTTTGGGGGGGTTAAAAAGGGAAAGTGGGTTTTTTTTTTTTTGGGGGGGGGGGCTTACCTGGACGGGAGCGGGGCTCATGTGGAGCTGGGGGATGTAGGAGATGTAGGGGGGGCCGTAAACGCCCCCCCCCTGCCCGGCGGCCGCCAGGACGCCGAGGGAAGGGGTGGAATGAGTTCGGGGTCCCGGCGAAGTCGGGGTGCTGGCGGCTTTGTTCTGCGGGGGGGGGGCGGGAAAAAATTAGGGGGGGGGGCGTGGAAAAGTTGGGGGGGGGCAGCTCTAAAAGCTGCTGCCCCCCCCCGGGGGAAAAAAAAAAAAAAAATCGGTTTGTTCTTACCACGGCCAGCAGCGGTTTGGAGGGGTTGAACTCCTTGGCGTTGGGGTTCAGCGTCGATTTCTTCACCTGCCTGGGGGGGAATTTTTGGGGGGGGGGGGTGTTATTTTTTGGGGGGGGTGTTATTTTTGGGGGGGGTGTTATTTTTTTGGGGGGGGGGGGTTAATTTTTGGGGGGGGTGTTATTTTCAGGGGGGGGTGAGATCCCTCCCCTCATTAGCAGCCCCTAACCCTGCTTAAAACTTTGTATTTCCACCTTAAATTTCGTGTCCCCCCCCCCCAAAAAAAATCCATCGTTTCCTCCAACCTCACTGTCCCCCCCCCCAAAATATTCCCAGACCCCCCCACCCCATAGCCCCCCCCAAAAACCTCAAAGCCCCCCCCAAAAACTTCAACCCCCCCCAAAACCTCATTGCCCCCCCCCAAACCTTGTGCCCCCCCCCAAACCTCCAGGCCCCCCCCAACCCCTTGTGCCCCCCCAAATACTTTGTGCCCCCCCCAAAATATTTTATGTTCTCTCCTTATTTTGCCCCCCCCAAATATTTTGTGTCCTGCTCAAAATATTTTGTGCCCCCCCCAAATATTTCCTGCCCCCCCAAAATTTCACACCCAAATATTTTGTACCCCCCCAAATATCTTGTGCCCCCCCAAATATCTTGTGCCCCCCCCAAATATCTTGTGGCCCCCCCAAATATTCTGTGGCCCCCCCCAAATACTTTCTGCCGTCCCCAAACATTTCATACCCCCCCAAAATATTTTCTGCCCCTCCCATATTTTGTGCCCCCCCCAATATTTCCTCTCCCCCCAAAATTTTGTTCCCCCCCCCAAGTATTTTGTGTCCCCCCAAATATTTTGTGCCCTCCCCCCAAAATTTTATGGCCCCCCCCAATTTTGTGCCACCCCCCTAAATATTTTGCGCCCCCCCCAAATATTTTGTGACCCCCCCCAAAAACTTCATACCCCCCCAAATATTTTGCAGCCCCCCCAAATATTTTGTGCCCCTCCAAAATACTTTGTGCCCCTCCAAAATACTTCATACCCCCCCAAATATTTCGTGCCCCCCCCAATATTTCGTGCCCCCCCCAATATTTTGTCCACCTCTCCCAAATATTCTCTGCCCCCCCCCCCAAATATTTCGTGCCCCCCCCACTCACTCGGAGACGGGTCCTTCCTCCTTCTCCTCTCCCTCGTTTTTGGCCGGGGGGGTCCCCGGGGGGGTGGCGGCCCCCCCCCGCTTCTCCTCCGCCCCCCCCTCGGGGTCGGGGGGGCCGGTTCCCGCCTCGGGGGGGCCCTGGGCAACCCCCCCCTTCCCCTCGGGGGGGGCCGCGCTCCGGGGGGGGAACGGCTCCGGCGGGGGGGCCGCCGCCGCGGCGCTGGGCTGCAGCTGGGGAACAAAAGGGGGGGGGGGACTGACCCACGGCTGCCCCACGGCTGCCCCACACACCCCACAACCGCCCCACGGCTGCCCCACACACCCCACAACCGCCCCACGGCTGCCCCACACACCCCACAACTGCCCCACGGCTGCCCCACGTGCCCCACGGCTACCCCACTCACCCCACGGCTGCCCCACAGCCACGCCACGTGCCCCACGGCTGCCCCACAACTGCCCCACACACCCCACAACTGCCCCACGGCTGCCCCACGGCTGCCCCATGTGCCCCACAACTGCCCCACAGCTGCCCCACACACCCCACAACCACCCCACGGCTGCCCCACGTGCCCCACGGCTACCCCACTCACCCCACGGCTGCCCCACAGCCACGCCACGTGCCCCACGGCTGCCCCACAACTGCCCCACACACCCCACAACTGCCCCACGGCTGCCCCACGGCTGCCCCATGTGCCCCACAACTGCCCCACAGCTGCCCCACACACCCCACAACCACCCCACGGCTGCCCCACGTGCCCCACGGCTACCCCACTCACCCCACGGCTGCCCCACAGCCACGCCACGTGCCCCACGGCTGCCCCACAACTGCCCCACACACCCCACAACTGCCCCACGGCTGCCCCACGGCTGCCCCATGTGCCCCACAACTGCCCCACAGCTGCCCCACACACCCCACAACCACCCCACGGCTGCCCCACGTGCCCCACGGCTACCCCACTCACCCCACGGCTGCCCCATAGCCACGCCACGTGCCCCACAGCTGCCCCACACACCCCACAACTGCCCCACGGCTGCCCCACAACTACACCATGCGCCCCACAACTGCTTCATGTGCCCCACAACTGCCCCACGGCTGCCCCATGTGCCCCACAACTGCCCCACACCTGCTCCATGTGCCCCACAGCTGCCCCACACACCCCACAGCTGCCCCACATATCCCACGGCCCCCCCATAGCTGCCCCACAACTGCCCCACGTGCCCCACAGCTGCCCCACGTGCCCCACAACCGCCCCACAGCTGCCCCACAGCCACGCCACGTGCCCCACAGCTGCCCCACAACTGCCCCACAACTACACCATGTGCCCCGCAACTGCTCCATGTGCCCCATGGCTGCCCCACAACTGCCCCACAGCTGCCCCACGGCTGCCCCATGCGCCCCACAGCTGCCCCACACGCCCCACAGCCGCCCCACAACTGCCCCACAACTGCCCCATGTACCCCAGGACCACCCCACAGCTGCCCCACATATCCCATGGCCCCCCCACAGCTGCCCCACAGCCGCCCCACGTGCCCCACAACTGCCCTACAGCTGCCCCACAGCTGCCCCACACACCCCACAACTGCCCCACAGCCACCCCACATGCCCCACAACTGCCCCACACCCCCCACAACTGCCCCACAGCCACCCCACGTGCCCCACAACTGCCCCACGGCTGCCCCATTCACCCCACAACTGCCCCACACACCCCACAACTGCCCCACATATCCCACGGCCCCCCCACAGCTGCCCCACAGCCACCCCACGTGCCCCACAACTGCCCCACAGCTGCCCCATTCACCCCACAACTGCCCCACAACCGCCCCACGGCTGCCCCACTCACCCCACGGCTGCCCCACAGCCACCCCACAACTGCCCCCCGTGCCCCACGGCCGCCCCACACCCCCATCTGCCCCACAACCACCCCACCGCTGCCCCACATCTACCCCACGGCCACCCCCGTGCCCCACGGCCACCCCCCCGCACCCCACACCTGCCCCACATCTACCCCACGGCCACCCCCCCGCACCCCACACCTGCCCCACATCTTCCCCACGGCCACCGCCCCCCCCGTACCCCAAATCCGCCCCCCCCCGTGCCCCACATCTGCCCCACGGCTGCCCCACGGCTGCCCCACACCTTAAACTGAGCTCCGAACTTGCGCAGCTCCTCCAGCTGACTGCGCTGCTGCTCCGTCTGCGCCCCGCCTGCGGGGGGGGGACACCCCCAAAAAAATAATTAAAAAAAAAAAAAAATAATAGTGACGGGGGGGGGGGGCGGGGAAGCCCAAAAAATTGGGGTTAAACCCCGCTCTCTGCCCCCCAAGTTGGGGGTCGCAGCCCCCCCCGGCTCACCTTTCCCGGGAATTTTGGGGGGTTCCGGGGGTCCGGGGGCTTCCAGGGTTCTCGGGGGGTCTTTGGCGGGGGGGGGGGGAGGAGGAGGAGGAGGAGGAGGAGGAGGAGGAAGAGGAAGGGGGGGGGGCTCTTTGGGGGGGGGAGGAGGGGTGGGGGGGGCCCCCTCGCCCCGCGCTTCCCCGCCGGGGGGGTCCTGGGGGGGGGCGGCGGCCGCTTTGGGGGAGCGGGGGGGGTACAGGCGCCCCGCTGCGGGGAGGAAATCATTATTTTAATTACCCCCGTTCGTTTCGAGCGGGCCCCTCCCTCCCCCCGCTTTCATTTTGAGCCCCCCCGCTTTAATATTCCTCTTCCCTTAATCAGAAGCCCCTCCCCTTGCCGCTAAGCCCCTCCCCTTGCCGCTAAGCCCCTCCCCTTTACCTTTAAGCCACCCCATCAAACCCCTCCCCTTTTTAATTTCAGGATCCTGTTCAATTAATTTACTTCATTTCTACACCCCCCCCGTAATTACACCCTTTAACCCCCCAATCTCCACCCACCCTGACTTTAGCCCCTCCCCTTCAACTGTAGCCCCACCCCTTTACTGTAGCCCCACCCCTTTAACTCCAGGACCGCCCCCCCCAATTTTAAGAGCCCCCCCATTAAGCTTAACCCCTCCCCTTTTAATTTTAACGCCCCCTTCATTATAAGCTCCCCTTCTTTAATTCTAAACCACTCCCCTTCTGCTTTAGCCCCACCCCCTTTCCACCTTAGCCCCACCCCTTTCCACCTTAGCCCCACCCCCTTTCCACCTTAGCCCCACCCCCTTTCACTTTAGACCGCCCTTTTATTTTAGACCCCGCCCTTTTAATTATAAAGCCTCCCCTTTTAATTATAGAGCCCCCCCTTTTAATTATAGAGCCCCCCTTTTTAATTATACAGCCCCCCCTTTTAATCCTAATTATTTCTGCTTAACTCCGAGTTCTTCTTTTAATTTTACCCCCCCTTTAATTTTTAAAGGCCCCCCCTTTAATTTACCCCCCAATTTTAACCCCCCTTTTAATTTTTAACCCCCCCTTTAATTTTTAAACACCCCCCCCTCCAATTTTTAACTCTCTGCTTTTCAATTTTACCCCCCTTCAATTTTAACCCCTTCCCCTTAATTTTAGCCCCCCCCTTTTAATTTAACGGCCCCCCCCTTTTAATTTAACGGCCCCCCCCTTTTAATTTAACGGCCCCCCCCTCACCTGCGGGGGGGGCGGGAGAAGCCTCGGCCGGTCGCCCCCCCCCGCCGCCCGTTGCTTTGCCCCCCCGGACGGGTCGTTGCGATTTGGGGGACATCCGCGACGGCCCTGGGGGGGGGACACACACGTACGCGTACAATAAAGAGGGGGGGTTCCTTATCATTGTGGCCCCCCCCCCAAAATAAAAATATAAAAATTGGGGTTTTTACCTCCGTTGAGGCCCGGCTCGGGGTGGGGGTGAGGGGGTGCTCCGCGGGGGGGGGGCAGGGAGCCCCCCCCGGGTCGTCCCCCCCCTCGGGAGGAACCGCAGCGCAGGCCGCCCCCCCCCCGAACCCGCTGGGGCAGGGGGGGGTACTTGTTCTCCCTGGAAAAAGATGGGGGGGGGGTTAATTGGGGGGGGTCACGGAGGGGTTTGGGGGGGTTCAGAAGTGTTTTGCGGGGGTCAGGGTGGGGATTTGGGGGGCTCAGGGGTGTTTTGGGGGGGGTCAGAAGTGTTTTGGGGGGGTCAGGGTGGGGATCTGGGGGGATCAGAAGATTTTGGGGGGGACAAGGGGGGGATTTGGGGGGCTCAGGGGTGTTTTGGGGGGGTCAAAGTGTTTTGGGGGGGTCAGGGTGGGGATTTGGGGGGGTCAGAAGTGTTTTGGGGGGGTCAGAAGATTTTGGGGGGGTCAGGGTGGAGATTTGGGGGGATCAGAAGATTTTGGGGGGGACAAGGTGGGGATTTGGGGGGCTCAGGGGTGTTTTGGGGGGGGTCAGAAGTGTTTTGGGGGGGTCAGGGTGGAGATTTGGGGGGGTCAAGTGTTTTGGGGGGGTCAGGGTGGGGATTTGGGGGGTCAGAAGATTTTGGGGGGACAAAGAGGCAGTTTGGGGGGGTCAAGAGTGTTTTGGGGGGGTCACAGAGAGCATTTGGGGGGTCAGAAGTGTTTTGGGGGGGTCAGGGTGGGGTTTTAGGGGGGTCAAAGGTTCACGGTGGGGTTTTTGGGGGGGTCAGAAATATTTTGGGGGGGTCGGGGGGGTTTGGGGGGTCAGGGTGGGCCTGGGGTGTTTTGGGGGGGGATCAGAAAATTTTTGGGGAGGGGGGTCAGCGGGTCAGGGTGGGGGTTTTAGGGGTGTCAGAATTATTTTGGGGGGGTCACGGTGGGGGTTTGGGGGGGCCCGGGGTGTTTTGGGGGGGGGTCAGAAAATTTTGGGGGGGGTCAGCAGGTCAGGGTGGGGGTTTTGGGGGTGTCAGAAGAATTTTGGGGGAGTCAGCGGTGCTTTGGGGGGGGTCAGGGTGGGGGTTTGGGGGGGGGTCGGAGCCATTTTGGGGAGACGACGGACATTTTAGGGGGAGTCAGGGCCATTTTGGGGGGGGGCAGCGCCATTTTGGGGGGGGGGGCAGCCGAATTTAAGCATTTAAGGCGCGGTTTCGGGGCAGAAATCGGCGAAAATTTCAGCCTTTTTTTTTTTTTTTTTTTTTTTTCTTTTTTTTCGCTCACCGAGGGGGGGCCCCGGCCGGACTATCGCGACCCGAGGGGGGGCCGGTCGGGGCGGGGGGGTGACGTTGGCCCCCCCCGTGTCGTTCTTCCTCGCCACGTCCTTCCTCTTCCTCCATGGCCAAGCGCAGGCGGTAGTGGGGGCTGGATTCGATCTCCCGCGCCAACGCCGTCGCTCGGGCTTCTCGTTGGCGGAACGCTTCCGAGTTTTCCTTCTCCAGCGGCACCCTGACGAACCGAAACCCCAAAATTAATTAATCAAGGGGGAGAAAAAGCGATAATTAAAAAAAAAAATAACGATTTGGGGGACGGGGGGGGGCGGCGTACGTGTAAGACGCCAAACTGCTGTCGTAAGTCGTTTTCACGCCGTAATTTTCCTCGTTGAACTTAAACATCTCGTTGGGGTCCCAGCCGTTGGACTGCGAGGTTGGAAAACGGGGGGGTGTCAAAAAAAAAGGGGGGGGGCGCAAAATAAGCCCCCCCCCCGTGTCGTTTTTTTTTCTCCTCACCATGTCGGAGTCGAGGTCGTAGTCGTCGCTGGCGCCGTCCCCCCCCTCCCAGCGCTGCAGCACTTTTTCCTTGTGCTCCCCGTTCACCTTCAGGCTCATGGCGATGGCCGAATCCGTGAATTTATCTGCAACGGGGGGGAGCAAAAAAAATAAATATAACGTTCTGGCCCCCCCCCCCGCGGCTGCCCCCCCCCCCAAAAATCGTCACCTTTGGTGGCGTAAGCGAAGTCGACGTTGCGGAAGCGGACGAGGACGACGTCGGGGCGGCGGAAAATCATGGTGTCGACGATGTCTTCGCGGCGGGGAACCCCCCCGGGGGGCTCGGGGGGGCGGCGGTGGACGGCGTCGAGGGCCAGTTCGAACTTGGGGGGCAAAACGGGGGGGGGGGGGCGTTACGGGGAAGTTTTTTTTTGGGGGGGGGATGTGTTTTAAATTGGGGGGGGCCCGCGGACCGACCTTGGAGCTGAGGGTTTTGAAGATGCCCTCGAAGGTGCTGCCGCTCCTCACCTTCACCTCGCACGTGGAGCCCTGGGGGGGGGACACACACACGGGGGGGGGGATCCATAGGGGCGCTCAGCCCCGTAGCGGCCCCCCCCAGCCCCATAGCGGCCCCCCCAAACCCCTTCTCCAGCCCCACGGCAGCCCCCTAACTGCTCCCCCCCCCCAGCTCACCACGCCGGCCGTCAGGACGTGCAGCATCCGCGAGTTGTTGTAGACGCTCTCAAACGCCTTTTCGGGGTTTTTTTTTGGGGGGGGGGGGGGGGGGGCAAAAAGAGGGTGAGGGCAGCACCCCAACCCCCCCCCACCCCCAAAATCTCCCCAAATCCCTCCTAAACCCCCCCAAATCCCTCCTCAACCCCCCCAAACCCCTCCCTAAACCCCCCCAAACCCCCAAAATCCCTCCCCTAAACCCCCTTCCTAAATCCTCCAACCCCCCCAAAATCCCCCCTAAAGCCCCCAAATCCACCCCAAAACCCCCCTAACCCCCAAAATCCCCCCAAACCCGCCAAAACCCCCTAACCCCCCCAAATCCACCCTAAAGCCCCCCAAACCCCCTCCCTAAATCCCCCAAATCCCTCCTAAACCCCCCAAAAGCCCTCCTCAACCCCCCCAAACCCCCAAAATCCCTCCCCTAAACCCCCTTCCTAAATCCCCCAAACCCCCCTAAAGCCCCCCAAAACCCCCCTAACCCCCAAATCCCCCCAAAATCCCCCCAAACCTCCTCCCTAAATCCCCCAAATCCCTCCTAAACCCCCCAAAAGCCCTCCTCAACCCCCCCAAACCCCCAAAATCTCTCCCCTAAACCCCCTTCCTAAATCCCCCAAACCCCCCAAATCCCCCCAACCCCCCCAAAATCCTCCCTAAAGCCCCCAAATCTACCCCAAAATCCCCCCTAAATTCCCAAAGCCCCCCCAAACCCGCCAAAACCCCCCTAAAGCCCCCAAATCTACCCCAAAACCCCCCCTAAAGTCCCAAAGCCCCCCAAACCCGCCAAAACCCCCCTAAACCCCCCAAAATCCCCCCTAAAGCCCCAAAGCCCCCCAAACCCCTCCCTAAATCCCCCAACCCCCCCAAATCCCCCAAACCCCCTTCCCTAAACCCCTCAACCCCCCAACCCCCCTTCCTAAATCCCATAAACCCCCCAAATCCCCACAAACCCCCCAAAATGCCCCCAAAATCCCCTCTAAAGCCCCAAATCCCCCCAAAATCCCCCCAACCCCCCCCTAAAGTCCCAAAACCCCCAAACCCCCTCCCTAAAGCCCCCCAAATCCCGCAAAAATCCCCCCTAAAACCCCAAAGCCCCCCCCAAAATCCCCCCCGACCCCCCTAAACTCCCCAAATCACCCCCCCAAACCCCAACTACGGGTGAGGGTCGCCCCAAAACTCTCCCCACATCCCGGGCGGGGGAGGGCACTCACCGGCACTTGGGGGGGGCCCTTCCCCGTGCTCTGACCCCTGGAAGAAGACGGCCTCATTAAGGGTGAGACCAAGAAGCACTAATTAAGCTTCACCCCCCCCCCCATAAAGAAGGAAAATAAGGGCACCTCAGCCCCCCCCACACCCCGCATTGATCCATGGGGCCGAGCCTGACCCCCCCCCCCCCCAAAAAACCACCCTCTTACCTGCAGCCACCGCTTCCCCCGGCCCCCCCCACAGCGTTAGCCGGGCGACTCAGCCCCCCCCCACCTCCTCTTCCTCCTCCTCCTCCTCCTCCCCCCCCAGGCCCGGGGCTGAGGCTGCCGTTCGGGCTATCGCTGGGCTGGGGGGGCGATAAAGGAGGAGGAGGAGGAGGAGAAGGAGGAGGAAGAGGAGGAGGAGGCGGCGGCGGCGGGGGGGCCTTGCGGGAAGCGGGAGGAGGAAGAGGAGGAGGAGGAGGCGGCGGCGGAGGCGGCGGAGGAGCAGCGGGCAGCGGTTGCTTCAGCATGGCGGCGGGAAAAGCGGCTCCCGGCTGCCGGGGGAACCCTCTCGGGGGGTCGGGGAGGAAAAATTCAGATTTTTTTTCCTCAGTTTAACGCCTTTTCTTCCCCCCCCCCGGGCCAGGCCGTAATGGCGGCGGCGCTCGGAGCCCTCGGGGGGGCGGAGGAAAAGCGGCGGCGGAAGGAGACGGCGCAACGACGCGCGTCTCCTTCCGCCGCGCATGCGCATGCGCGCTCCCCTGGGCGAATTACCCCGTTATTTCACCTTTTCCCCCCCCCCGCTAACCCGCCCGAAAACGCCCATTTCCCGCTTCGCTCGAGCGGCCTGCCCGCATTTCCTTACAATTTATTCGCTGTTTCGCGGAAAAAAAAGCCGGCCTTCCGCAGGACAAAAAAAAAAAAAAAAAAAAATAGTTCCCCTCACCCAAAATGGCCGCCGCCGCGCATGCGCGCCGCCGCCACACAAAGGGGAGCCGCGCTGGCCCCGCCCCCCTATCGCGCATGCGCAGAGGCGCCGTTTCCCCGCTGGCGCGCATGCGCAGAGCCCCATTCGCCCGCCGTTCTCCCCGCGCATGCGCGCCCGCCCCCGCGCAGCTGCTTCTGCGCATGCGCAGAACCAACCCTCGCCCCTCTCCCCCAGCCCCTCCTCCGCGGCGCATGCGCAGAAAGGGGGGGGGGAATCCGCCGCCGCGCGCATGCGCAGAAGGGAAAAGAGGTGCGGCGCGCATGCGCACTCTCCTCCCCCCGGCCGCCGCCGCCGCCGCTGCGGCCTACCGGACGCCGCTTGAGGACACCGGTGGATCCTTCCACCGGCCGCAGCCCGGCGTGGGGGGGCCCCTCTACACCTTAAACTCCGCCCCCATTCCCCGCCGGGAACCGGGGAAACCCCCCCGGTTGTCGATTTCCGTGGGCGCTCTAGCCCAGCTCTCTATGGTTCTGCCCGCCTCCTTTCCCCTTGGACGCAGAGCGGCGCTCTAGTCCTCCGAGGTCTGCCTCTATGGTGCCGGCGCGGAGAGGCAGAGCGGTCCGCCCGGCCTGGGTGGCGCTAGCGGGCGCCTGAGACGCTCTAGGCGGAAGGCAACTAAAGGAAGGACGACCGGCTCTCTACTGCTCTCGCCGCGCCGCTCTAGCCCGTCTCTATGGTGAGCGGCGGCGGGAGGGGAAGGGATCCGTGCTGGGCGCTGCCGGAAGCGGAAGCGCGGCCGCGGCCCGGAAGCGGAAGCGGCGGGCGGGGGGGGGAGGGAGGCAGAGGAGGAGGAGGAGGAGGAAGAAGAAGAGGAAGAAATAGAAGAAAGAGGAGGAGGAAGAGCAGGAGGAGGGGGGGGGTTGTGCCCCCCCCGCCCCGTTCGCCACTCGGGACCAGCGACGCGGAGCCGGGGCGGGGCGGGGCCGCCATGGTCAGCAGTGGGGCCGGGGGGGGTCTGTGGGGCTTTGGGGGGGGTCTATGGGGCCGGGGGGGGGCTCTGGGGGGGGTCTCTGGGGTTTTGGGGGGGTCTATGGGGCCGGGGAGGATTTTGGGGGGGTCTCTGGGGGGGTCTCTAGGGTTTTGAGGAGGGCCTATGGGGCCGGAGAGGGTTTTGGGGGGGGATATGGGGGGCCTGGGGGGGCTTTGGGGGGGTCTGTGGGGGGTCTGTGGGGCTGGGGAGGGTTTTGGGGGGGGATTGGGGGGGTCTATAGGGCTTTGGGGGGGTTTATGGGGTTGGGGAGGATTTTTTGGGGGGGTCTGGGGGGGCTTTGGGGGAGTCGATGGGGGGTCTATGGGGCCGGGAGGGGCTTTGGGGGGGGGGTCTATAGGGCATTTATGGTGCCGGGGAGGGGTTTGGGGGGGCATATGGGGGGGCTGGGGGGGCTTTGGGGGGGTCTGTGGGGTTTTGGGGGGGTCTATGGGGGGGGTCTGTGGGGCTGGGGAGGGTTTTGGGGGGGTTTTGGGGGGGCCTGTAGGGCTTCGGGGGGGTTTATGGAGCGTCTACGGGGCCGGAGAGGGTTTGGGGGGTGATATGGGGGGCCGGGGGGGGGTTGGGGGGGTTTTGGGGGGGTCTGTGGGGCTGGGGAGGATTTTGGGAGGATATGGGGGGCCGGGGGGGGCTTTTGGGGGGTCTATGGGGGTCCTCTGGGGTTTTGGGGGGGGCCTGTGGGGGGGGCCATGGGACTGGGGAGAGTTTTGGGGGGGCCCTATAGGGCTTTGGGGGTGTCTATGGGGCTTTGGGGGGGTCTATGGGGGGGCGGGGGGGTGGGGGGGGTTTAGGGGGGTCTGTGGGGCTGGGGAAGATTTTGGGGGGGGCTGGGGGGGGCTGGGGGGGGTCTATGGGGCTTTGGGGGGGGCTGTGGGGGGGTTTCTGGGGCTTTGGGGGGGTCTGTGGGGGGCCTGGGGGGGCTTTGGGGGTGGCACGGGGGCGTGTATAGGATTTTGGGGGGGGGGCTATGCAGCTGGGGAGGGTTTTGGGGGGGGGGCATGGTGGGGGGGGGCATGGGGGGTTTTGGGGGGGGTTCTACGGGGCCTGGGGGGGCACGGTGGGCTCCGGGGGGGGACGTGGGACAGCAGGAAAAGCTCCTTGGGGCTGGGGGGGGGCACAGAAGCTCTATAGAGATTTTGGGGGTCCCCGGGGGGGGGGGGCAAAAAAGGATCTTGGGGTGGGGGGGGGGGGTCCGGGATTCCCTTTAATTCCGTGTCCCCCCCCCACAGGTGAAACCGAGCGCGGCCGCCCGGCCAAACTCCCCCGGGACTCGGGCCCCCCCGGGCCCCCCAGCGCCGCCATGAACGGCACCGCCGGGGGGGCCGCCGCCGGTAACGCCGCCGCCGTCGTCGTCGCCGGGGGGGGGCCGTCGTCGGAAAACGCCCCCCCGACCCCCCCGGGTTGGCGGGATTTTTGCGAAAGCCACGCCCGAGCCGCCGCCCGGGATTTCGCTCGTCGTTATTTAGCCTTCGTTAACGCTCACCCTCAATTCGGGGGGGCGGGGGCCGAAACGGCTTTTTCCCGCCGCTTCGCCCGTCATTTCGTGGAACATTTCGAAGCCGAAATCGGCCGAGCGGCCGCGGGGGGGGGGCCGGACGCTTCCCCCCCCCCGACCCGTTGCCCCATCGCTCCCTTCACCGGCGCCCACCCCCCCCCGCCGCCGCCGCCCCCCCCCCCGCGATCCTTCCGAAACCGGCAGCGAATCTTCCGCCGCCGCTTCCCCTTCCGAACCTTTTTTTCCCGCCGGGGGGGCTCCTCCTCCTTCCCGAAATTCCGAAGAAATCGGCGCCGGGGGGGGAACGCCGGGGGGGGGCGGCGGCGGCGGCGATTCGTCGCCTCCCCCCCCCCCCAAATCCAAACTCCGCAAACGCTTTTCCCTCCGCAGCGTCGGCCGCAGCGTCCGCGGCATTTTGCAGTGGCGCGGGGGGGGGGGCTCCGAAATTTCCCCCCCCTCCGCCCCCCCCCGCCAACCCCCCCTCCCCGCCAACACCAATTCCAATTCTTCCGGCGGCGCCGACCCCCCCCTCGCCGCCCTTTCCCCCCCCCACGACCGTTGGAGCCACCGTTTCGAACGGTTACGCTTGGGACGCCCCCCCGGCCCCCCCAAACGCGAAGGGCTCCTTAATTTCATGGTGGCCGACGACGGCGCCGGGGGGGGGACGCCGACGGCGCTTTGGGGGGGCGGCAGCGGCGGGGGGGGGACGCCGATGACGACGCCGGGGGGGGGGACGCCGCGGGGACGCTGGCAGCGCTGCCGCCTCCTCCTGCGGAGGAGCGGCGAAGGAGCCGGCTTGGAGCTCTACGTCCCCCCCAAGGTGGGTTTTTGGGGGGAATTTCAAGGGTTTTAGGGACCCGGGGGGGGGGATTTTTGTCGCCCCCCCCTTTTCTTGTTTTTTTTAATTAATTTTTGTGCCCCCCCAGGCCACCAAAGCGCGGCTCAGCGTCCCGTGCTCGGCGGTGACGGCCGTCCGCGCCGCCACGGCGTTGGAGATGCCGGATAAAGAAAACACCTTCGTGCTCAAGGTGACGGTTTTGGGGGGGCCTGGGGGGGGGCACAAGGGTGTCGGGGGGGGCAGGCGGAGCCGCTGACCCCCCCCTCTTTTTTTTTTGTGTCCCCCCCCCCTCCAAAAAAAGATGGAGAGCGGGCTGGAGTACGTGCTGGAGGCGGCCGACCCCCAGCAGGTGAAGGGCTGGCTGGCCGACATCCAGGAATGCATCAGCCCGGGGTGAGCCGCCCCCCCCCCAAAAAAAAATATTTTGGGACCCCCCCCAATATTTTGGAGCCCCCCCAAACATTTTGGTTCCTTTCTTTTTAATTTGGGGTCAGGTTTTCCCCCCCCCATTTGCGTCCCCGGCGTTTCTTTCCCCGCTGCTGTTTTTCCCCCCCCTCGCCACTTTTTTTTTTCTCTGTTTTTTTCGCCGTGCTTCACTTTTTTTTCCCGCTTTTTCCCCCGTTTTATCGCCCCGGGGGGGTTTCTAAGCCCTTGTGCCCCCCCCCCTCCCCGTGTTCATCCAGGGAGGAAGCGGAGAGCCCGGCCCCCCCCTGCCTCAACCACTCGGAGAGCGGCTCCGGCCGGGAGCTGCCGCTGCTGCCGGGCGAGAGCAGCGAGCACTTAGCTCAAGGTGAGCCCGACGCCCCCCCCCCGCCAAATTTCCCCCAGAACCCCCAAAATTCCCCCAGAACCCCCCAAATCCCCCCCCAGAACCCTTCAAATTTTTTCAGAACTCCCTAAATCCCCGCTAGAATTCTTCAAATTGCCCCAGAACCCCCCAAATCCCCCCCAGAACCCTTCTAAATTCCCCCCGAACCCTTCAAATTTTTCCAGAACCCCCCAAATCCCCCCCCAGAACCCTTCAGATTCTTCCAGAACCCCCCCAAATTACTCCAGAACCCCCCGAATTTCCCCAGAAGCCTTTAAATCCCCCCCAGAACTCCCCCAAATCCCCCCCAGAACCCCCCAAATCCGCCTGCAGAACTCCTTAAATTTCCCCAGAACCTTTCAAAGT
The DNA here is from genome assembly GCA_037953605.1 of Necrosyrtes monachus. Classification (NCBI taxonomy): domain Eukaryota; kingdom Metazoa; phylum Chordata; class Aves; order Accipitriformes; family Accipitridae; genus Necrosyrtes; species Necrosyrtes monachus. The sequence goes on from JAZGTQ010000621.1 coordinate 102,716, forward strand.
TTTCCAGAACCCCCCACATCCCCCCCCAGAACCCCCCACATCCCCCCCAGAACCCCCCCAAATTCCCCCAGAACCCCTCAAATTTCCCCAGAACCCCTCAAATCCCCCCCAGAACCCCCCAAATCCCCCCCCGAACCCCTTAAATTTGCCCAGAACCCTTCAAATTTTTCCAGAACCCCCCAAATCCCCCCCAGAACCCCTCAAATCTCCCCCCAGAACCTCTCAAATTTTCCCAGAACCCTTCAAATTTTTCCAGAACCCCCCAAATCTCCCCCCAGAACCGCTCAAATTTCCCCAGAACCCCCCAAATCCCCCCCAGAACCCTTCAAATCCCGTCCAGGACCCTTCAAATTCCCCCAGAACCCCCCAAATTCCCCCAGAACCCCCCAAATCCCCCCAGAACCCCCCCAACTTCCCACAGAACACTTCAAATTTTTCCAGAAGCCTTCAAATTGCCCCAGGAACCCCATAAATTTGCACAGAATCCTCTAAATTCCCTTAGAACTCTCTCAAATTCCCCCCAGAACCCCTCAAATTCCCCCAGAACCATTCAAATTTTTCCAGAACCCCCTAAATCCCTCCAGAACCCTTCAAATTCCCCCAGAACTCTCCCAAATTCCCCCAGGAACCCCCCAAATTCGCACAGAACCCCCCCAAATTTGCACAGAAGCCTCCAAATTCTCTTAGAACCCCCCCAATTCCCCCCAGAACCCACCAAAATTACCCCAGAACCCCCCCAATTCTCCCAGAACCCCCCAAATCCCCCCCAGAACCTCTCAAATTTTTCCAGAACCCTTCAGATTTTTCCAGAACCCCCCCAAAATTGCCGCAGAGCCCCCCAATTTCTCCAGAACCCCCCAAAACTTCCTCCAGAACCCCCCAAATCTTTTTCAGAACCCCTCAAATTCCCCCAGAATCCTTCAAATTTGTCCAGAACCCCCTAAATTTCTCCAGAAACCCCCTAAATTGCCCCAGAACCCCCTAGAACCCCTCAAATTCCCCCCAGAACCCCCCCAAATTCCCCTAGGAACCCCCAAATTCGTACAGAGCCCCCCAAATTCCCTTAGAACCCCCCCAAATTCCTCCAGAACCCCCCAAATTCCTCCAGACCCCCCTCAATTCCCTCAGAACCTCCCCGAATTGCCCCAGAACCCCCCAAATTTCTCCAGACCCCCCCCAGATTCTCCCAGAACCCTCCTCAATCCCCCCAGAACCCCCCCAATCCCCCCAGAACCCCCCCAAATCCCCCAGACCCCCCCAAATCCCCCAGAACCCCGTGAATTTCTCCAGACCCCCCCCAGATTCCCCCAGAACCCCCCCAAATCCCTCCAGACCCCCCCAATCCCCCCAGAACCTCCCCAAAATTCCCCCAGACCCCCCCAAATCCCTCCACACCCCCCCAAATCCCCCCAGAACCCCCCTCAATTCCCCCACAACCCTCCCAATCCCCCCAGACCCCCCCCCAAATCCCTCCAGCCCCCCCCCAATCCCCCCCAGAACCTCCCCGAAATTCCCCCAGACCCTCCCCAAATCCCCCCTAACCCCCCCAATTCCCCCCCCCCCCAGGTGCCTACGGGGGTCTTTCGGAGCGGCCCTCGGCTTCCGTCTCTCCCAGCTCCGTCTCCGCTTCCCGCCTGGGTTCCATGGAGCTGCCCCCCCCCCCCGAGCTGCCCCCCCGCGTTCCCATCGAAGAAGCGGCCGAGCGGCTCCAGAGCCCTTTTCCCCCCGGGCTGCTCCACGCTCCCTTCCCCGACCCCCCCGACGGGGCAGGTAAGAGTTTTGGGGGGGGGGACACCCCGATTTGGGGATCCTTGAGGGCGGGGGGGGGGGCGGAATCCTAATTTTGGCGCTCCTCAGGGGGAGCAATTGGGGATCGTACCCCCCCCCGTGTAAGGTTTTTGAGGGGTCGCGGCCCGCTTTTGGGGTGGTGGGGGGGGGGCGGTTTGGGGGCTGGATATCGATTTTGGGGTTCCTCGCGGCGGGGGGGGGGGATTGTGCTCCCTTATCGGTCTCTTGGGGGGGTAATTTTGGGGTTTGCCTTCCCCCCAACCCTCTCCAGGGGGTGTTTTGGGGGGTCCAATCCCCCCCCCCCCCCCCCAGCTTGAAGTTGGGGTCCCTACGCCTTCCCAGGTCTCTCCCAGCACCTCGTGGGCCCCCAGTTCCCCCCCCAGGACCCCCCAGTTCCCGCCTGAAGCCCCCATTCCCCCCCAAACCCCCCCATTTCCCCACCAAACCCTTCCCTGTCCCCCCCAACCCCACTTATTCTTCCCCAGGACCCCCCGTTTCCCCCCAGAACCCCCTATTCCTCCCCAAACACCCCCTATTTCCCCCCCAAGACACCCCTTTGTCCCCCAAACCCCCCTATTTCCCTCCGAGGACCCCCCAAAATCCCATATTTCCTCCCCAGGACCCCTCATTCCCCCCCAAATCCCCCTATTTCCCCCCCCAGGACCCCCCAGCACCCCCTCTTTCCCCCCCAAACCCCTTTATTTCCTCCCCAGGACCCCCCAAACCCCCTTATTTCCCCCTTATTTCTCCCCCAGGATCCCCTATTTCCCCCCCCAAGACCCCCCATTCCCCCCCAGGACCCCCTATTTCCCCCCCCAGAACCCCCCAAACCCCTCTATTTCCCCCCCAGGACCCCCTATTTCCCCCCCCCCAAGACCCCCCATTCCCCCCCAAACACCCCTATTTCCCCCCCAGGACCCCCCATTCCCCCCCAGCCCCCCCTATTTCCCCCCCCAGGACCCCCCAGCACCCCCTCTTCCCCCCCCAGCCCCCCTTATTTCCCCCACAGGACCCCCCATTCCCCCCCAACCCCCTCTATTTCCCCCCCAGGACCCCTCAGCACCCCCTCTTTCCCCCCCAAACCCCCCTATTTCCTCCCCCAGGACCCCCCAAAACCCCCTATTTCCCCCCCAGCACCCCCTCTTTCCCCCCCAAACGCCCTTATTTCCTCCCCAGGACCCTCCATTCCCCCCCAAATCCCCCTATTTCTCCCCCCAGGACCCCCCAAAACCCCCTCTTCCCCCCCCAAACCTCCTTATTTCCCCCCTAAACACCCCTATTTCCCTCCCAGGACCCCCCAAAACCCTGTATTTCCCCCCCAGGACCCCCCATTCCCCCCCAAATCCCCCTATTTCCCCCCCCAGGACCCCCCAAAACCCTCTCTTCCCCCCCAAACCCCCTTATTTCCCCCCCAGGACCCCTCATTCCCCCCCAGGACCCTCTATTTCCCCCCCAAGACCCCCCATTTCCCCCCCAAACACCCCTATTTCCCTCCCAGGACCCTCCCAAACCCCCTTATTTCCCCCCCAGGACCCCCCATTCCCCCCCAAACACCCCTATTTCCCCCCCAGGACCCTCTATTTCCCCCCCAATCCCCCCATTTCCCCCCCAAATCCCCCTATTTCCCCCCCCAGGACCCCCCAAAACCCCCTCTTCCCCCCCAAACCCCCTTATTTCCCCCCCAGGACCCCCCATTCCCCCCCAGGACCCTCTATTTCCCCCCCAAGACCCCCCATTTCCCCCCCAAACACCCCTCTTTCCCTCCCAGGACCCCCCCAAACCCCCTTATTCCCCCCCCCAGGACCCCCCCCCCCCCCATTCCCTCCCCCTGACCGCCCCCCCCCCGCCCCCCTGGCAGGGCCGTTCCTCTTCCAGGCGGAATCGGAGGAAGGGGGCGAGGGGGACCCCCTGGAGCACCCCCTTTCCGACTACCCCTGGTTCCACGGGACCCTCTCCCGGCTGAAAGCGGCTCAGCTGGTGTTGGCCGGCGGCGCCGGCAGCCACGGCGTCTTCCTGGTGCGGCAGAGCGAGACGCGCCGCGGCGAGTACGTCCTCACCTTCAACTTCCAGGGCAAGGCGAAGGTAAAAAAAAAAAACGTAAAAAAAAAAAAAACCCCTTAAAAACCTCCCCCTACCCCCCCAATTTCGGCGGCGAAAAAACCGGGGCGGAGCCGCCGTCGTTAGGCGGAGACGGTGACGCCGCTCGTTTTGTCGCCGGCCAGCACCTCCGGCTGTCGCTGAACGAGGAGGCGCAGTGCCGGGTCCAGCACCTCTGGTTCCAAACCATTTTCGACATGTTGGAGCATTTCCGCGTCCACCCCATCCCGCTGGAATCGGGGGGTTCCAGCGACGTCACCCTCCTCAGCTACGTCGTGGCTTCCCAGCGACTGCACGGTGAGGGGGGGGGGACGGCTGACGCCGACAGCCGCCCGCCGCGGCACCGCCGGTTGGCGCCGGGGACGGGGGTTTTTTTTTTTTCCGGCTCCGTTGCCGGTGTTTCGCTCCGGGCGCCCGCGTCGGGGAAAGGGACGTTCCCTCCGGCGGCGGCGGACGTTCTTCGCCCCGAACGTACGCGCGGGCGTCGCGCCGTTCCCTCGCCGCGCCTCTTTGTCCCGTTGTTTTTCCGGGTGTGCGTCCCGTTGTTTTTCCGGGTGTGCGCCCCGTTGTTTTTCCGGGTGTGCGTCCCGTTGTTTTTCCGGGTGCGCGTCCCGTTGTTTTTCCGGGTGCGCGCGTCGGTGTCCGCAGCCGATATTCCTCGCTCCGGGCGCACGCGTTGGTGTTGAGCTGTTCCCTGCGCACGCGGCTGTTCTCGATCTGTGTGTGCGTCCGGCTGTTCCTTTTCCGGCTGTTCCTTTTCCGGCTGTTCGTTTTCCAGCTGTTTCTCCTCCGGCTGTTCCTCTTCCAGCTTTTCCTCCTCCAGCTCTCCGTGTCTGCTTTTTAACAGCGACACCCCCCCCCCCAAAACCCGCGTTTGTGGCTGGGTGTTCTTTCCGCCTGTGTCCGGGTGTTCCCTCGGTGCCCATCCGGCCGTCGCCGGTGCGGTTGTTCCTCCTCCGGCTGCGTCCCTCCGTATCCCGCGTATCCCAGACGTACGCGTTCGCGTCGAGGTGTTGCTCCTACGGGTGCGCCTGTCCGCGTCCGGCCGCTGTCTCTCTGCGTGCGCGGCCGGTTGTCCTTTCTCCGGGCGCGCGTCTCCGCGTCCGACGTTCCCAGCCCCGCGTTTGCGCCTGGCCGTTCCCTCTGCGTCTGCGCGAGTCCGCCTGTTCCCCGCGCGTCTCCGGCTGTTCCCCGCGCCACGCGTCCGTGGTTGCGTCCGGCTGTTCTTTCTGTGCACGCGCGTCCGGCTGTTCCTCTTCCAGGTGTGCGTGTCCCCGTTTGCCTTTCTCTTCTCCGCGTACGCGCTTGAGTCCGACTCTTCCCCGTGGCCGACTGTTCCATCCCTGTGCGTCCAGCTGTTCCCTGTCCTTTTGTCCGCGTCCGGCTGTTCCTTCCCTGCGTATCCCTGTTTGGTTGTTCCCTCTTTGCGTGTCTGTGTTCGGCTGTTCTCTCTCCGTGCGTGTCCGTGTCCGGCCGTTCCTTCTTTGCGTGTATGTGTCTTGGTTGTTCTCTGCCTGCGTCTGACTGTTTCCTTTCCACGTGTCCAGCTGTTCCCTTTCCATGTGTCCGGCTGTTCCCTTCCTGCATCTGCGCATCCAAGTGTTCTCTTTCCACGTGTCCGCGTCCGGCTGTTCCTTCTTTGCATGTATGCGTCTGGTTGTTCCCTCCCCGCGTCCGACTGTTCCCTTTCCACGTGTCCAGCTGTTCCCTTTCCGTGTCTCCGACTGTTCCCTTTCCACGTGTCCGGCTGTTCCCTTTCCGTGTCTCCGACTGTTCCCTTTCCACGTGTCCGGCTGTTCCCTTTCCGTGTCTCCGACTGTTCCCTTTCCACGTGTCCAGCTGTTCCCTTTCCGTGTCTCCGACTGTTCCCTTTCCACGTGTCCGGCTGTTCCCTTTCCGTGTCTCCGACTGTTCCCTTTCCACGTGTCCGGCTGTTCCCTTTCCGTGTCTCCGACTGTTCCCTTTCCACGTGTCCAGCTGTTCCCTTTCCGTGTCTCCGACTGTTCCCTTTCCACGCGTCCAGCTGTTCCCTTTCCGTGTCTCCGACTGTTCCCTTTCCACGCGTCCGGCTGTTCCCTTCCTGCGTCTGCGCGTGTCCAGGCGTTCCCTTTCCACGCGTCCGCCTGTTCCCTTTCCCCCTCTCCGCCTGTTCCCTCCCCAAATATCCGACTGCCGCCCCCCCCAATTCCTACCTGTCCCCCCCCCCAGCGCGTCCGACTGTTCCCTCTCCCCGCATCCACCTCTCCCCCCCCCCTTCCCCGACCGCCGCCGTCCGTCCGACTGTGTCCCCCCCCCCCCGCCAGCTTCTCACGGGGTCTTTCCGTGTGTGTTTGTGTCCCCGTCCCCCCCCCCCGAAAAAAATTACAGGCCGGGACAGATCCGGGAGCCGCTCGGCCGCCTGTGAGCCGGACCCCCGCAGCCCCGACTCGCCCGCGCTCCTCTCCGTCACCGCCAGCGACTGTTTGTAAGTGTGACACCCGGGGGGGGGGTCACGCACAACACAGGACACCCCCCCAAAAAAAAAAAAAACCCCAAAAAACCCAAAAAAACAACGCCTCCGTTCGGGGGGGGGTCACCCGCGTCCCCGTCGCAACACCTTGACGCCGCTGACCCGTGGTTTGTTGGTTTTTTTTTTTGTTTGTTTTTGTTTTTTTTTTTTTTTTTGCGTGTGTGTCGTCCCCCCCCCGATTTTTCGCAGAGCCGAGCATCTCCCGTAGCGGCCCCCCCCCGCCCCGCCCCGGCGAGGAGGAGGAGGAGGAGGAGGAAGGAGCAGCCCCCCCCCCAGCCCCGAAGACCCCGAGGCGGGGGGGGAAGCGGGCCGCCGGCAACCAGTACTCCTTCGTTTGAGAGACACCCCCCCCAAAAAAAAAAAAAATTACGGACCTCGTTTCCCCCCCCCCCCCCTTCCCTTTAACCCCCCCAAAACGCCGCGGTACGGCCCCTGCGGCCCCCCCAGGTACGTTACACCACCCCCCCCCCCAAAAAAAAACACTACAGGGGGGGATCCAGCCCCCCCCCCCCTTTCCGACCCTGCCCTGAGGTTTATTTTTTTACGGGGGGGTCGCTTTCACCCCCCCAAACCCTTTCCCTTTTGGCCCCCCCCCCCCCAACACCCCCGTTTCGGGTCGGTTTGTACAGAAACCGCGGGCGCCTTTTAAAAGAAAAGCGGAAAATCGGAGCCGTCGGTCTCGTTTCGGGGGGGGGGGGACGCCAATTTTGGGGGGCTGCGCCGTCGCCGGTGTTGGGGGGGGGGCCGGGGGGGGGATTTTGGGGGTCCCCCGGGGGGGTCGGGGGCAGTTTGAGGGGGATGAGAGGCAGTTTTGGGGGCAGAAATGCTGGTTTTGGGGGTGCTGGTCTCTATTTAGGGCGTCCCAATCCCAGTTTTGGGGGTCCTGGTCCCAGTTTTGGGGGTCCCAATCCCAGTTTGGGGGTCCCGGTCCCAGTTTTGGGGGTCCCAATCCCAGTTTTGGGGTCCCAGACCCCCAGTTTGGGGGTCCTGCTCCCAGTTTTGGGGTCAAACACACCAATTTGGGGTCCCAATACCAGTTTTGGGGTCCAATTCCAGATCTGGGGTCAAACACCCCGTTTTGGGGGTCCCAGTCCCAGTTTTGGGGTCTCAGACCCCCATTTTGGGGTCCCGGTCCCAGTTTTGGGGTCCCAGACCCCCCGTGTGGGGGTCCTGCTGCCAGTTTTGGGGTCAAACACCCCATTTTGGGATCCCAATACCAGTTTTGCCGTCCCAATTCCAGGTCTGGGGTCAAACACCCCATTTTGGGGGTCCCAATCCCAGTTTGGGGGTCCCGGACCCCCCGTTTGGGCGTCCTGGTCCCAGTTTGGGGGTCCTGCTGCCAGTTTTGGGGTCAAACACCCCATTTTGGGGTCCCAATACCAGTTTTGGGGGTCCCAATACCAGTTTGGGGGTTGTGGTCTCAGTTTTGGGGTTCTGGTCCCAGTTTTGGGGTCCCAATTCCAGATTTGGGGTCAAACACCCCATTTTGGGGGTCCCAATACCAGTTTTGGGGTTCCAGACCCCCTGTTTTGGGGCTTTGGTCCCAGTTTTAGGGTCCCTATCCCAGTTTTGGGGTCCTGGTCTTGGTTTTGGGCTCGCAATCCCAGTTTGGGGGTCAAACAACCCCAGTTTCAGGCTACTGGTCCCAGTTTTGGGGTCCCAATTCCAGCTTTGGGGTCCCAGACCCCCATTTTGGGGTCCCAATCCCAGTTTTAGGGTCCCAGTCTCAGTTTTGGGGTTCCAGTCCCAGTTTTGGGCTGCTAATCCCAGTTTTGGGGTCAAACAACCCCAGTTTCAGGCTACTGGTCCCAGTTTTGGGGTCCCAATCCCAGTTTTGGGGTCCCAGACCCCCATTTTGGGGGTCCTAATCCCAGTTTTGGGCTCCCAATCCCAGTTTTGGGGTCAAACAACGCCAGTTTCAGGCTACTGGTCCCAGTTTTGGGGTCCCATTTCCAGTTTTGGGGTGCCAGATCCCCATTTTGGGGTCCCAGTCCCAGTTTTGGGGTCCCAATCCCAGTTTTGGGGTCCCAGACCCCCATTTTGGGGTCCCAGTCTTGGTTTTGGGGTCCCAATCCCAGTTTTGGGGTCAAACAACCCCAGTTTCAGGCTACTGGTCCCAGTTTTGGGCTACTGGTCCCAGTTTTGGGATCCCAGACCCCCATTTTGGGGGTCCCAATCCCAGTTTTGGGGTCTCAGACCCCCATTTTGGGGTCCCGGTCCCAGTTTTGGGGGTCCCAATACCAGTTTTGGGGTCCCAGACCCCCCGTTCGGGCATCCTGGTCCCAGTTTGGGGGTCCTGCTGCCAGTTTTGGGGTCAAACACCCCATTTTGGGGGTCCCAATACCAGTTTTGGGGTTCCAGACCCCCTGTTTTGGGGTTTTGGTCCCAGTTTTGGGGTTCTGGTCCCAGTTTTGGGGTCCCAATTCCAGATTTGGGGTTCCAGGCCCCTTGTTTTGGGGTTTTGGTCCCAGTTTTGGGGTCCCAATCTCAGTTTTGGGGTCCCAGACCCCCATTTTGGGGGTCCCAATCTCAGTTTTGGCATCCCAATCCCAGTTTTGGGGTCCCAGACCCCCTGTTTTGGGGTTCTGGTCCCAGTTTTGGGGTCCCAATCCCAGTTTTGGGGTCAAACACCCCGTTTTAGCGTCCTGGTCCCAGTTTTGGGCTACTGGTCCTAATTTTGGGGTCCCAGACCCCGGTTTTGGGATACTGGTCCCAGTTTGGGGCTCAAACCCCCCATTTTGGGGGTCTGGGTCCCCATTTTGGGACTCTCCCGGGCGGTTTCCAGGTGCTGGGGGGGGGGCAGTTGGGGGGGGGGGGGCTCCTGTCCCGGTTTTGGGGTGTCCCTGACCCTATTTCCCCCCCCCAAAGGGATTTTGGGGGTCTCTGGCCCCATTTTTGCCCCCCAGGGTAGTTTTTGGGGGGTCCCTGCCCCTATTTTTGTCCCTCTCCGAGTGGGTTTGGGGGTCCCAGCCCCAATTTGGGGGGGTCCAGCCCCACTTTGGGGGGGTCCAGCCCCACTTTGGAGCCTCCAACCCCATTTTGGGGGGGTCCACCCCCACTTTGGGGGGGTCCAGCCCCACTTTGGCGCCTCCAACCCCAATTTGCGGGGGGTCCAGCCCCACTTTGGGGGGGTCCAGCCCCATTTTGGGGGGTCCAGCCCCACTTTGGGGGGGTCCAGCCCCACTTTGGAGCCTCCAACCCCATTTTGGGGGGGTCCACCCCCACTTTGGGGGGGTCCAGCCCCACTTTGGCGCCTCCAACCCCAATTTGGGGGGGGGTCCAGCCCCATTTTGGGGGGGGGGGTTGCCGGCAGCTGCTGGGGGCCGGCCTCCGCTCCTAATCCGGGGGCGCAGCTGCTGCCCCCCCCCCCGTCCCCCGTCCCCATCCCCGTCCCCCCCCCTCGGGGCTATTTTGGGCCCCGGCACCCGCCGGCCCCTTATAGGGTAAAGCCCAGCACCCTCCTCCCCCTCCCCCCCCCACCCTGACCCCCCCCTTCCCCCCCCACCCCCCCCCCCAAAATTTGGGTGCTCGGTGCCGACGCTCTGGGTCCCGGCGGGGGGATTTATACCCGCCGTGGGGTGCCACCCCCCCGCCAGCCCCCATCATTACCGGGGGGGGGACACACACACATTTCCCCCCCCCCCCAGACCTGGCAGAGCGCTGCCCCATAGCCGCCGTGGGGCTGGGAGGGGGGCTCTGCTATGGGGCAGGCTGGCGGGGGGGGGCGCCCAGGGCCCCCCAGTTTGCTATGGGGCAGGCTGTGGGGCTGGGGGTCTCTACATCTCACCCCCCCAGTTTGCTATGGGGCAGGGAGGGGGGGTCCCGTTTCTCTATAGGGCAGGGAGGGGGGGTCCCAGTTTGCTATGGGGCAGGGAGGGGGGGTCCCAATTCGCTATGGGGCAGGGAGGGGGGGTCCCAATTCGCTATGGGGCAGGCGGGGGGGGTCCCAGTTTGCTATGGGGCAGGCTGGGGGGGATCCCAGTTCGCTATGGGGCAGGGAGGGGGGGTTCCATTTCTCTATAGGGCAGGGAGGGGGGGGTCCCAATTCACTATGGGGCAGGCTGGGGGGGGTCCCAGTTTGCTATGGGGCAGGGAGGGGGGGGTCCCAGTTTGCTATGGGGCAGGGAGGGGGGGGTCCCAGTTTGCTATGGGGCAGGGAGGGGGGGTCCCAGTTCGCTATGGGGCAGGGAGGGGGGGTCCCAGTTTGCTATGGGGCAGGGAGGGGGGGTCCCAATTCGCTATGGGGCAGGGAGGGGGGGTCCCAGTTTGCTATGGGGCAGGGAGGGGGGGGTCCCATTTCTCTATAGGGCAGGGAGGGGGGGTCCCAATTTGCTATGGGGCAGGGAGGGGGGGTCCCAATTCGCTATGGGGCAGGGAGGGGGGGGTCCCAATTTGCTATAGGGCAGGGAGGGGGGGTCCCAGTTTGCTATAGGGCAGGGAGGGGGGGGTCCCAATTCGCTATGGGGCAGGGAGGGGGGGTCCCAGTTCGCTATGGGGCAGGGAGGGGGGGTCCCAATTCGCTATGGGGCAGGGAGGGGGGGTCCCAGTTCGCTATGGGGCAGGCTGGGGGGGATCCCAGTTCGCTATGGGGCAGGGAGGGGGGGTCCCAATTCGCTATGGGGCAGGGAGGGGGGGTCCCAGTTTGCTATGGGGCAGGGAGGGGGGGTCCCATTTCTCTATAGGGCAGGGAGGGGCGGGTCCCAATTCGCTATGGGGCAGGGGGGGGGGGTCCCAGTTTGCTATGGGGCGGGGAGGGGGGTCCCAGTTTGCTATGGGGCAGGGAGGGGGGGTCCCAGTTTGCTATGGGGCAGGGAGGGGGGGGTCCCAGTTTGCTATAGGGCAGGGAGGGGGGGGTCCCAATTCACTATGGGGCAGGCTGGGGGGGGTCCCAGTTTGCTATGGGGCAGGGAGGGGGGGGTCCCAGTTTGCTATGGGGCAGGGAGGGGGGGTCCCAGTTTGCTATGGGGCAGGGAGGGGGGGTCCCAATTCGCTATGGGGCAGGGAGGGGGGGTCCCAGGCCCCCCCAGCCCGCTATGGGGCAGGCCGTGGGGCTGGAGGGGGGGGCACACGGACTGGCTGCCCCCGCCAAAGGCCAAGGTTGGGGTAACCGGAGCCGGGCGGCAGCAGCTGCCGCTCGGATTTCCACCGGGAACCCAACACCCCCCCCCCCGGCCCCCCCCCACGCCGTGGGGCAGCCCCACACCTCCCAGAAATAGGGGGGGGGGTCCCCGTCCCCACCATTAAAACGGTGAGAAAAAAAAAAGGGGGGGGTCTTTAGCTGACCCCCGGCGTGAGGACATCACTTGTAAAAAAAAAAAAAAAAAAAATCCTCCCTAAAAAAAAAAAAAAAAAAGCTCCCCCCTAAAAAAAACCAAAACAAAACAAAACCCTAAAAAAAAAAAAAACCAAATAACCACCCCCCCAAAAAAAAAACCCAAAAAATAACTCTCCGTAAAAAAAAAAAAAACTAAAAAACAAACATCCCCCTAAAAAAAAAAAAACCAGAAAACAACTACCTCCTAAAAAAAAAACCACAAAAACACAACCCCCCCTAAAAAAAAAAACAAAAAAAACCCAACTCCCCCCTAAAAAAAAAAAAAAACCAAACACCCCCCCAAAAAAAAAACCCAAAACCAACTCCCCCCTAAAAAAAAAAAAAAAACCAAACACCCCCCCCAAAAAAAAAACCCAAAACCAACTCCCCCCTAAAAAAAAAAAAACAAAACCAAACACCCCCCCCCCCAAAAAAAAACCCAAAACCAACTCCCCCCTAAAAAAAAAAAAAAAAGGTGCCGCGGGGGTGACACCGAATCCTTGTTTATACGCCGGGGGGGGGGGTCGCGAAAGGGAATATTAATTTTTTTTTTTTTTTTTTTTTAGGGGGGGGCCATATTAAAAAAAAAAAAAACCCCACGGCCACACGGGGACACGAGCGTCGCGCTCCCCATTCCCTCCTGTCCGTCAGAGCCAGAAATAACCCCGGGGGGGGGGCACACACGTCGCGGGGGGGGGGGGGGGGGCTGTGATGTCCCCGAGGGGCGGCGTCACCCGGGGGGGGTGGCATTGGGGTGGCCCCTCATAAGCCCCCGCGTCGATCCCCCCCGAGGGTGCCCGGATCTCCCTCCCTTTCCCCCCCCCCCCCCCTTTTTTTTTTTTTTTTTTTTTTTTCCTTTGGGGTTTTTTGGGGTGTTTTGTTTTTTTTTTTTTTTTTTTTTTTTTTTTTTGTGGCCCCCCCCCCCGGTGCCATGGAGAACGCCCACGCCAAGACGGTGGAGGAATGCCTGGCGTATTTTGGGGTGACCGAGAGCGTGGGGCTCTCCCCCGAGCAGGTCAAGAGGAGTTTGGAGAAATACGGGCACAACGGTGAGAAAAAAATTAAAAAAAAAAAAAAAAAATATATAGGGGGGGGGGCGGAAATGGGGGGGGGGCACGGGGACGTGGGGGGATTTGGGGGGACGTGGGAATGGGGGGGATGTGGGGGGATTTGGGGGGATACGGGGATGTGGGGGGAGGTGGAAATGGGGGGGACACGGGGATGGGGGGGGATGTGGAAATGGGGGGGCCACGGGGATGGGGGGGGGACACGGGGACGTGGAAATTGGGGGGGACACGGGGACATGGGGGGATTTGGGGGGACACCAGGACATGGGGGGACGTGGAAATGGGGGGGGACACAGGGACGTGGGGGGATGTGGAAATTTGGGGGGACACGGGGATGTGGGGGGGGCAGGGATGTGGAAATGGGGGGGGGACAGGGACGTGGGGGGATGTGGAAATTTGGGGGGACACCGGGACGTGGGGGGACGTGGAGATGGGGGGGGACACGGGGGTGTGGGGGGAGGTGGAAATGGGGGGGACATGGGGATGGGGGGGGACGTGGAAATTTGGGGGGACACGGGGGGATGTGAAGGGATTTGGGGGGACACCGGGACGTGGGGGAACGTGGAAATGGGGGGGGACACGGGGATGTGGGGGGACGTGGAAATGGGGGGGGACACGGGGATGTGGGGGGACGTGGAAATGGGGGGGGACACGGGGATGTGGGGGGGGCGGGGACATGGAAATGGGGGGGGACACGGGGATGTGGGGGGGGGCAGGGATGTGGAAATGGGGGGGGGGACAGGGACGTGGGGGGATGTGGAAATTTGGGGGGACACGGGGACGTGGGGGGATTTGGGGGGACACCGGGACGTGGGGGGAGGTGGAAATGGGGGGGATATGGGGATGGGGGGGGAGGTGGAAATGGGGGGGACACGGGGATGGGGGGGGACACGGGGACGTGGAAATGGGGGGGGGGACAGGGACGTGGGGGGATTTGGGGGGATGTGGAAATTTGGGGGGACACAGGGATGTGGGGGGACGTGGAAATGGGGGGGCCACAGGGACGTGGAGGGATTTGGGGGGATGTGGAAATTTGGGGGGACATGGGGATGTGGGGGGACATGGAAATGGGGGGGACACGGGGACGTGGGGGGATTTGGGGGGATACAGGGATGTGGGGGGACGTGGAAATGGGGGGGACGTGGGGATGGGGGGGACACGGGGACGTGGAAATGGGGGGGGCAGACGTGGGGGGACGTGGAAATTTGGGGGGACACGGGGACGTGGGAGGACACGGGGGGACATGGAGGGAGGTGGAAATTGGGGGGGGACGTGGAAATGGGGGGGACACGGGGACGTGGGGGGGTTTGGGGGGACATGGGGATGTGGGGGGACAGGGAAATGGGGGGGGACACGGGGAGGTGGGGGGATTTGGGGGGACATGGGGACGTGGGGGGACGTGGAAATGGGGGGGGGACGGGGACGGCGAGGGCCGTGGGGGGACGTGGAAATTTGGGGGGACGTGGAAATGGGGGGGACGTGGAAATGGGGGGGCCACGGGGACGTGGGGGGACACCCGGGGACATGAGGCCACATTTCGGGGGGGGGTGACACCGGCGTCACCGCATGTCCCCCCCCCTCTAACCCCCCCCCCTCCGTCCCCGCAGAGCTGCCCGCCGAGGAGGGTGAGTATTTTTTTTTTTTTTGGGGGGGGGGGGGCACACGACGACACGGACACCGCCGCATTTCGGGGTGCCCCCTCGTGCCCTTTGACCCCCGCGACGTCCCTTTGATGTCCCCAACCCCCCCCCTTTATTTTTTATATATATGTGTGTGTGTCCCCCCCCCCGGTTATTTTTTATATACGTGTCCCCCCCCCAGGAAAAACAATTTGGGAACTGGTGGTGGAACAATTTGAGGATTTACTGGTGCGGATCCTGCTGCTGGCCGCCTGCATCTCCTTCGTGAGTGTCACCGGGGGGGGGACACACACGGGGGGGGGGGGGACACACGCGTGGGGGGGGGACACACACGCATTTGGGGACAGGACGCGTCCTTGGGGGTGACCTTTATTTTTTTTTTTTATTTTTTTTTTTGGGGGGGGATCCGGTGTCGTCTCAAGTGTCGGCAGCTGGTGGGGGGGGACGGGACGCGCAGCTGAGATTTTTTTTTTTTTTTTTTTTCTGCCCCCCCCCCGGTGAATTGTCACCGTGTCACCGCGTGTGTGTGTGTCCCCCCCCCCCCGGGAAGGTGCTGGCGTGGTTCGAGGAGGGGGAGGAGACCATCACCGCGTTCGTGGAGCCCTTCGTCATCCTCCTCATCCTCGTGGCCAACGCCGTGGTGGGCGTCTGGCAGGTAAAAAAAAAAAAAAAAAGGGGGGGGGGGGTACTGGGAGGGGGTTGGGGGAGACTGGGAGGGGGTTGGGGAGACTGGGAGGGGGTTGGGGAGACTGGAATGGGGTTGGGAATGGGGTTTGGGGAGACTGGGATGGGGTTGGGGAGACTGGGATGGGGTTGGGGGAGACTGGGAGGGGGTTGGGGAGACTGGAATGGGGTTGGGGAGACTGGGATGGGGTTGGGAATGGGGTTTGGGGAGACTGGGATGGGGTTGGGGAGACTGGGATGGGGTTGGGGATGGGGTTGGGGGATACTGGGAGGGGGGTGGGGAGACTGGGATGGGGTTGGGGAGACTGGGATGGGGTTGGGGATGGGGTTGGGGGAGACTGGGATGGGGTTGGGGAGACTGGGATGGGGTTGGGGAGACTGGGAGGGGGTTGGGGATGGGGTTGGGGGATACTGGGATGGGGTTGGGGAGACTGGGAGGGGGTTGGGGAGACTGGGAGGGGGTTGGGGATGGGGTTGGGGGAGACTGGGATGGGGTTGGGGATGGGGTTGGGGGATACTGGGATGGAGTTGGGGAGACTGGGAAGGGGTTGGGGAGACTGGGAGGGGGTTGGGGAGACTGGGAGGGGGTTGGGGATGGCGTTGGGGGACACTGGGATGGGGTTGGGGAGACTGGGAGGGGGTTGGGGAGACTGGGAGGGGGTTGGGGATGGGGTTTGGGGAGACTGGGAGGGGGTTGGGGAGACTGGGATGGGGTTGGGGAGACTGGGAGGGGGTTGGGGATGGGGTTGGGGGATACTGGGATGGGGTTGGGGAGACTGGGAGGGGGTTGGGGGAGACTGGGAGGGGGTTGGGGAGACTGGGATGGGGTTGGGGGATACTGGGATGGGGTTGGGGACGGGGTTTGGGGAGACTGGGATGGGGTTGGAGATGTTGGGATGGGGTTGGGGGACACTGGGATGGGGTTGGGGACGTTGGGATGGGGTTGGGGATACTGGGATGGGGTTGGGGACGGGGTTTGGGGATGTTGGGATGGGTTTGGGGACACTGGGATGGGTTTGGGGACACTGGGATGGGGTTTGGGGACACTGGGATGGGGTTGGGGGATACTGGGATGGGGTTGGGGACGTTGGGATGGGGTTGGGGGGACACGGGGATGGGGCTTGGGGACAGGGGGATGGGGTTGGGGACAGAGGATGGGGTCAGGGACAGGGTTTGGGGACATGGGGACGGGGTTTGGAGATGTTGGGATGGGGTTGGGGACATTGGGATGGGGTTTGGGACATTGGGACAGGGTTGGGGACAGGGTTTGGGGACATGGGGACAGGATTGGGGACATGGGGACGGGGTTGGGGACCTGGGGACGGGGTTTGGGACATGGGGACAGGTTTGGGGACACGGGGACGGGGTTGGGGACATGGAGATGGGTTTAGGGACATGGGGTCAGGGTTTGGGGACATGGGGATGGGGTTTGGGGACAGGTTTGGGGACATGGGGACAGGTTTGGGGACACGGGGATGGGTTTGGGGACATGGGGACGGGTTTGGGGACATGGGGACGGGTTTGGGACATGGGGACAAGTTTGGGGACACGGGGACACCATTGGAAAGACGTGAGGATGAGGATGGGGACATGGGGATGGAGATGGGGACTTGAGGACAAGTTTGGGGACATGGGGACGGGTTTGGGGACACGGGGATGGGTTTGGGGACACGGGGACGGGGTTGGGGACATGGGGACGGGGTTGGGGACGGGATTGGGAACACCGGGACAGCGCTCGGCACGGTGACGCGGACGTCCACCCCTGACCGTCCCTGGTGTCCCCTTCCGTGTCCCCTTCCGTGTCCCTTCCATGTCACCTTCCGTGTCCCTTCCGTGTCACCTTCTGTTTCCTCTTGTGTCCCTTCTGTGTCCCCTTTTCCGTGTCCCTTTTCCGTGTCCCTTTCCGTGTCCCTTCTGTGTCCCTTCCATGTTCCCTTTCCGTGCCCCTTCTGTGTCCCCTTTTGTGTCCCTTTCCGTGTCCCTTCCATGTCCCTTTTGCATTTCCCTTTCCGTGTCCCCTTCCCCGTGTCCTTTCCGTGTCCCCTTTCATGTCCCTTCCATGTCCCCTTTCTGTGTCCTTTTCTGTGTCCCTTTCCGTGTCCCTTTCCATGTCCCTTTCCATGTCCCCTTCCGTGTCCTTTCCGCATCCCTTTCCGCATCCCTTCCGCGTCCCTTCTGTGTCCCCGTCCGTGTCCCCTTCCATGTCCCCTTCCCCGCGTCCCTTTCCATGTCCCTTCCGCGTCCCCTTCCGCGTCCCCTTCCGTGTCCCCTTCCGTGTCCTTTCTGTGTCCCATTCCATGTCGTTTCCGTGTCCCTTTCCACATCCCTTCCATGTCCCCCTTCCCCGTCCCTTCCACGTCCCTTCCACGTCCCTTCCATGTCCCTTTTGTGTCCCTTTCATGTCCCTTTCTGTGTCCCTTTCCATGTCCCTTTCGTGTCCCTTTCGTGTCCCTTTCCGTGTCCCTTCCCCATCCCTTCCGCATCCCTTCCATGTCCCCCTTCCGCGTCCCTTCCATGTCCCTTCCCCGTCCCTTCCGCGTCCCTTCCATGTCCCCCTTCCATGTCCCTTTCCGTGTCCCCTTTCCCGCGTCCCTCCTGCGTCCCCTTCTGCCTCCTTTCCGTGTCCCCTTTCCGCATCCCTTCCGTGTCCCCTTTCCGCGCCCCTTCCCCGCGTCCTTTCCTTGTCCCCTTTCCGCGTCCTTTCTGTGTCCCCTTTCCGCGTCCCTTCCGTGTCCCTTTCCGCGCCCCTTCCCCGCGTCCTTTCCGTGTCCCCTTTCCGCGTCCCTTCCGTGTCCCTTCCATGTCCCCCTTCTGTGTCCCCTTTCTGCGCCCCTTCCCCGCATCCTTTCCTTGTCCCCTTTCCGCGTCCTTTCCGTGTCCCCTTCCCGCGTCCCTTCCGCGTCCCTTCTGTGTCCCCTTTCCTTGTCCCCTTTCCGCCTCCTTTCCGCGCCCCTTCCCCGCGTCCCTTCCGTGTCCCCTTTCCTTGTCCCCTTTCCGCGTCCCTTCCGTGTCCCCTTTCCGTGTCCCTTTCCGCGTCCCTTCCGTGTCCCTTTCCTTGTCCCCTTTCCTTGTCCCCTTTCCGCGTCCCTTCCATGCCCCTTTCCGCGCCCCTTCCCCGCGTCCTTTCCTTGTCCCCTTTCCGTGTCCCTTCCGTGTCCCCTTTCCTTGTCCCCTTTCCGCGTCCCTTCCGTGTCCCCTTTCCGTGTCCCTTTCTGCGTCCCTTCCGTGTCCCTTTCCTTGTCCCCTTTCCTTGTCCCCTTTCCGCGTCCCTTCCATGCCCCTTTCCGCGCCCCTTCCCCGCGTCCTTTCCTTGTCCCCTTTCCGTGTCCCTTCCGTGTCCCCTTTCCGTGTCCCCTCCCCGCGTCCCTTCCGTGTCCCTTCCGTGTCCCTTCCGTGTCCCCTTTCCGCGTCCCTTCCGTGCCCCTTTCCGCGCCCCTTCCGTGCCCCTTTCCGCGCCCCTTCCCCGCGTCCTTTCCTTGTCCCCTTTCCGCGTCCCTTCCGTGTCCCCTTTCCACGTCCTTTCCGTGTCCCCTTTCCGCGTCCCTTCCGTGCCCCTTTCTGTGCCCCTTCCCTGCGTCCTTTCCGTGTCCCCTTTCCGCATCCCCTCCCCGCGTCCCTTCCGTGCCCCCTTTCCACGTCCCCTTCCCCGTGTCCCTTCCGTGTCCCCTTTCCGCATCCCCTCCCCGCGTCCCTTCCGTGCCCCCTTTCCGCGCCCCTTCCCTGCGTCCTTTCCGTGTCCCCTTTCCGCGTCCCCTCCCCGCGTCCCTTCCGTGCCCCTCCCCGCGTCCCTTCCGTGCCCCTTTCCGCGTCCGTCCGGGCTCGGGCGGCAGGAGCGGAACGCGGAGAACGCCATCGAGGCGCTGAAGGAGTACGAGCCGGAGATGGGGAAGGTTTACCGCGCCGACCGCAAAGCCGTGCAGCGCATCAAGGCGCGCGACCTCGTCCCCGGGGACATCGCCGAGGTGGCCGGTGAGGGGGGGCGGGCGGGGGGGGGACGTACTGGGGATACTGGGGGCGCTGGGAGAGGGGGGGGGAGGCGACGCGGGGAGGGACACGCGCGGGGAAACCCCGGGATGCTGGTGGATCCCGAGGACGCCCCCCGCCTCCGCCACCGAGTCCCTGGAGGGTCCCAGTAAGCCCCGGTGGGTCCCAGTAAGCCCCGGTAGCTCCCAGTAGGCCCCGGTAGCTCCCAGTAAGCCCCGGTAGCTCCCGTAAGCCCTAGTAGCTCCTAGGAGCTCCCAGTAAGCCCCAGTAGCTCTCAGCAAGCCCCGGTAGCTCCCAGGAGCTCCCAGTAAGCCCCAATAGCTCCCAGTAAGCCCTAGTAGCTCCCAGTAAGCCCTAGTAGCTCCCAGGAGCTCACAGTAAGCTCTAGTAGGTCCCAGTAAGTCCCGGTAGCTCCCAGGAGCTCCCAGTAAGCCCCAGTAGCTCCCAGGAGCTCACAGTAAGCTCCAGTAGGTCCCAGTAAGCCCCAGTAGCTTGCAGTAAGCCCCAGTAGCTCCTAGGGGCTCCCAGTAAGCCCCAGTAGCTCCCAGTAAGCCCCGGTAGCTCCCAGTAAGCTCCAGTAGTTCCCAGTAAGCCCCAGTAGCTCCCAGGAGCTCGCAGTAAGCCCCAGTAGCTCCCGGTAAGCCCCAGGAGCTCCCAGGAGCTCTCAGTAGCTCCCAGTAAGCCCTGGTAGCTCCCAGTAAGCCCTAGTAGCTCCCAGTAAGCTCTCAGTATCTCCCAGTAAGCTCTAGTAGCTCCCAGTAAGCCCCAGTAGCTCCCAGTAAGCCCCAGTAGCTCCTAGTAAGCCCTAGTAGCTCCCAGGAGCTCACAGTAAGCTCCAGTAGTTCCCAGTAAGCCCCGGTAGCTCCCAGGAGCTCCCAGTAAGCCCCAGTAGCTCCTAGTAAGCCCCAGTAGCTCCCAGGAGCTCACAGTAAGCCCCAGTAAGTCCCAGTAAGCCCCAGTAGCTTCCAATAAGCCCCAGTAGCTCCTAGTAAGCCCTAGTAGCTCCCAGGAGCTCACAGTAAGCTCCAGTAGATCCCAGTAAGCTCCAGTAGATCCCAGTAAGCTACAATAGCTTGCAGCAAGCCCCAGTAGCTCACAGTAAGCCCCGGTGGGTCCCAGTAAGCCCCAGTAGCTCCCAGTAAGCCCTAGTAGCTCCCAGGAGCTCACAGTAAGCTCCAGTAGCTCCCAGTAGCTCCCAGTAAGCCCCAGTAGCTCCCAGTAAGCCCTAGTAGCTCCCAGGAGCTCGCAGTAAGCTCCAGTAGGTCCCAGTAAGCTCCAGTAGCTTGTAGTAAGCCCCAGTAGCTCACAGTAAGCCCCGGTGGGTCCCAATAAGCCCCAGTGGGTCCCAATAAGCCCCAGTAGCTCCCAGTAAGCCCTAGTAGCTCCTAGTAAGCCCCAGTAGCTCCCAGTAAGCTCCAGTAGCTCTCAGTAACCTCCAGTAGCTCCCAGTAAGGCCCAGGAGCTCTCAGTAATCTCCAGTAGCTCCCAGTAAGCCCTGGTAGCTCCCAGTAAGCCCCAGTAGCTCCTAGTAAGCCCCAGTAGCTCCCAGTAAGCTCCAGTAGCTCTCAGTAACCTCCAGTAGCTTCCAGTAAGCCCCAGGAGCTCTCAGTAACCTCCAGTAGCTCCCAGTAAGCCCCGGTAGCTCCCAGTAAGCCCCAGTAGCTCCCAGTAAGCCCCAGTAGCTCCGTGGAGCTCTCAGTAGCTCCCAGTAAGCCCTGGTAGCTCCTAGTAAGCCCTAGTAGCTCCCAGTAAGCTCTCAGTAGCTCCCAGTAAGCCCCAGTAGCTCCCAGGAGCTCCCAGTAAGCCCCAGTAGCTCCCAGTAAGCCTCGGTAGCTCCCAGTAAGCTCCAGTAGCTCGCAGTAAGCTCCAGTAGCTTGCAGTAAGCCCCAGTAGCTCCTAGGAGCTCCCAGTAAGCCCCAGTAGCTCCCAGTAAGCTCCAGTAGTTCCCAGTAAGCCCCGGTAGCTCCCAGGAGCTCGCAGTAAGCTCCAGTAGCTCCCGGTAAGCCCCAGGAGCTCCCAGGAGCTCTCAGTAGCTCCCAGTAAGCCCTGGTAGCTCCCAGTAAGCCCCAGTATCTCCTAGTAAGCTCTCAGTAGCTCCCAGTAAGCCCCAGTAGCTCCCAGTAAGCCCCAGTAGCTCCCAGGAGCTCTCAGTAAGCTCTAGTAGGTCCCAGTAAGCCCCGGTAGCTCCCAGTAAGCCCCGGTAGCTCCCAGTAAGCCCCAGTAGCTCCCAGGAGCTCCCAGTAAGCTCCAGTAGCTCCCAGTAAGCCCTAGTAGCTCCCAGGAGCTCACAGTAAGCTCCAGTAGGTCCCAGTAAGCTCCAATAGCTTGCAGTAAGCCCCAGTAGCTTCCAGTAAGCCCCAGTAGCTCCTAGGAGCTCCCAGTAAGCCCCAGTAGCTCCCAGTAAGCCCCAGTAGCTCCCAGGAGCTCGCAGTAAGCTCCAGTAGGTCCCAGTAAGCTCCAGTAGCTTGCAGTAAGCTCCAGTAGGTCCCAGTAAGCTCCAGTAGCTTGCAGTAAGCCCCGGTAGCTCACAGTAAGCCCCGGTGGGTCCCAGTAAGCCCCAGTAGCTCCCAATAAGCCCCAGTAACTGCTGGTAGTTCTCAGTAGCCCCCAGTAAGCCCTAGTAGCCCCCAGTAGCCGCTGACAGTTCCTAGTAAGCCCCAGTAGTTCCCAGTAGCCCCCAGTAAGCCCCCAGTAATTGCTGGCAGTTCCTAGCAAGCCCCAGTAGCTCCCAGTAAGCCCCAGTAGCTCTTAGTAAGCTCCGGTAGCCCGCGGTAAGCCCCAGTAGCTCCCAGTAAGTCCCGGTAGCTCCTAGTAAGCCCTAGTAGCTCCCAGTAAGCTCTCAGTAGCTCCCAGTAAGCTCTCAGTAGCTCCCAGTAAGCCCCAGGAGCTCCCAGGAGCTCTTAGTAAGCCCCAGTAGCTCTCAGTAAGCCCTGGTAGCTCCCAGTAGCTCCCAGTAACCCCCAGTAGCTCTCAGTAAGCCCCGGTAGCCCCCACTAAGCCCCAGTAGCCCCCAGTAAGCCCCAGTAGCTCTCAGTAAGCCCCAGTGGCTCCCGGTATCCCCCAGTAAGCCCCAGTATCCCCCAGTAAGGCACAGGATCTCCCCGTAGCTCCCGGTAGCCCCCAGTAAGGTCCAGTAGCTCCCAGTAGCCCCCACTAACCCCCAGTAAGCTCCAGTAGCTCCCAGTAGCCCCTAGTAAGCCCCAGTAACTGCTGGCAGTTCCCAGTAGCCCCTAGTAAGCCCCAGTAGCTCCCAGTAAGCCCCAGTAGCCCCTAGGAACTGCTGGCAGTTCCTAGTAGCCCCCAGTAAGGCCCAGTAACTACTGGTAGTTCCCAGTAGCCCCCAGTAAGCCCCAGGAGCTCCCAATAAGCCCCAGTAACTGCTGGTAGTTCACAGTAGCCCCCAGTAAGCCCCAGGAGCTCCCAATAAGCCCCAGTAACTGCTGGTAGTTCCCAGTAGCCCCCAGTAAGCCCCAGGAGCTCCCAATAAGCCCCAGTAACTGCTGGTAGTTCCCAGTAGCCCCCAGTAAGCCCCCAGTAACTGCTGGCAGTTCCTAGCAAGCCCCAGTAGCCCCCAGTAACCTCCAGTAGCCCCCAGTACTCCCCAGTAACTGCTGCCAGTTCCCAGTAACCCCCAGCAGCTCCCAGTCGCTCCCAGTAACTCTCAGTCATTGCTGCAGGCTCCCAGTAGCTCCCAGTTCCCCCCCCAGCAGCTCCCAGTCGCTCCCAGTAACTCTCAGTCATTGCTGCAGGCTCCCAGTAGCTCCCAGTTCCCCCCCCCAGCAGCTCCCAGTAACTCTCAGTCATTGCTGCAGGCTCCCAGTAGCTCCCAGTTCCCCCCCCAGCAGCTCCCAGTCACTCCCAGTAACTCTCAGTCATTGCTGCAGGCTCCCAGTAGCTCCCAGTCCCCCCCCCAGCAGCTCCCAGTCACTCCCAGTAACTCTCAGTCATTGCTGCAGGCTCCCAGTAGCTCCCAGTCCCCCCCCCCAGCAGCTCCTAGTCACTCCCAGTAACTCTCAGTCATTGCTGCAGGCTCCCAGTAGCTCCCAGTAGCTCCCAGTTCCCCCCCCCAGCAGCTCCCAGTCACTCCCAGTAACTCTCAGTCATTGCTGCAGGCTCCCAGTAGCTCCCCTTACTCCCCCCCAGTAGCCCCCAGCAACCCCCAGGAGCTCCCTCACCCCCTCCCAGCGCTCCCAGTATAACCCCCAGCTCTCCCAGTATAACTCCCAGTGCTCCCAGTAACTCCCAGTTCCCTCCCTCCAGTGGGAGACAAAGTCCCGGCCGACATCCGCATCATCTCCATCAAGTCGACGACGCTGCGGGTCGACCAGTCCATCCTCACTGGTACGGACTGGGAGAGACTGGGATCTGACTGGGACGGACTGGGAGGGAGGAGGACGGACGGGGATGGGACTGGGGGGGACGGGGATGGGACTGGGATGGGACTGGGATGGGACTGGGGGGGACGGGGATGGGACTGGGGGGGTACTGGGATGGGACTGGAGGGGACGGGGACAGACTGGAATGGACCGGGACTGGGATGGGATGGGGACAGGCTGGAACGGACTGGGATGGGACTGGGGAGAACTGGGATGGAACTGAGGGGGACGGGGATGGGACTGGGATGGACGGGGATGGGACTGGGATGGATGGGGATGGACTGGGTGGGATGGGGACAGATGAGGATGGATTGGGGGGGACCGGGATGGACTGGGACGGGACTGGGGGGGGCTGGGATGGACTGGGACGGGACTGGGACGGACTGGGATGGACTGGGACGGGACTGGGGGGGACTGGGATGGACTGGAGGAGAACTCAGAGGGACTCGATGGACTAAGGGGGAGTGGGACAGGACTGGGATGGGACTAGGATGGAATGGGATGGGACTGGGATGGAACTGGGATGGACTGGGCTGGGACTAGGGGGAACTGGGATGGACTGGGATGGGACTGGGGGGGACTGGGATGGACGGGGGGGGAACTGAGAGGGACTCGATGGACTGAGGGGGAGTGGGACGGGACTGGGACGGAATGGGACGGGACTAGGACGGAATGGGACGGGACTAGGACGGAACTGGGACGGACTGGGATGGGACTAGGGGGAACTGGGACGGGACTGGGATGGACTGGGGGGGACTGGGATGGACTGGGGGGAACTGAGAGGCACTCAATGGACTAAGGGGGAGTGGGACGGGAGTGGGACGGAATGGGACGGGTCTAGGACGGAATGGGACGGGACTAGGACGGAACTGGGACGGACTGGGACGGGACTGGGACGAACTGGGATGGGACTGGGACGGACTGGGATGGGACTGGGACGGACTGGGACTCCGCCCAGCCGCTGTGTCCCCCCCCAGGGGAGTCGGTGTCGGTGATCAAACACACGGAGCCCGTCCCCGACCCCCGCGCCGTCAACCAGGACAAGAAGAACATGCTCTTCTCCGTGAGCCGCGCTCGCGTGTCATCGCGTGTCATCGCGTGTCATCCCATGTCATCCCGTGTCATCATCCCGTGTCATCCCGTGTCCGTCACCCCCGCCTCCGTCCCACCGCGCGTCCACCCCGTGTCCCACCCCGTGTCCCACCTCTGCGTCCCACCACGTCTCCCGTGTCCCCTCCGTGTCCCCTCCGTGTCCCACCACGTGTCTCATGTCCCACCACGTGTCCCGTGATGTCCCACCACGTTCGCTGTGTCCCACCACACGTCCCGTGATGTCCTACCACGTGTCCCACGATGTCCCGCCATGTTCTGTGTCCCACCACGCGTCCCCTGATGTCCCACCACGTGTCCCCGTGTCCCACCACACGTCCCGTGATGTCCCACCATGTGTCCCATGATGTCCCACCACATTCCGTGTCCCACCACACGTCCCCTCATGTCCCCCGTGTCCCACCACGTGTCCCATGATGTCCCACCACGTGTCCCCATGTCCCACCACGCGTCCCGTGATGTCCCACCACGTGTCCCCATGTCCCACCACGCATCCCATGATGTCCCACCACGCGTCCCCATGTCCCACCACGCGTCCCATGATGTCCCACCACGTGTCCCCATGTCCCACCACGCGTCCCGTGATGTCCCACCATGTGTCCCACGACGTCCCACCACATTCCGTGTCCCACCACGCGTCCCCTGATGTCCCACCGCGTTCCCCGTGTCCCACCATGTGTCCCGTGATGTCCCACCATGTTCCCCGTGTCCCACCACACGTCCCCTGATGTCCCACCACGCGTCCCGTGATGTCCCACCACGTGTCCCACGACGTCCCACCACATTCCGTGTCCCACCACGCGTCCCCTGATGTCCCACCACGTTCCGTGTCCCACCATGTGTCCCACGACGTCCCACCACATTCCGTGTCCCACCACGCGTCCCCTGATGTCCCACCATGTTCCGTGTCCCACCACGCGTCCCGTGATGTCCCACCACGCGTCCCCTGATGTCCCACCGCGCGTCCCCGTGTCCCACCACGTTCCGTGTCCCACCACGCGTCCCGTGATGTCCCACCACGCGTCCCCTGATGTCCCACCACGTTCCGTGTCCCACCACGCGTCCCCGATGTCCCACCACGCGTCCGCGTGTCCCCTCCCGGCCGCGCCCGGCGTCCCCAACCGCCGCCCCCCCCCTCCCCGTCACCGGCAGGGCACCAACATCGGCGCGGGCAAGGCGGTCGGCATCGTGGTGGCCACGGGGGTCAACACGGAAATCGGGAAAATCCGGGACGAGATGGCGGCCACCGAGCAGGACAAGACGCCGCTGCAGCAGAAGCTGGACGAATTCGGGGAGCAGCTCTCCAAAGTCATCTCCCTCATCTGCGTCGCCGTCTGGCTCATTAACATCGGCCACTTTAACGACCCCGTCCACGGCGGCTCCTGGATCCGCGGCGCCATCTACTACTTCAAGATCGCCGTCGCCTTGGCCGTCGCCGCCATCCCCGAAGGTCCGCCACGCTCCCGCCCCGGGGGCTTGGGAAGGGCGTCCGCCGTCTCCTGCGGGCTCGGGACGGCCCGCTTGCACGTTCTGCCCCCTCAAAACGTCCGGCTTTGGGCATTTACGGGCTTAAACGTCCGCTTTTCATCGTTTGCCGGTTCGCGATGTCCAGTTTTGGTCATTTACGGGCTTAGAACGTCCACTTTTGATCGTTTGGTGGTTCGCGATGTCCAGTTTTGGTCATTTACGGGCTTAGAATGTCCACTTTTGATCGGTTATGGGCTTAGAACGTCCACTTTTGATCGTTTGCCGGTTCGCGATGTCCAGTTTTGGTCATTTACGGGATTAGAATGTCCACTTTTGATCAGTTATGGGCTTAGAACGTCCACTTTTGATCGTTTGCCGGTTCGTGATGTCCAGTTTTGGTCATTTACGGGCTTAGAATGTCCACTTTTGATCGGTTATGGGCTTAGAACGTCCACTTTTGATCGTTTGCCGGTTCGCGATGTCCAGTTTTGGTCATTTACGGGATTAGAATGTCCACTTTTGATCAGTTATGGGCTTAGAACGTCCACTTTTGATCGTTTGCCGGTTCGCGATGTCCAGTTTTGGTCATTTACGGGCTTAGAACGTCCACTTTTGATGGTTTGCCGGTTTGCGATGTCCATTTTTGGTCATTTACTGGCTTAGAACGTCCACTTTTGATCGTTTGCCGGTTCGTGATGTCCAGTTTTGGTCATTTACGGGCTTAGAACGTCCACTTTTGATCGGTTATGGGCTTAGAACGTGCACTTTTGATGGTTTGCCGGTTCGTGATGTCCATTTTTGGTCATTTACGGGCTTAGAACGTCCACTTTTGATCGGTTATGGGCTTAGAACGTCCAGTTTTGATCATTTGCCGGTTCACGATGTCCAGTTTTGATCGGTTATGGGCTTAGAACGTCCACTTTTGATCGTTTGCCGGTTCGTGATGTCCAGTTTTGGTCATTTACGGGCTTAGAACGTCCACTTTTCATCGTTTGCCGGTTCGCGATGTCCAGTTTTGGTCATTTACGGGCTTAGAACGTCCACTTTTGATCGGTTATGGGCTTAGAACGTCCAGTTTTGATCATTTGCCGGTTCGCGATGTCCAGTTTTGGTCATTTACGGGCTTAGAACGTCCACTTTTGATGGTTTGCTGGTTCGCGATGTCCATTTTTGGTCATTTACGGGCTTAGAACGTCCACTTTTGATCGTTTGCCGGTTCGTGATGTCCAGTTTTGGTCATTTACGGGCTTAGAACGTCCACTTTTGATCGGTTATGGGCTTAGAACGTCCAGTTTTGATCATTTGCCGGTTCGTGATGTCCGTTTTTGGTCATTTACGGGCTTAGAACGTCCAGTTTTGATCGTTTGCCGGTTCGTGATGTCCATTTTTGGTCATTTACGGGCTTAGAACGTCCACTTTTGATGGGTTATGGGCTTAGAACGTCCACTTTTGATCGTTTGCCGGTTCGTGATGTCCATTTTTGGTCATTTACGGGCTTAGAATGTCCACTTTTGATCGGTTATGGGCTTAGAACGTCCAGTTTTGATCGTTTGCCGGTTCGCGATGTCCATTTTTGGTCATTTACGGGCTTAGAACGTCCACTTTTGATTGGTTATGGGCTTAGAACGTGCACTTTTGATGGTTTGCCGGTTCGTGATGTCCATTTTTGGTCATTTACGGGCTTAGAAAGTCCACTTTTGATGGTTTGCCGGTTCGCGATGTCCAGTTTTGGTCATTTACGGGCTTAGAACGTCCACTTTTGATCGTTTGCCGGTTCGTGATGTCCGTTTTTGGTCATTTACGGGCTTAGAACGTCCACTTTTGATCGTTTGCCGGTTCGTGATGTCCGTTTTTGGTCATTTACGGGCTTAGAACGTCCAGTTTTGATGGGTTATGGACTTAGAACGTCCAGTTTTGATTGGTTATGGGCTTAGAATGTCCAGTTTTGATCGGTTATGGGCTTAGAATGTCCAGTTTTGATCGTTTGCCGGTTCGCGATGTCCAGTTTTGGTCATTTACGGGCTTAGAACATCCATTTTTGGTCATTTACGGGCTTAGAAGGTCCAGTTTTGATCGTTTGCCGGTTCGTGATGTCCGTTTTTGGTCATTTATGGGCTTAGAATGTTCATTTTTGATTGGTTATGGGCTTAGAAGGTCCAGTTTTGATCGGTTATGGGCTTAGAACGTCGAGTTTTGATCGTTTATTGGTTTGTAATGTCCATTTTTGATCGTTTGTGGGCTTAGAATGTCCGGTTTTGATCATTTGCGGGTTCGTAATGTCCATTTTTCGATCGTTTATGGGCTTAGAACGTCCATTTTTGATTCTAGATGGACTTAGAATCACCATTTTTCTGATCTTAGATGGACTTGGAATGTCCGTATTGATTCTAGAGGGTCTTAGAATGTCCTTTTTTGATCTTACAGGGGTTTAGAATGTCTGCCTTTGGTCAGTTACGGGTTCATCATGTCCATTTTTGATGTTTTATGGGCTTAGAATGTCCGGTTTTGGTCTTAGATGGGCTTAGAATGTCCATATTTGGACACTACAAACCATAAACTATCATCTTTGATCCTAGATGAGCTTAGAATGTCCGTCTTTGATCATTTATGGGTTTATAATGTCCGTTTTTGATCCTAGGGGAGCTTAGAACGTCCATTTTTTGATCATTTATGGGCTTGTAGCGTCCATCTTTGACCCTAGATGGACTTAGAAAGTCCGTCTTCGATGTTCTACGGGCGCGTGAGGTCCATCGCTGATGTTTTACGGGTCTGTAACGTCTGTCCTTGATCCTATACGGGTTTAGAACGTTCCGTCCTTGACCCCGCGTGGGTTCAGAATGCTTCTCCTTGACCCGATACGGGCTTCGAACGTCCGTCCTTGACCCCGTACGGGCTCGCAACGCCCTTACGTGACGCTCTACGGGCCTGTCGCCTCCCCCCCGGCCCCGCCGTGGGGCCGGTGGTCCCGCCGTGGGGCTGAGGGGACACCTCGCCGTAGGGCTCCCGGCCGTCATCACCACCTGCCTGGCGCTGGGGACCCGGCGCATGGCCAAGAAGAACGCCATCGTCAGGAGCCTGCCCTCGGTGGAGACCCTGGGCTGCACCTCCGTCATCTGCTCCGACAAGACCGGCACCCTCACCACCAACCAGATGTCCGTCTGCAAGGTGGGGGGGGGCCGTCGTGGGGTGCCCCGAGGTCTCCCGGGAACCCCTCGCGTCCCCTTGGGTGCCCCACGATCCCCTGGGACCTTCTCACGTCCCCTTGGGTGCTCCAAGGTCCTCCAAGAACCCACCACGTCCCCTTGGGTGCCCCACGATCCCCTGGGACCTTCTCGTGTTCCCTTGGGTTCTCCAAGGTCTCCTGGGAACCCCTCATGTCCTCTTGGGTGCTCCAAGGTCCTCCAAGAACCCATCACGTCCCCTTGGGTGCCCCACGATCCCCTAGGACCTTCTTGTGTCCCCTTGGGTGCTCCAAGGTCCCCTGGGAACCCCTCACGTCCCCTTGGGTGCCCCACGATCCCCTGGGACCTTCTCACGTCCCCTTGGGTGCTCCAAGGTCCTCCAAGAACCCACCACGTCCCCTTGGGTGCCCCACGATCCCCTGGGACCTTCTCGTGTCCCCTTGGGTGCCCCAATGTCCCCCAAGAACCCCTCACGTCCCCTTGGGTGCCCCATGGTCCCCTGGGACCTTCTCACATCCCCTTGGGTGCTCCAAGGTCCTCCAAGAACCCCTCACGTCCCCTTTGGGTTCTCCAAGGTCCCCCCAGGACCCCTTGATGTCCTCCTGGGTGCCTCAACGTCCCCCAAGACCCCCTGCCATCCCCTGGGTCCCTCAGCGTCCCCCAGCACCCACCCCCCCGGACACCCGCGACCCCTTTTTCTCCCCCCCCCCCCCCCCCCAGATGTTCGTCGTGGACAAGGTGGAGGGCGACGTCTGCTCCCTCAACGAGTTCTCCATCACCGGCTCCACCTACGCCCCCGAGGGAGACGTGTGAGTGACCTGGCACCCGTGGGACCCTGGGGACCCCTCTTGGGGGGGGGTCCCTTGTCCCCCACGGGCTGGTAACGACCCTTTTTGGGGTGGGGGGGGTCCCCGTTTAGTGACGATCCCGGGAGATGTTGGAGCTACTGGGGGGTTGTTGGGGGTTTTTGGGGTACCCAAGAGGGGCTGGGGGACATCGGGGCACCCAAGGGGACGTCAGGGGGTCCTTGGGGACGTTGGGGCACCCAAAGGGACGTTGGGTGGTTCTTGGGGAGATTGGGGTACCAAGGGGGACATCAGGGGGTTCTTGGGGACGTTGGGGCACCCAAAGGGATGTCATGGGGTCCTTGGGGACGTTGGGGTACCAAGGGGGACATCAGGGGGTCCTTGGGGACATTGGGGCACCCAAAGGGATGTCATGGGGTCCTTGGGTATGTTGGGGCACCCAGGGGGCCATCAGGGGGTCCTTGGGGACGTTGGGGCACCTAAAGGGATGTCATGGGGTCCATGGGGACATTGGGGTACCAAGGGGGACATCAGGGGGTCCATGGGGATGTTGGGGCACCCAAGGGGATGTCATGGGGTCCTTGGGGACGTTGGGGTACCAAGGGGGACATCAGGGGGTCCTTGGGGACGTTGGGGCACCCAAGGGGACATCAGGGGGTCCTTGGGGATGTTGGGGCACCCGAGGGGGACATCAGGGGGTCCTTGGGGACATTGGGGCACCCAAAGGGATGTCATGGGGTCCTTGGGTATGTTGGGGCACCCAAGGGGACATCAGGGGGTCCTTGGGGACGTTGGGGCACCCAAAGGGATGTCATGGGGTCCATGGGGACATTGGGGTACCAAGGGGGACATCAGGGGGTCCTTGGGGACGTTGGGGCACCCAAGGGGATGTCATGGGGTCCTTGGGGATGTTGGGGCACCCAGGGGGACATCAGGGGGTCCTTGGGGACGTTGGGGCACCCAAAGGGACGTTGGGTGGTTCTTGGGGAGATTGGGGTACCAAGGGGGACATCAGGGGGTCCTTGGGGATGTTGGGGCACCCAGGGGGACATCAGGGGGTCCATGGGGACGTTGGGGCACCCAAGGGGATGTCATGGGGTCCTTGGGGACGTTGGGGTACCAAGGGGGACATCAGGGGGTCCTTGGGGACATTGGGGCACCCAAAGGGATGTCATGGGGTCCTTGGGTATGTTGGGGCACCCAAGGGGACATCAGGGGGTCCTTGGGGACGTTGGGGCACCCAAAGGGATGTCATGGGGTCCATGGGGACATTGGGGTACCAAGGGGGACATCAGGGGGTCCATGGGGATGTTGGGGCACCCAAGGGGATGTCATGGGGTCCTTGGGGACGTTGGGGTACCAAGGGGGACATCAGGGGGTCCTTGGGGACATTGGGACACCCAAGGGGATGTCATGGGGTCCATGGGGACATTGGGGTACCAAGGGGGACATCAGGGGGTCCTTGGGGACATTGGGGCACCCAAAGGGATGTCATGGGGTCCTTGGGGATGTTGGGGCACCCAGGGGGACATCAGGGGGTCCATGGGGACGTTGGGGCACCCAAAGGGACGTTGGGTGGTTCTTGGGGAGATTGGGGTACCAAGGGGGACATCAGGGGGTCCTTGGGGATGTTGGGGCACCCAGGGGGACATCAGGGGGTCCATGGGGACGTTGGGGCACCCAAGGGGATGTCATGGGGTCCTTGGGGACGTTGGGGTACCAAGGGGGACATCAGGGGGTCCTTGGGGACATTGGGGCACCCAAAGGGATGTCATGGGGTCCTTGGGTATGTTGGGGCACCCAAGGGGACATCAGGGGGTCCTTGGGGACGTTGGGGCACCCAAAGGGATGTCATGGGGTCCATGGGGACATTGGGGTACCAAGGGGGACATCAGGGGGTCCTTGGGGACATTGGGGCACCCAAAGGGATGTCATGGGGTCCTTGGGGATGTTGGGGCACCCAGGGGGACATCAGGGGGTCCATGGGGACGTTGGGGCACCCAAAGGGACGTTGGGTGGTTCTTGGGGAGATTGGGGTACCAAGGGGGACATCAGGGGGTCCTTGGGGATGTTGGGGCACCCAGGGGGACATCAGGGGGTCCATGGGGACGTTGGGGCACCCAAGGGGATGTCATGGGGTCCTTGGGGACGTTGGGGTACCAAGGGGGACATCAGGGGGTCCTTGGGGACGTTGGGGCACCCAAGGGGACATCAGGGGGTCCTTGGGGACATTGTGGCACTCAGGGGGTCCCTGGGGCGTCTCCCCGTCCCCCCCCCGTCCCCCCCAAAAAAAGGCTGAAGCAGGAGAAACACGTGAAAGCCGGGCAGTACGACGGGCTGGTGGAGCTGGCCACCATCTGCGCCCTCTGCAACGATTCCTCCCTCGACTACAACGAGGTGACCCCCCCCCCCCCGTCCCCTCCGTCCCCGGCGGTGCCGTCACCGTCACCGTCACCCCGCCGGTGACGCCGCGCCTGTCCCCGTGTGTGTGTGTCCCCCCCCCCTCCACCGCAGTCCAAGGGCATCTACGAGAAGGTGGGCGAGGCGACGGAGACGGCCCTCACCTGCTTGGTGGAGAAGATGAACGTCTTCAACACCGACGTCCGCAGCCTCTCCAAGGTGGAACGGGCCAACGCCTGCAACTCCGTAAGCCCCCCCCCCCCGCCCCAACATTGTCCCCTCTCGTCCCCACCGCGTCCCCACGGGTCCTCTCCGCCTTCTCGGCGTTGACCCCGCGTCCGTCCCCTCCGCCGTTGCCTCGTTGACCCTCCGCCGTTGCCTCGTTGACCCTCCGTTGTCTCCTTCCTCGGGGTCCCGTCCCCCGTAATGACGTCCCCCGTCCCCGTAACGACGTCCCCCGTAACGACGTCCCCCGTAACGACGTCTCCCGCCCCCAGGTCATCAAGCAGCTGATGAAGAAGGAGTTCACCTTGGAGTTCTCCCGCGACCGCAAGTCCATGTCCGTCTACTGCTCCCCGGCCAAAGCCTCCCGGGCCGCCGTGGGCAACAAGATGTTCGTCAAGGTGAGCCCCGTCGCCACGTCCCCGTCACCCGTCACCGTGACCCAATGTCCCGTCGCCGTGTCCCCGCATCCGTCACCGCGTCTCCACGACCCGTCACCGTGTCCTCGTGTCCCATCACCGCGTCCCTGTGACCCGTCGCCACGACCCGATGTCCCATCACCGTGTCCTCACGTCCCCACGACCCATCACCGTGCCCTCCTGTCCCATCACCACGTCCCCACGAGCCATCACCATGACCCAACGTCCCATCGCCACGTCCCCACGACCCACCACTGTGTCCCTGCGTCCATCACCGTCTCCTCGTGTCCCATCGCCACGTCCCCACGACCCACCACCACGTCCCTGTGTCCATCACCGTGTCCTCGTGACCCATCACTGTGACCCAACGTCCCATCACCACATCCCTGTGTCCCATCACCACGTCCCCGTGACCCATCACCACGTCCCCACGACCCACCACCACGTCCCTGTGTCCATCACCGTGTCCCCGTGTCCCATCACCACGTCCCCGTGACCCATCACTGTGACCCAATGTCCCATCGCCATGTCCCCGTGACCCATCACCACGTCCCCGTGACCCATCACCACGTCCCTGTGTCCATCACCGTGTCCTCGTGACCCATCACCGTGACCCAATGTCCCATCACCACGTCCCCACGACCCATCACCACATCCCTGTGTCCATCACCGTGTCCTCGTGACCCATCACCGTGACCCAATGTCCCATCACCACGTCCCCGTGGCCCATCACCACGTCCCCGTGACCCATCACCATGTCCCCACAACCCATCACCACGTCCCTGTGTCCATCACCGTGTCCTCGTGACCCATCACCGTGACCCAATGTCCCATCACCACGTCCCCGTGGCCCATCACCACGTCCCCGTGACCCATCACCATGTCCCCACAACCCATCACCACGTCCCTGTGTCCATCACCGTGTCCTCGTGACCCATCACCGTGACCCAATGTCCCATCACCACATCCCTGTGTCCCATCACCACGTCCCCGTGACCCATCACCACGTCCCCGTGACCCATCACCACGTCCCTGTGTCCATCACTGTGTCCCCATGACCCATCACCACGTCCCCACGACCCACCACCACATCTCTGTGTCCATCACCGTGTCCCCGTGACCCATCACCACGTCCCCACGACCCACCACCACGTCCCTGTGTCCATCACCGTGTCCTCGTGACCCATCACCGTGACCCAATGTCCCATCACCATGTCCCCGCGACCCATCACCACGTCCCTGTGTCCATCACCGTGTCCATCACCGTGTCCCCGTGTCCCATCACCACGTCCCCGTGACCCATCACTGTGACCCAATGTCCCATCGCCACGTCCCCGTGACCCATCACCACGTCCCCACGACCCACCACCACGTCTGTGTCCATCACCGTCTCCTCGTGTCCCATCGCGACGTCCCCGTGGCCCATCACCATGTCCCCACTACCCGTCACCACGTCCCTGTGTCCATCACCGTGTCCTCGTGACCCATCACCGTGACCCAACGTCCCATCACCACGTCCCCGTGTCCCATCACCACGTCCCTGTGTCCCATCACCACGTCCCTGTGACCCATCACCACGTCCCCGTGACCCATCACCACGTCCCTGTGTCCCATCACCACGTCCCCGTGACCCATCACCACGTCCCTGTGTCCATCACCGTGTCCCCATGACCCATCACCACGTCCCCGTGACCCATCACCACGTCCCCACGACCCACCACCACGTCCCTGTGTCCATCACCGTGTCCCCGTGACCCATCACCACGTCCCCACGACCCACCACCACGTCCGTGTCCATCACCGTCTCCTCGTGTCCCATCGCCACGTCCCCGTGGCCCATCACCATGTCCCCACGACCCACCACCACGTCCCTGTGTCCATCACCGTGTCCTCGTGACCCATCACCATGACCCAATGTCCCATCGCCACGTCCCCGTGTCCCATCACCACGTCCCCGTGACCCATCACTGTGACCCAATGTCCCATCGCCATGTCCCCGTGACCCATCACCACGTCCCCACGACCCACCACCACGTCCCTGCGTCCGTCACCGTGTCCCCGTGACCCATCACCACGTCCCCACGACCCACCACCACGTCCCTGTGTCCATCACCGTGTCCCCGTGACCCATCACCGTGACCCAATATCCCACCACCGTGTCCCCGTGACCCATCACCACGTCCCCGTGACCCATCACCGTGACCCAATATCCCACCACCGTGTCCCCGTGACCCATCACCACATCCCCAACGTCCCACCGCCGCGTCCCCCTCGCAGGGTGCCCCCGAGGGCGTCATCGACCGCTGCAACTACGTCCGGGTGGGCACCACGCGGGTGCCCCTGACGCCGGTGGTCAAGGAGAAGATCCTCGCCGTCATCAAGGAGTGGGGCACCGGCCGCGACACCCTACGCTGCCTGGCCTTGGCCACCCGCGACACCCCCCCCAAGAAGGAGGACATGGTCCTGGAGGACTCCACCAAGTTCGCCGAGTACGAGGTGATTTTGGGGTGGGTGGGGGGATCTCGGGGCGGGGGGGTCCCTGCCCTCCTGTGAGCCCTTCGTGGGGTCTCCGGTCCCGTGTGACACCCTTCTTGGGGGTCCTTGGTCCTTCACGGGTGTCCGGTGTCCCCTTTTTGGGGTCCTTGGTCCTTCATGGGTGTCTAGTGTCCACTTTTTGGGGTCCCTGGTCCCATATGGCCACAAAAACCTTCTCTGGGGGGTCCTTGGTCCTTCACGGGTGTCCAGTGTCCGCTTTTGGGGGTCCTTGGTCCTTCATGGGTGTCTAGTGTCCACTTTTTGGGGACTCTGGTCCCATATGGCCACAAAAACCTTCTCTGGGGGGTCCTTGGTCCCTCACGGGTGTCCGGTGTCCCCGTTTTGGGGTCCTTGGTCCTTCCAGGGTGTCCAATGTCCCCTTTTTGGTGTCCCTGGTCCCATATGGCCATGTAAAACCTTCTCTGGGGGGTCCTTGGTCCTTCAAGTGTGTCCAGTGTCCCCTTTTTGGGGTCGTTGGTCCTTCATGGGTGTCCAGTGTCCCCTTTTTGGGGTCCTCCATCCCATATGGCCACATAAAACCTTCTCTGGGGGTCCTTGGTCCTTCGAGTGTGTCCAGTGTCCCCTTTTTGGGGTCCTTGGTCCTTCCAGGGTGTCCAATGTCCCCTTTTTGGGGTCCTCCATCCCATATGGCCACATAAAACCTTCTCTGGGGGGTCCTTGGTCCTTCAAGTGTGTCCAGTGTCCACTTTTTGGGGTCCTTGGTCCTTCCAGGGTGTCCAGTGTCCCCTTTTTGGTGTCCCCGGTCCCATATGGCCACGTAAAACCTTCTTTGGGGGGGTTCTTGGTCCTTCATGGGTGTCCAGTGTCCCCTTTTTGGGGTCCTTGGTCCTTCCAGGGTGTCCAGTGTCCCCATTTTGGGGTTCTTGGTCCTTCATGGGTGTCTAGTGTCCCCTTTTTGGTGTCCCCAGTCCCATATGGCCACATAAAACCTTCTATGGGGGGTCCTTGGTCCTTCAAGTGTGTCCAGTGTCCACTTTTTGGGGTCGTTGGTCCTTCGTGGGTGTCCGGTGTCCCCTTTTTGGGGTCCCCAGTCCCATATGGCCACGTAAAACCTTCTCTGGGGGGGTCCTTGGTCCTTCACGGGTGTCCGGTGTCCCCGTTTTGGGGTCCTTGGTCCTTCCAGGGTGTCCGGTGTCCCCTTTTTGGGGTCCTCCATCCCATATGGCCATATAAAACCTTCTCTGGGGGGTCCTTGGTCCTTCAAGTGTGTCCAGTGTCCACTTTTTGGGGTCGTTGGTCCTTCATGGGTGTCCGATGTCCCCTTTTTGGGGTCCTTGGTCCTTCCAGGGTGTCCAATGTCCCCTTTTTGGGGTCCTCCATCCCATATGGCCACATAAAACCTTCTCTGGGGGGTCCTTGGTCCTTCAAGTGTGTCCAGTGTCCCCTTTTTGGGGTCCTTGGTCCTTCCAGGGTGTCCAATGTCCCCTTTTTGGTGTCCCCGGTCCCATATGGCCACGTAAAACCTTCTCTGGGGGGTCCTTGGTCCTTCAAGTGTGTCCAGTGTCCACATTTGGGCGTCCTTGGTCCTTCATGGGTGTCTAGTGTCCACTTTTTGGGGACTCTGGTCCCATATGGCCACAAAAACCTTCTCTGGGGGGTCCTTGGTCCCTCACGGGTGTCCGGTGTCCCCTTTTTGGGGTCCTTGGTCCTTCCAGGGTGTCCAGTGTCCCCATTTTGGGGTCCTTGGTCCTTCCAGGGTGTCCGGTGTCCCCTTTTTGGGGTCCTCCATCCCATATGGCCATATAAAACCTTCTCTGGGGGGTCCTTGGTCCTTCACGGGTGTCCGGTGTCCCCATTTTGGGGTCCTTGGTCCTTCCAGGGTGTCCAGTGTCCCCTTTTTGGGGTCCTCCATCCCATATGGCCACATAAAACCTTCTCTGGGGGGTCCTTGGTCCCTCACGGGTGTCCGGTGTCCCCGTTTTGGTGTCCCCGGTCCCATCCGTCCCCGTTCCCCCCCCCCCCAGACGGACTTGACCTTCGTGGGCTGCGTGGGGATGCTGGACCCGCCCCGTAAAGAAGTGATGGGTTCCATCCGCCTCTGCCGGGACGCCGGCATCCGGGTCATCATGATCACGGGCGACAACAAAGGGACGGCCATCGCCATCTGCCGCCGCATCGGCATCTTCAACGAGGACGAGGAGGTGACGGGACGGGCGTACACGGGGCGGGAATTCGACGACCTGCCCCCCGCCGAGCAGCGGGAAGCCTGCCGCCGCGCCTGCTGCTTCGCCCGCGTCGAGCCCACCCACAAGTCCAAGATCGTCGAGTTCCTCCAGTCTTTCGACGAGATCACCGCCATGGTGAGGGTCACGGCGTCGATCGGACGCGATCTTTGAGGGGGTTGGGGGGTCCGGCGTCCGTCTGACGGGGGTTTTGGGGGTCCGTCATCGGTCTGGGGTGCTCCTGGAGCTCCAGCAGCGCTCTGACGTGGGTTTTGGGGGTCCATCATCGCTCTGGGGTGCTCCTGGAGCTCCAGCAGCGCTCTGACGTGGGTTTTGGGGGTCCATCATCGTTGAGTGACGTGGTTTTGGGGGTCTGTCATTGTTCTGGGGTGCTCCTGGAGCTCCAGGAGCGCTCCAGCATTGCTCTGACGTGGTTTTGGGGGTCCATCATCGCTGTGTGACCCCCCTGGGAGACCCATAACCCCCCTTGGGAGACCCATAACCCCCCTTGGGAGACCCACCACCCTCTTGGGAGACCCACAACCCCCCTTGGGAGACACACAACCCCCTTTGGGAGACCCATAACCCCCTTTGGGAGACCCATAACCCCCTTTGGAGACCCACCACCCCCTTGGGAGACCCATAACCCCCTTTGGGAGAACCACAACCCCCTTTGGGAGACCCATAACCCACCTTGGGAGACCCACCACCCTCTTGGGAGACCCATAATCCCCTGGGAGACCCATAACCCCCCTTTGGAGACCCATAACCCCCCTTGGGAGACCCACCACCCTCTTGGGAGACCCATAACCCCCTTTGGAGACCCATAACCCACCTTGGGAGACCCACAACCCCCTTTGGGAGACCCATAACCCCCCTTGGGAGACCCACCACCCCCTTGGGATACCCACCACCCCCCTTTGGAGACCCATAACCCACCTTGGGAGACCCATAACCCCCTTTGGGAGACCCACCACCCCCTTGGGAGACCCACCACCCCCTTGGGAGACCCACCACCCTCTTGGGAGACCCACAACCCCCTTTGGGAGACCCACCACCCCCTTGGGAGACCCATAACCCCTCTTGGGAGACCCACCACCCTCTTGGGAGACCCATAACCCCCCTTGGGAGACCCACCACCACCCTTGGGAGACCCACCACCCTCTTGGGAGACCCACAACCCCCTTTGGGAGACCCACCACCCCCTTGGGAGACCCATAACCCCCCTTGGGAGACCCATAACCCCCCTTGGGAGACCCACCACCCTCTTGGGAGACCCACCACCCCCCTTGGGAGACCCACCACCACCCTTGGGAGACCCATAACCCCCTTTGGAGACCCACCACCCCCCTTGGGAGACCCACCACCCCCTTTGGGAGACCCATAACCCCCCTTGGGAGACCCACCACCCCCTTTGGGAGACCCATAACCCCCTTTGGAGACCCACCACCCCCTTGGGAGACCCATAACCCCCCTTGGGAGACCCATAACCCACCTTGGGAGACCCATAACCCCCTTTGGGAGACCCACCACCCCCCTTTGGAGACCCACCACCCCCCTTTGGAGACCCACAACCCCCCTTTGGAGACCCACCACCCCCTTGGGAGACCCACCACCCCCCTTGGGAGACCCATAACCCCCTTTGGGAGACCCACCACCCCCTTGGGAGACCCATAACCCCCTTGGGAGACCCACCACCCCCCTTTGGAGACCCACCACCCTCTTGGGAGACCCACCACCCCCCTTTGGAGACCCATAACCCACCTTGGGAGACCCACAACCCCCTTTGGGAGACCCATAACCCCCCTTGGGAGACCCACCACCACCCTTTGGAGACCCATAACCCACCTTGGGAGACCCACAACCCCCTTTGGGAGACCCACCACCCTCTTGGGAGACCCATAACCCACCTTGGGAGACCCACCACCCCCCTTGGGAGACCCATAACCCACCTTGGGAGACCCACAACCCCCTTTGGGAGACCCATAACCCCCCTTGGGAGACCCACCACCCCCTTGGGATACCCACCACCCCCCTTTGGAGACCCATAACCCACCTTGGGAGACCCACAACCCCCTTGGGAGACCCACAACCCCCTTGGGAGACCCGCCACCCTCTTGGGAGACCCATAACCCCCCTTGGGAGACCCACCACCCCCTTTGGGAGACCCATAACCCCCTTTGGGAGACCCACCACCCCCTTGGGAGACCCATAACCCACCTTGGGAGACCCACCACCCTCTTAGGAGACCCATAACCCACCTTGGGAGACCCATAACCCCTTTGGGAGACCCACCACCCCCTTGGGAGACCCACCACCCCCTTGGGAGACCCATAACCCCCTTTGGGAGACCCACGACCCCCTTGGGAGACCCATAACCCCCTTTGGGAGACCCATAACCACCTTGGGAGACCCACCACCCCCTTGGGAGACCCATAACCCCCTTTGGGAGACCCATAACCACCTTGGGAGACCCACCACCCCCTTGGGAGACCCATAACCCCCTTTGGGAGACCCATAACCCCCCTTGGGAGACCCACCACCCCCCTTGGGAGACCCACCACCCTCTTGGGAGACCCATAACCTCCTCCGGGACCCCCTCCCACCCTCCCTCGGCGCCCGACACCGATCCCTCCCTCCCCGGCACAGACGGGCGACGGGGTGAACGACGCGCCGGCGCTGAAGAAAGCCGAAATCGGCATCGCCATGGGCTCGGGGACGGCGGTGGCCAAGACGGCTTCCGAGATGGTCTTGGCCGACGACAACTTCTCCACCATCGTGGCGGCGGTGGAAGAGGGCCGGGCCATCTACAACAACATGAAGCAGTTCATCCGCTACCTCATCTCCTCCAACGTCGGCGAGGTGGTCTGGTGAGAGGGCGACGGCCTCCCAGTTCCTCCCAGTTCCTCCCAGTTCGTCCCAGTGCCCCCCCCCCACCCGGCCCCGTCTCGCCAGCTTCCTTCTAGCCCCACCCGTTCCCACCAGTTTCTCCGGTTCCCTCCCTTTCGTCCCAAACCCCCTTGGTCCCCCCCAGGTCCTTCCGATCCACCCGAGCTTCCCCAGTTCATCCCAGTTCGTCCCAGTGCCCCCCGTCTCGCCAGCTTCCTTCATCCCAGTTTGTCCCAGTGCCCCCCGTCTCGCCAGCTTCCTTCTAGTCCCACCCGTTCCCACCAGTTTCTCCAGTTCCCTCCTGTTCGTCCCAAACCCCCTTGGTCCCCCCCAGGCCCCCCCCCCCCCCCCCCCAGGGCCCTCCGATCCACCCAAACTTCCCCAGTTCATCCCAGTTCCCCCTGATCCCCCTCCCAGTTCCTCCCAGTCCCCCCCAGTTCCCCTTGATCCCACTCCCAGTTCCTCCCAGTCCCTCCCAGTTCCCGCCGGCCCCCCCAATCCCCTCCAGCCCCACTGCTTCCCCCCAGACCCCCAAATCCCCCCAGTTGCCATGATGGTCCCCAGTTCCCCCTGACCCCCCTCCCAGTTCCTCCCAGTCCCCCCCAGTTCCCCTTGACCCCCCTCCCAGTTCCCCCCAGCCCCCCCAATCCCCTCCAGCCCCACCGCTTCCCCCCAGACCCCCAAATCCCCCCAGTTGCCATGATGGTCCCCAGTTCCCCCGACCTCCCTCCCAGTTCCTCCCAGTCCCCCCCAGTTCCCCTTGACCCCCCTCCCAGTCCCCCCAATCCCCTCCAGCCCCACTGCTTCCCCCAAGTCCCCCCAATTCCCATTATCACCCCCAGTTCCCCTTGACCCCGGCCCCCCCACCTCCCCAGTTCCTCCCAGTTCCCCCTGACCCCCCTCCCAGCTCCTCCCAGTTCCCCCATTTCCCCTCCCAGTTCCTCCCAGTCCCCCCCGCAACCCTCCCAGTCCCCTCCATCCCCACCGCTCCCCCCCAAACCCCCAACTCCCCCCAATCCCCCTTTCCCCTCAACCCCCTGCCCCCCCTCCCCACACCTCCCCAGTCCCTCCCCGTCCCTCCCAGCTCCTCCCAGTTCCCCCATTTCCCCTCCCAGCTCCTCCCAGTCCCCCCCAAATCCCCTCCAGCCCCACCGCTCCCCCCCAAACCCCCAATCCCCCCCATTTCCCTTCAACCCCCTCCCCTCCCCACACCTCCCCAGTCCCTCCCAGCTCCTCCCAGTTCCTCCCAGTTCCCCTCCCAGCTCCTCCCAGTCCCCCCCCAACCCTCCCAGTCCCCCCCAAATCCCCTCCAGCCCCACCGCTCCCCCCAAACCCCCAATCCCCCCCATTTCCCTTCAACCCCCTCCCCTCCCCACACTTCCCCAGTCCCTCCCAGTCCCTCCCAGCTCCTCCCAGTTCCCCCATTTCCCCTCCCAGTCCCTCCCAGCTCCTCCCAGCTCCCCCATTTCCCCTCCCAGCTCCTCCCAGTCCCCCCCAAATCCCCTCCAGCCCCACCGCTCCCCCCCAAACCCCCAATCCCCCTTTCCCCTCAACCCCCTCCCCACACCTCCCCAGTCCCTCCCAGTCCCTCCCAGTCCCTCCCAGCTCCTCCCAGTTCCCCCATTTCCCCTCCCAGCTCCTCCCAGTCCCCCCCAAATCCCCTCCAGCCCCACCGCTCCCCCCCAAACCCCCTTTCCCCCCCATTTCCCCTCAACCCCCTCCCCTCCCCACACCTCCCCAGTCCCTCCCAGTCCCTCCCAGCTCCTCCCAGTTCCCCCATTTCCCCTCCCAGTTCCCCCATTTCCCCTCCCAGCTCCTCCCAGTCCCCCCCCAACCCTCCCAGTCCCCCCCAAATCCCCTCCAGCCCCACCGCTCCCCCCAAACCCCCAATCCCCCCCATTTCCCCTCAACCCCCTCCCCTCCCCACACCTCCCCAGTCCCTCCCAGTCCCTCCCAGTCCCTCCCAGTCCCCCCTGACTCCCCCCCCCCAGCATCTTCCTGACGGCGGCGCTGGGTTTGCCGGAGGCGCTGATCCCGGTCCAGCTCCTCTGGGTCAACCTGGTGACGGACGGGCTGCCGGCCACCGCTCTGGGCTTCAACCCCCCCGACCTGGACATCATGGACAAGCCCCCCCGCAGCCCCAAGGAGCCCCTCATCAGCGGGTGGCTCTTCTTCCGCTACTTGGCCATCGGGGGTGAGACATGGGGACAAAGCCAACCCCCCCCCCCCAAAAAAAAAAAACAAAAAACCAAAAAAAAAAAAAAAACAAACCACCACCATCACGCCCCCCAAAAAAAAACCAAAAAAAACCCCACCACCACCCCCCAAAAAAAACAAAAAACCCCCCCCCCACCCCCCAAAAAAACCCCCCAAAAAACCCACCACCACGCCCCAAAAAAAACCCCACCACCCCCCAAAAAAAACCCCCCAAAAAACCCCCCAAAAAACGCACCACCACCCCCCAAAAAAAACCAAACAAAACCCCACCACCACCCCAAAAAAAAAACCCCAAAAAACCCACCACCCCAAAAAAAACCCCAAAAAACCCCACCACCACCCCCCAAAAAAAACCCCAAAAAACCCCACCACCACCCCCCAAAAAAACCAAAAACCCACCACCACCCCCCAAAAAAAACTCCAAAAAAACCCCACCACCCCCCCCAAAAAATGCCCCCAAAAACCCCACCACCACCCCCCCAAAAAAAAACCCCAAAAAACCCACTACCAGCCCCCCCAAAAAAAACAAAAAAACCCCCACCCCCCCAAAAACCCCCCAAAAAACCACCCCCCCCAAAAAAACCCCAAAAAACTCCCCACCACCACCCCCAAAAAAAACCCCCAAAACCCCCCACCCCCCCCAAAAAATACCCAACCCCCCCCACCCCCCAAAAAAACCCCCAAAAAAACCCCACCACCCCAACCCCCCCAAAACCCCCCCCAAAACCCCACCACCCCCAAAAAAAACCCCAAAAAAACCCCACCACCACCCAAGAAAAACCCCCAAAAAACCAGCAACCCCCCCCCAAAAACCCACCCCCAAAAAAACCCCCAAAAAAACCCCCAAAAAACCCCACCACCCCCCAAAAAAACCCCCCACCCCCCCATAAAGAAAAAACCCAAAACCCCACACCCCCCCCAAAAAAAACCAGAAAACCACCCCCCCAAAAAAAACACCCCCCCAAAAAAACCACCCCCCCCAAAAAAAACCCACCCCCCCCCCAAAAAAAAAAAAAAAACCCAAAACCCCCCAAAAAAACCTTCCAGGGGACACAACCGCCTCCCCCGGGGTGACCCCCGAGCCCTCGGGGGGGGGCGGATTTTGTAGGTGACCCAGGCCCCCACCCCGCTGGGGATCTTCCTCGAGGAGCCCCGGCCTGGCGCCGGGTTCTCGGAGACCCCCGTGGTGATCCCTCGGGAATCTCCATGATGATGCTTTGGAGACCTCCGTGGTGATCCCTTGGAGATCGCTGTGGTGAGGTCTTGGAGACCCCCATGGTGATCCATCGGGAATCTCCATGATGATGCTCTGGAGATCTCCATGGTGATCCCTTGGAGATCTCCGTGGTGATGTCTTGGAGACCCCCATGATGGTCCCTTGGGAATCTCCATGATGATGCTCTGGAGATCTCCATGGTGATCCCTGGGAGACCTCCGTGGTGAGGTGTTGGAGACCCCCATGATGGTCCCTTGGGAATCTCCATGATGATGCTTTGGAGACCTCCGTGGTGATCCCTTGGAGATCTCCGTGGTGATGTCTTGGAGACCCCCATGATGGTCCCTTGGAGACCCCCATGATGATGCTTTGGAGATCTCCGTGGTGATCCCTTGGAGATCTCCATGGTGATCCCTTGGAGACCCCCATGATGATGCTTTGGAGATCTCCGTGGTGATCCCTTGGAGATCGCCGTGGTGAGGTCTTGGAGATCGCCATGATGATCCCTCGGAGACCCCCATGATGATCCCTTGGAGACCCCCGTGATGATCCCTTGGAGATCTCCATGATGATGCTTTGGAGATCTCCGTGGTGATCCCTTGGAGACCTCCGTGGTGATCCCTCGGAGACCCCCATGATGATCCCTTGGGGATCTCCATGATGATGCTTTGGAGACCTCCGTGGTGAGGTCTTGGAGATCTCCATGGTGATCCCTTGGAGAACGCCGTGGTGAGGTCTTGGAGACCTC
Organism: Necrosyrtes monachus; assembly: GCA_037953605.1. Lineage (NCBI taxonomy): Eukaryota > Metazoa > Chordata > Aves > Accipitriformes > Accipitridae > Necrosyrtes > Necrosyrtes monachus. Next base: position 147,569 of record JAZGTQ010000621.1, read on the forward strand.
CATGGTGAGGTCTTGGAGATCTCCATGGTGATCCCTTGGAGACCGCCGTGGTGGTCCCTTGGAGACCGCCGTGGTGGTCCCTTGGAGATGGCCATGGTGAGATCTTGGAGACCTCCGTGGTGAGGTCTTGGAGATCTCCGTGGTGATCCCTTGGAGACCTCCGTGGTGATCCCTCGGAGATCTCCATGATGATGCTTTGGAGATTGCCGTGGTGATCCCTTGGAGACCTCCATGATGACCCCTTGGAGATTGCCGTGGTGAGGTCTTGGGAGATCTCCATGGTGATCCCTTGGAGATCGCCATGGTGAGGTCTTGGAGACCCCCATGATGATCCCTCGGAGACCCCCATGATGATCCCTCAGAGACCCCCATGACGATCCCTTGGAGATCTCCATGGTGATGCTTTGGAGATTGCCGTGGTGATCCCTCGGAGACCTCCATGGTGATCCCTTGGAGACCTCCGTGGTGATCCCTGGGAGATCGCCGTGGTGAGGTCTTGGAGACCCCCATGGTGATCCCTCAGGAATCTCCATGATGATGCTTTGGAGATCTCCGTGGTGATCCCTTGGAGATCGCTGTGGTGAGGTCTTGGAGACCCCCATGATGATCCCTCGGAGACCCCCATGATGATCCCTTGTGGATCTCCATGATGATCCCTTGGGGATCTCCATGATGATGCTTTGGAGATCTCCGTGGTGATCCCTTGGAGATCACCGTGGTGAGGTCTTGGAGACCTCCGTGGTGAGGTCTTGGAGACCCCCATGATGATCCCTCGGAGACCCCCATGATGATCCCTTGTGGATCTCCATGATGATCCCTTGGGGATCTCCATGATGATGCTTTGGAGATCTCCGTGGTGATCCCTTGGAGATCACCGTGGTGAGGTCTTGGAGACCTCCGTGGTGAGGTCTTGGAGACCCCCATGATGATCCCTCGGAGACCCCCATGATGATCCCTCAGAGACCTCCATGATGATCCCTTGGAGATCTCCATGATGATGCTTTGGAGATTGCCGTGGTGATCCCTTGGAGATCTCCGTGGTGATCCCTTGGAGATTGCCATGGTGAGGTCTTGGAGATCTCCATGGTGAGGTCTTGGAGACCTCCATGGTGATGCCTTGGAGACCCCCATGATGATCCCTCGGAGACCTCCATGGTGATCCCTTGGAGACCCCCGTGGTGGTCTCTTGTAGGTCTCCGTGGTGGTGGTCTCTTCTAGACCCCCATGATGATGCTTTGTAGACCTCTGTGATGATCCCTTGTAGATCTCCGTGGTGGTGGTCTCTTGTAGACCCCCATGGTGGTCTCTTGTGGGTCTCCGTGGTGGTGGTCTCTTCTAGACCCCCATGCTGATGCCTTGTAGACCTCCGTGGTGGTCTCTTGTAGGTCTCCATGGTGGTGGTCTCTTCTAGACTCCCCTGGTGCCCCCTTGTAGACCTCCATGATGATCCCTTGTAGATCTCCATGGTGGTGGTCTCTTGTAGACCCCCATGGTGCTCCTTTGTAGACTTCCATGGTGGTCTCTTGCAGGTTTCTGTGGTGGTGGTCTCTTCTAGACCCCCATGGTGCCCCCTTGTAGACCCCCATGGTGGTCTCTTGTGGGTCTCCATGGTGGTGGTCTCTTCTAGACCCCCATGCTGATGCCTTGTAGACCTCCATGGTGGTCTCTTGTAGATCTCCATGGTGGTGGTCTCTTGTAGACCCCCATGGTGCCCCCTTGTAGACCCCCATGGTGGTCTCTTGTGGGTCTCCATGGTGGTGGTCTCTTCTAGACCCCCATGCTGATGCCTTGTAGACCCCCATGGTGGTCTCTTGTGGTCCATGGTGGTGGTGGTCCCTCGTAGATGCCCGTGGTGGTCTCTTGTAGACCCCCCGTGGTGGTGGTCTCACCTAGACGCCCATGGTGGTGGTCCCTTGTATGGTGGTCCCTCGTAGACCCCCCCCACCCACCACGGTGGTGGTCCCCCACCCCGTCTCACCCCCGTGCTCTCTCCCCAGGGTACGTGGGTGCCGCCACCGTGGGCGCGGCGGCGTGGTGGTTCCTCTACGCCGAGGACGGTCCCGGCGTCACCTACCACCAGCTGGTGAGTGCCGGACCACCCCCACCCCACCCCGGTGACAACCACGGGGTCCCTAAGGTGACCCCAGGGTCACCATGATCCCGCGGTGGCCCCAAGGTCCTCGTGATGGACCTCCCACCCCCGTGGTGGCCCCAAGGTCCCCGTGATGGCCCCGCCACCCCCGTGGTGGCCCCAAGGTCCTTGTGATGGACCCGCCATGCCCATGGTGGCCCCAAGGTCCCCATGGTGGCCCCAAGGTCCTCTTGATGGACCCGCCATGCCCATGGTGGCCCCAAGGTCCTCGTGATGGCTCTGCCATCCCCGTGGTGGCCCCAAGGTCCCCACGGTGGCCCCTGGGTCCTCGTGATGGCCCCGCCATCCCCGTGGTGGCCCCAAGGTTCCCATAGTGGCCCCAAGGTCCTCGTGATGGCCCCGCCACCCCCGTGGTGGCCCCAAGGTCCTTGTGATGGACCCGCCATGCCCATGGTGGCCCCAAGGTCCTCTTGATGGACCCGCCATGCCCGTGGTGGCCCCAAGGTCCTCGTGATGGCTCTGCCATCCCCGTGGTGGCCCCAAGGTCCCCACGGTGGCCCCTGGGTCCTCGTGATGGCCCCGCCATCCCCGTGGTGGCCCCAAGGTTCCCATAGTGGCCCCAAGGTCCTCATGATGGCCCCGCCACCCCTGTGGTGGCCCCAAGGTCCCCGTGATGGCCCTGCCATCCCCGTGGTGGCCCCAAGGTCCTCATGATGGACCCGCCATGCCCATGGTGGCCCCAAGGTCCCCATGGTGGCCCCAAGGTCCCTGTGATGGACCTCCCATGCCCATGGTGGCCCCAAGGTCCCCATGGTGGCCCCTGGGTCCTCGTGATGGCCCCGCCACCCCCGTGGTGGCCCCAAGGTCCTCATGGTCACCCCTCCCATCTTCATCCCGACTCCCACGTTCCCCCCGGTGACCCCACCGTCCCCCTCACGACCCCGAGGTCCCCATCCTGACCCCCATCCCCTTCACCACCCCGGTGGGTCCCGGCCGCGGCGTCACCGCCGGCGACGTCGCCACCGGTGACGTCGCCGCCGGTGACGTCACCGCCGGTGTCCCCGCAGACCCACTTCATGCAGTGCACGGAGCACAACGTGGACTTCGAGGGCTTGGACTGCGAAATCTTTGAGTCGCCGGTGCCCATGACCATGGCGCTCTCCGTCCTGGTCACCATCGAGATGTGCAACGCCCTCAACAGGTAGGCGCTGGTCTTCCTCGCCACCGTAACCGTCGTCACCATTGCCATCACCGCCACCATCACCGTCATGGCCATCATCACTGACACCACCATAACCACCATCACCATCGCCAACGCTACCATCACCGTCATCACCAACGCCGCCATCATCGCCGTCACCACCACCGTAACCATCATCACCAACGCTACCATCACCACCATAACCATCATCACCATCACCAACGCCACCATCACCACCATAACCATCATCACCATCACCAACACTATCATCACCATCACGACCACCATAACCATCATCACCAACGCTCCCATCACCACCATAACCATCATCACCATCACCAATGCTACCATCGCAACCATCATCACCATCACCACCATAACCATCATCACCATCACCAACACTATCATCACCATCACGACCACTATAACCATCATCACCAACGCTCCCATAACCACCATAACCATCATCACCATCACCAATGTTACCATCGCAACCATCATCACCATCACCACCATAACCATCAACACCATCACCAACGCTACCATCACAACCATCATCACCATCACCAACGCTACCATCACCACCATAACCATCATCACCAGCACCAACGCTACCATCACAACCATCATCACCATCACCAACGCTACCATCACCACCATAACCATCATCACCATCACCAACGCTACCATCACCACCATAACCGCCATCACCAATGCTACCATCATCACCATAACCATCATCATCACCAACGCCACCATCACCACAACCACCACAACCGTCATCACCATCGCCAACATGACCATCACCACCATAACCATCATCACCAAGGCCACCATCACCACAACCACCTTCACCGTCAACACCACCATCACCACCACCACCACCACAACCACAACCACAACCACCACCATCACCACCATCACCACCACCACCACCACCACCACCATCACCACCATCACCACCACCACATCACCATCAACACCACCACCACCATCACCACCATCACCACAACCACCACCACCACCACCACCACATCACCACCACCACCACCACCATCACCACCATCACCACCGCCACCTTGGCGTGTCCCCGTCCCCACGTGCCGTGTCCCCTCTCCAGCCTCTCCGAGAACCAATCCCTGCTCCGCATGCCGCCGTGGGTCAACATCTGGCTGGTGGGCTCCATCTGCCTCTCCATGTCCCTCCACTTCGTCATCCTCTACATTGACCCGCTGCCCGTAAGGGAGGGGGCTAGTAGCCACGGGGCCGGTGGCCACGGGGTTGGTGGCCACGGGGTTGGTGGCCACGGGGAGCTTGGTGGCTGGGGGAGTTGGTAGACACGGCCATAGAGGGCTTGGTGGCCATCGGGGAGGTTGGTGGCCATGGGGGAGGTTGGTGGCCATCAGGGTTGGTGGCCATGGGGTTGGTGGCCGGGGAGGTTTGGTGGCCATGGGAGGGGTTGGTGGCCATGGGGTTGGTAGCCATCGCTGTTAGGTGGCCGGGGAGGTTTGGTGGCCATTGGGGAGGTTGGTGGCCATCAGGGTTGGTGGCCGTGGGGTTGGTGGCCATGGGGTTGGTGGCCGGGGAGGTTTGGTGGCCATGGGAGAAGTTGGTGGCCGTCAGGGTTGGTGGCCATGGGGTTGGTAGCCATCGCTGTTAGGTGGCCGGGGAGGTTTGGTGGCCATGGGAGAGGTTGGTGGCCATCAGGGTTGGTGGCCGTGGGATTGGTGGCCATGGGGTTGGTGGCTGGGGAGGTTTGGTGGCCATGGGAGAAGTTGGTGGCCGTCAGGGTTGGTGGCCATGGGGTTGGTAGCCATCGCTGTTAGGTGGCCGGGGAGGTTTGGTGGCCATGGGAGAGGTTGGTGGCCGTCAGGGTTGGTGGCCGTGGGATTGGTGGCCATGGGGTTGGTGGCCAGGGAGGTTTGGTGGCCATGGGAGAGGTTGGTGGCCATTGGGCTGGTGGCCACAGGGAGGATGGTAGCCGGGGGAGTTGGTAGACACGGGGCTGGTGGCCGTAGAGGGGTCGGTGGCCATCAGGGGTGGTAGCCACGGGGCTGGCGGCCATGGGGAGGTGGGTGCCCATCAAGATGGTGGCCATGGGGTTGGTAGCCATGGGGCTGGTGGCCACGGGGAGCTTGGTGGCCATGGGAATTGGTAGGCACGGCCATGGAGGGGTTGGTGGCCATCACGGGTGGTGGCCACGGGGAGGTCGGTGGCCATCGGGGTTGGTACCCACGGGGTTGGTGGCCGTAGAGGGGTCGGTGGCCATCGGGGGTGGTAGCCACGGGGCTGGTGGCCATGGTGGCTTGCTGGGGGCGGGGTCTGTCGTGGCTTAGCCCGTGTGTGTGTCGTCCCCCCCCCGCAGATGATCTTCAAGCTGACGCCCCTGGACCTGCCGCACTGGTTCATGGTGCTGAAGATCTCCTTCCCCGTCATCCTGCTGGACGAGGCCCTCAAGTTCGTCGCCAGGAACTACCTGGAGGGTGAGGAGGAGCCCCGCCCCGGCCCCGCCCCGGCCCCGCCCTGGCCCCACCCTCTCTTCTGGTCACCCCCGGCCTCCACGGTCACTCCCCCCCCCCCACCATCGTCCGTGGTCAACTCTGTATTTCCATGGTCGCCTCCATCTTCCGTCATCACCTGCCTATCTCGATTGTCCCCTCCCTCTCTCGATTGTCCCCTCCATATCTCAGTTGTCCCCTCCCTCTCTCGATTGTCCCCTCCCCATCGCCATTGTCCCCTCCCTATCGCCATGGTCACCTCCCTATCTCCATGGTCACCTCCATCCTCCGTTGTCCCCTCCAACCCTTCTGGTCACCTCCGTCCCTCCATGGTCACCTCCATATCTTGATTGTCACCTCCCTGTCGCCATTGTCATCTCCATATCTCGATTGTGACCTCCATATCTCAATTGTCACCTCCATATCTCGATTGTCACCTCTGTATCTCCATGGTCACCTCCCTATCGCCATTGTCACCTCCATATCTCGATTGTGACCTCCCTATCGCCATTGTCACCTCCGTATCTCCATGGTCACCTCCATATCTCGATTGTCACCTCCCTGTCACCATTGTCACCTCCATATCTCCATGGTCACCTCCATATCTCGATTGTCACCTCCATATTTCGATTGTCACCTCCACATCTCAATTGTCACCTCCATATCTCCATGGTCACCTCCCTATCGCCATTGTCACCTCCATATCTCGATTGTCACCTCCCTATCGCCATTGTCACCTCCATATCTCGATTGTCACCTCCCTGTCGCCATTGTCACCTCCATATCTCGATTGTCACCTCCATATCTCCATGGTCACCTCCCTATCGCCATTGTCACCTCCATATCTCGATTGTCACCTCCCTGTCGCCATTGTCACCTCCATATCTCGATTGTCACCTCCATATCTCCATGGTCACCTCCCTATCGCCATGGTCACCTCCGTATCTCCATGGTCACCTCCGTATCTCGATTGTCACCTCCCTATCGCCATTGTCACCTCCACATCTCGATTGTCACCTCCACATCTCCATGGTCACCTCCATATCCTGATTGTCACCTCCATATCGCCATTGTCACCTCCCTGCCCCTCTCCGTCCCTCCCCGTGTCCCCCCAGTCCCCCCCACCATCTCCCAGTCCCCCCCACCATCTTCCAGTGTCCCCCACCATCTCCCAGTGTCCCCCCCCACCTCTGTCCCCTCCCTGTCCCCTCCTCCGTCTCTCACCGCCATCTTCTCCCTTCCTCCCCTCTCGTAGCGTAAACTCTCGTGTCCCCTCCGTCGGCCTCGGCCTCGGCCACAGGTACCCCCCGACTGTCACCCCACGTGTCCCCGTCACCCCACGGTTGTGTCCCCATCATCTCCCATGTCATCGTCACCTTCACGTGTCCTGTCACCCCACGGCCACGTCATTGTCACCCCACACGTGTCCCGTCACCCCACGGTTGTGTCCCCATCATCTCCCATGGCATCGTCACCTTCACGTGTCCCCGTCACCCCACACGTGTCCCGTCACCCCACGGTTGTGTCCCCATCATCTCCCATGGCATCGTCACCTTCACGTGTCCCCGTCACCCCACACATCCCCGTCACCCCACAGCTCTGTCCTTGTCACCCCACGTGTCCTGTCACCCCACAGTTGTGTCCCCATCATCTCCCATGGCATTGTCACCTTCACATGTCATTGTCACCGTCACGTGTCGTCGTCACCCCACACATCCCCGTCACCCCACACGTGTCTCATCACCCCACGGCCACGTCCCCGTCACCCGACGTGTCCCCGTCACCCCACGCTTGTGTCCCCATCATCCCCCATGTCATTGTCACCTTCACATGTCATTGTCACCTTCACATGTCATTGTCACCCCACAGGTCCCCGTCACCCCACACGTGTCCCGTCACCCCACACGTGTCCCGTCACCCCACGGCCACATCCCCGTCACCCCACGTGTCCCCATCACCCCACAGCTGTGTCCCCATCATCTCCCATGTCATCGTCACCTTCACGTGTCCCGTCACCCCACGGCCACATCATTGTCACCCCACGTGTCCCATCACCCCACGGTTGTGTCCCAATCATCTCCCATGTCATCGTCACCTCCACGTGTCCCCGTCACCCCACACGTGTCCCCATCACCCCATGGTTGTGTCCCCATCATCTCCCATGGCATCGTCACCTTCACATGTCCTTGTCACCCCACACGTCCCATCACCCCACGGTTGTGTCCCCATCATCTCCCATGTCATCGTCACCTTCACGTGTCCCCGTCACCCCACACGTCCCCGTCACCCCACAGCTCTATCCTTGTCACCCCATGTGTCCTGTCACCCCACGGTTGTGTCCCCATCATCTCCCATGTCATCGTCACCCCACGTGTCCCCATCACCCCACGGCTGTGTCCCCATCATCTCCCATGTCATCATCACCTTCACGTGTCATTGTCACCCCACGTGTCCCCGTCACCCCACGTGTCCCATCACCCCACGGTTGTGTCCCCATCATCTCCCATGTCACCGTCCCCGTCACGTGTCACCATCACCATCACGTGTCACCGTCCCCGTCACGTGTCACCGTCACCCCACGTGTCCCCGTCACCCCACGTGTCCCATCACCCCACGGCTGTGTCCCCATCATCTCCCATGTCACCGTCCCCATCACGTGTCACCGTCACGTGTCACCGTCCCCGTCACGTGTCACCGTCACCCCACACGTCCCCGTCACCCCACGGCTGTCCCCCCATCACCCCCCATGTCCTTGTCACCTTCACGTGTCCCCTGTCCCGTCCCCCCCCCCGTCCCCGTGTCCCCACCCCTGACATCGCAGGGGGAGGACGGTAATGGGGGGGGGGGGGGGGGGGCTGAGGTTGGGGGGCAGTTGGGGGGTGACGTATGACATCACACGACATCACCGTCCGCGTCACCCCCCCCCACCCCGCCCCAACAGCCGACGCCGAGGACACCCGGAAGAAGCGGAAGTGACCCCGGGGTTTGCCCCCCCCCCCCCCAACCGCCGGAGCTGCTCGGCCCCCCCACGGCGCCGTGGGGCACCCCATAGCGCCGTGGGGCACCCCCTTTGCCGTGGGGCAGCCCCCCCCCGCCGTGGGGCACCCTCTTTGCCGTGGGGCAGCCCCCCCCCGGCGTCGCTTATTTATTGCCAATAAAGGGAAATTGCCCCCCCCCCCCCCCCCAGCCCGGCTCCCACTTTGGTTTTTTTGGGGGGTGGGGGGGGCGGGGCCATGAATGGGGCAGCCAATCGGGGCAGGGGCGGAGCCTGGGGTGGAGGGGGCGGGGTTGGGGCGGCATCCCCTCCCACCCCCCCCAAGGGGCTTTGGGGAGCAGGCGATGTGGGGGTGACCCCCCCCCACCCTCAAATTTTGGGGTGTAGCTGCCCCATATCGCCCCTTCTTTTAGGGATCCGGGCGTGTCCCCAGCCCTTTTTGGGGGGCGGGGCTTGGGGAAAGGTCCCCGCCCCAGGGCGGGGCCGGGGGGGGCTGACCCCGCCCCCCCAACTAAGACCACCCCGACCCCGTCGATTCGGGGCTCACTCGCCGCGCCCCCCCCCCCTCGCCCCGAACTCCCGGCTCCGCAGGTCAGTGCGACCCCCAACCTCCCTCCCAGCCCCACGGCGTTGGGGGGGGGGGGGGTCCGGCCCCACTTGGGGGTCACGGGGAGGGGGGGGCGGGGCTGGGAGACGTGGCCAATCCCGGCCGGACTTTGGACCCGGCGTGGCCGGGTGGGGGAGGGGAGGGCGGCGGCCCCAAGCGCGGGGTGGGGGGGAGGGGATGTGGGGCAGGATGGGGGGGGGGTGTTGGGGGGGCTCTATGGGGCAGGACGCCGTTGCTTGGGCGTGGCCATGGGGGGGGGCGGGACCCCGGTGGGCACCCGGGGCACCGGTGCCGCTCTGGTCCCTCTTCCTGGCACTCTATGGTCCCTTTGGGTGCCGGTGCCACTCTGGTGCCTCTTCTCCTGTCTCTATGGTCCCTTTGGGCACTGGTGCCACTCTGGCTCCTCTTCCTGGCACTCTATGGTCTCTTAGGGCACTGGTACCACTCTGGCCCTTCTTCTCCTGTCTCTATGGTCTCTTAGGGCACTGGTGCCACTCTGGCTCCTCTTCCTGGCACTCTATGGTCCCTTCGGGCACCGGTGCCGCTCTGGTCCCTCTTCCTGGCACTCTATGGTCCCTTTGGGTGCCGGTGCCACTCTGGTGCCTCTTCTCCTGTCTCTATGGTCCCTTTGGGCACTGGTGCCACTCTGGCTCCTCTTCCTGGCACTCTATGGTCTCTTAGGGCACTGGTACCACTCTGGCCCTTCTTCTCCTGTCTCTATGGTCTCTTAGGGCACTGGTGCCACTCTGGCTCCTCTTCCTGGCACTCTATGGTCTCTTAGGGCACTGGTGCCACTCTGGCTCCTCTTCTCCTGTCTCTATGGTCCCTTCGGGCACCGGTGCCACTCTGGTGCCTCTTCCTGGCACTCTATGGTCCCTTTACAGTACCAGTGCCACTCTGGCCCCTCTTCTCCTGTCTCTATTGTCCCTTTGGGCACTGGTGCCACTCTGGCTCCTCTTCCCCTGTCTCTGTGGTTCCTGAGGGTGCCAGTGCCACTCTGGCTCCTCTTCCCCTGTCTCTATGGTTCCTGAGGGTGCGGGTGCCACTCTGGCTCCTCTTCTCCTGTCTCTATGGTCCCTTTGGGCACTGGTGCCATTCTGGTGCCTCTTCCCGGCACTCTATGCTCCCTTTACAGCACCGGTGCCACTCTGGCCCCTCTTCTCCTGTCTCTATGGTCCCTTTGGGCACTGGTGCCACTCTGGCTCCTCTTCCCCCGTCTCTATGGTCCCTTTACAGCACCGGTGCCACTCTGGCCCCTCTTCCCAGCACCCTATCCTCCCTTTACAGCACCGGC
>JAZGTQ010000310.1:0-84249 GCA_037953605.1 Necrosyrtes monachus
GCCACTCTGGCCCCTCTTCCCCCGTCTCTACGGTCCCTTTGGGCGCCGGCGCCACTCTGGCCCCTCTTCCCCCGTCTCTCCGCTCCCCCCCAGGCTCCATGGCCGCCCCGTCGCCGGACCTGTGGGCCCTGCTGCCGCCCCACAAGCTCCAAGCTCTGGCCCGCGCTTGGTTGGAAGAAGACGCCCCGGCCCCGGACCCGGCTTCCTCGGCCGTGGGTCGCGCCCCACGGCGAGCCGAGCTGCTCTGCAAATCGGAAGGGGTGTTGGCGGGCGCGCCCTTCGCCGAAGCGGCTTGGGCCGAAACGGGGTGCCGGGTGACGTGGCGGGTGCCGGAAGGTTCCCCGTTACCCGCCGGGAGGACGGTGGTGGCCGAGGTGGAAGGACCCGGCGCCGGTTTGCTATTGGCCGAGAGGGTCGCGCTCAACTGCTTGGGGCGTTGCAGCGGGGTGGCGACGGCCGCCGCCCGGGCGGTGACGGTGGCCCGGGGAGCCGGTTGGGCGGGGACGGTGGCCGGGACCAGGAAGACGACGCCCGGCTTTCGATTGGCCGAGAAATACGCTTTGGCGGTGGGAGGGGCCGAGCCCCATCGTTACGGCTTGGGGGCGGGGCTCCTCCTGCTGAAGGATAATCACCTGCTGGCCGCCCGCGCCCCCCTCGAGCAGGTTTGGGGGGGGGGAAGCCCAATTTTGGGGGGGTGACCCCGATTTTGGGGGGACAGGGGGGTGGCCCCTGATTAGTGACCCCCAAATTGGGGAATTTGGGGGGGGAAATCCCCTTTTTGGGGGGGTGCTGGGGGGGAAAACCCTAATTTGGGGGGGGGAAATCCCAGTTTCGGGGGGGGGGTAACACCAATTTTGGGGGGACGGGGGGTGCTGGGGGGGGAAACCCTAATTTGGGGGGGGAAATCCCAATTTTGGGGGGGGTAACACCAATTTTGGGGGGACGGGGGGTGAGCCCTGATTGGCGGGGGGGGGATTTGGGAGGGAAATCCCCTTTTCGGGGGGGGGGGATGTTGGGGGGGGGTAATCCCAATTTGGGGGGGTTAACCCCAATTTCGGAGGGGAAATCCCAATTTCGGGGGGGGTAACCCCAATTTTGGGGGGACGGGGGGGGTGAGCCCTGATTGGCTGGGGGGGGATTTGGGAGGGAAATCTCCTTTATGGGGGGGTGCTGGGGGGGGTAACCCCAATTTTGGGGTGGGAAACCCCAATTTGGGGAGGGGGCAACAAATGAGGGTAAACCTTCAACTGGGGGGGGGGTGCTGGGCGGGAGTAACCCCAAACTGGGAGTCACTGGGACCCCATTTTTGGGGGGGGGGGGGCCCACTGGTTGGGGAGGGCGACGCCATTTTGGGGCTGCTGGCAGCCATTTTAGGGATGGCCAGCCCCATATCAAGGTTCATTTTGAGGGGGTGGGGCCTCAGCCTGCCCCGCCCTCCCAAACTCCGCCCAGGTGGTGGGCGCGGCCCGGCGGGCGGGGGGCTTCACCCGGCGCCTGGCGGTGGAGTGCGGTTCGGCGGCCGAAGCCTTGAGGGCGGCCGGCGCCGGCGCCGACATCGTCCTCCTCGACAACTTCACCCCCCAGGTTGGCGCTCCGCCCCCCCCCCCCAAAGCGTGGGGCTGGGGTGGGGCGGGCGAACCGGGCGTGTCACGGGCGTGTCCCTCCCTCCAAGGCGCTGCACGCGGCGGCGGCGGCGGTGAAGGCCGCCCAACCCCGGGTGACGGTGGAGGCCAGCGGCGGCATCGGCTTGGCGACCCTGCCCCATTTTTTGGGGCCCCACGTGGACGCCGTCTCCATGGGGTGCCTGACCCACGGCGCCCGCGCCCTCGACTTCGCCCTCCGCGTCCTGCCGGGGGGCGGGGACGAGGCGACGCCCTGAGCCGGCGACGCTCTGGCCCCTCTTCCCCCGTCTCTGTGGTCCCCGAGGGTGCCGGTGCCGCTCTGGTACCTCTTACCTGGCATGCTCTATGGTCTACTTAGGGCACCAGCACCAACATGGCCCCTCTTCCCTTGTCTCTATGGTCCCTTAGGGTGCCGGTGCCGCTCTGGCCCCTCTTCCCCTGTCTCTATGGTCCCTAGGGCGCCGGTGCCGCTCTGGCCCCTCTTCCCCTGTCTCTATGGTTCCTCTTCCCCCGTCTCTGTGGTCCCTTAGGGTGCCGGTGCCGCTCTGGCCCCTCTTCCCCTGTCTCTATGGTTCCTCTTCCCCCGTCTCTATGGTCCCTTAGGGTGCCGGTGCCGCTCTGGCCCCTCTTCCCCTGTCTCTATGGTCCCTTAGGGTGCCGGTGCCGCTCTGGCCCCTCTTCCCCTGTCTCTATGGTCCCTCTTCCCCCGTCTCTATGGTCCCTTAGGGTGCCGGTGCCGCTCTGGTCCTCTTCCCCTGTCTCTATGGTTCCTCTTCCCCCGTCTCTATGGTCCCTTAGGGTGCCGGTGCCGCTCTGGCCCCTCTTCCCCTGTCTCTATGGTTCCTCTTCCCCCGTCTCTATGGTCCCTTAGGGTGCCGGTGCCACTCTGGTACCTCTTACCTGGCACTCTATGGTCTACTTAGGGCACCGGCGCTACTCTGGCCCCTCTTCCCCTGCTCTCTATGGTTTCTGAGGGCACCGGTGCCGCTCTGGCCCCTCTTCCCAGCACTCTATGGTCCCTTTGCAGCACCAGTGCCACTCTGGTACCTCTTTCTGACACTCTATGGTCTCTTAGGGAACTAATTCCCCTCTTCCCAGCACTCTATGGTCTCTGAGGGTACCGATGCCACTCTGGTGCCTCTTGCCCTGTCTCTATGGTCCCCGAGGGTGCCGGTGCCACTCTGCTACCTCTTCTTGACACTCTATGGTCTACTTAGGGCACCAGCACCGCTCTGGTGCCTCTTTCCCTGTCTCTATGGTCTCTGAGGTTACTGGTGCCACTCTGGCCCCTCTTCCCAGCACTCTATGGTCCCTTAGGGCTCCGGCGCCACTCTGGCCCCTCTTCCCAGCACTCTATGGTCCCGTCCCCCCCCCCGCCATGATATGGGGGTGACAGGCACATCCCTGACCTGTCCCACCAACCGGGGACCCCAAAAATCCACCCTGGGGTCCCGCCCCCAACTCCACCCCAAATAAACCCCTCCCCCCCATCACCCGTGTCCCCCCCAAACTTGGGGCTGGGGCAAAAAAAAAAAAAAAACAACCCCCGAGCTGAAAAAAAAAAAGAGCAAAAAAAAATGCAAAAAAAAAGAGGCGCTTTATTCCCAACGCGGGGGGGGGGCGGACCCCGGCATGGGGGCGGGGTGGGCGTGGCAGGGGCGGGGTCCTCACTCGCCTTCTTTGTCCTCCCCGTGGGTGATGATGTAGCAGATGCTCTTGTAGTCGACGTTGCCGGCCACGTCGGGGGGGAAGGCGGCCCACATGTTCCTGATCTGGGGGGGGGGGGACACACACACACGGGGGGGAGACACGATTTGGGGGGGGCGGGGCACCTCCATGTAACCCCTCTGGTGCGGGGACCCCGCCCCCCCCCCCAAATCTCTGCCCCAGAGAAGAAATCTCTGCCCCCCCCCCCGAAAAATCAGCCCTGGGGAGGGGTCCCGAGGGGGGTTTGGGGGTTTTTTTTTTTTGGGGGGGGGGGGGGGCGCTCACCTCCTCGGGGGTGAAGCGGTCGCACTGGGTGGTCAGCAGCTCCTCCAGGCTGGGGGGGGGGGGGGGGGAAGGGGGCGGGGCTGAGAGCTGGCCCCACCCCCCCATCCCTGTGTCCCCAATGTTTCCCCCCATGGTACCCCCATCCCCAACTGCCCCCCCAATGACCCCATGACCCCCCAATGACCCTCCCAATGACCCCAATGACCCCAACGACCCCGATGACCCCCAACGACCCCCCAGTGACCCCAATGACCCCCAATGACCCCAACGACCCCCCAACGACCCCCAATGTCCCCCCATCCCCAACGGCCCCCAATGACCCCAACGACCCCAATGACCCCCCAACGACCCTGATGCCCCCCGATGACCCCAATGACCCCCCCAGTGACCCCAATGACCCCCATGACCCCAATGACCCCGTGTCCCCCATCCCCAACGGCCCCCCCAATGACCCCATGACCCCCCCATGACCCTCCCAACGACCCCAACGACCCCCCAATGACCCCATGACCCCAATGACCCCCCCAGTGACCCCAATGACCCCCAACGACCCCAACACGACCCCATGACCCCAATGACCCCCCCAGTGACCCCAATGACCCCCAAGACCCCAACGACCCCCCAACGACCCCCATGACCCCAACGACCCCCCGTGTCCCCCCATCCCCAACGGCCCCCAACGACCCCAATGACCCCATGACCCCCCAATGACCCTCCCAACGACCCCAATGACCCCCCAACGACCCTGATGACCCCCCAACGACCCCAATGACCCCCCCAGTGACCCCAATGACCCCCAATGACCCCAACGACCCCCCAACGACCCCATGACCCCAATGCCCCCCCAGTGACCCCAATGACCCCCATGCCCCATGACCCTCCCAACGACCCCAACGACCCCCCAATGACCCCATGACCCCAATGACCCCCCCAGTGACCCCAACGACCCCCCAATGACCCCAATGACCCCCCAACGACCCCCATGACCCCAACGACCCCCCCGTGTCCCCCCATCCCCAACGGCCCCCAACGACCCCAATGACCCCATGACCCCCCAATGACCCTCCCAACGACCCCAATGACCCCCCAACGACCCTGATGACCCCCCGATGACCCCAATGACCCCCCCAGTGACCCCAATGACCCCCAACGCCCCCCCATGACCCCCATGACCCCGATGACCCCCGATGACCCCCGTGACCCCCCCGTGACCCCTCCCACCACTCACAAACTCTTCTTGATGGAGCCCTTCCCGTCGGGGTCCAGCACCTTGAACGCTCCCATGATGACGTCCTCGGGGTCGGCGCCTGGGGGGGCGTGGAAGAGGGCGGAGTCACCCGTGGGCGTGTCACCCCCCCGCCCATGGGTGGGGCAGGGAGGGGCGGGGCCTCACCCTTGAGCTTCTCCCCGAACATGGTGAGGAAGACGGTGAAGTTGATGGGGCCGGCGGCCTCCTTGATCATGGCGTCCAGCTCCTCGTTCTTCACGTTCAGCCGCCCTGATTGGTTGGGGGGAGGCGGGATTCGGCTCGGGGACACGCCCACCGCAAGCCCCGCCCGCTTGCCGCAGGCCACGCCCCTTCCTTCCTCACCCCCCCCCCCAGCCCCCCAAGGGTTGCCTTCCCGAAAGACCGTGGGCCCCCCCACCCCTTGCTCTGATGGCCACGCCCCTTATTCTGGAGCCACGCCCCTTCCCCGGGGGCTCCGCCCCTTCTCCCCAAGCCCCTCCTTCTCTCGCTAAGCCCCTCCTCCTCGCTCTAAGCCCCGCCCCTTCCCTCCAAAACACTCCCTTTCCCTCTAAGCCCCACCGCCTTATCTCTAAGCCCTGCCCCATCTCTAAGCCCCGCCCCTTTGCCCCACACCCTGCCCCTTTTCTCCAAGCTCCTCCCCTTTCCTCTAAGCCACGCCCATTTGCTCTAAGCCATACCCCTTTGCCCCAAGCCCCTCCCCTCTAAGCCCCGCCCCTTTCGCCGCCAGCCTCCCCCCTTTCTACCCACAGCCCTTTCCCCAAGCCACGCCCATTACTCTCTAAGCCCCGCCCCTTCGCTCCAAACCCCGCCCCTTTGCTCCAAGCCCCTCCCTCCACACCCCACTCTTCCCCTAAGCCCCTCCAAGCCCCGCCCCTTCCCAAGCCCCTCCCCTCCCCTCCAAGCCCCGCCCCTTCCCCTCCAAACCACGCCCCCACCAAGCCCCGCCCCCTCCCTATAAGCCCCACCCCGTCCCTCCACTCCCCCCCGCAGCTCCCTCTCCCCCTCCTCCCCTTTAGCCCCCCCCTCCCCCTTTTGCCACACCCCTCCGGACCACGCCCGTTCAGGCCACGCCCCTCCCGGCCACGCCCCTCCAAGCCACGCCCCCTTCCCTTTACCCATGGCAGCAAAAGTCTCTCTGAGGTCATCCTTGTCGATGATGCCGTCGCGGTTCTGGTCGATGACGGTGAAAGCCTTTTTTTGGGGGGGGGGAGGGGGGCGCAAAGGCTCATGGGAAGGCGGCCACACCCACCCCACCCCTCCCCCACCCCAAAGGCAAAATCTCCCCCCTCCCCCCCAAAAAACAGGTGCTGGGGGGAGGGGGGGGAGGGGGGGAAGGAGACCCAAGATTCCAAGGCCGCCCCTCCCCCCCCGCCCCCTCCCCCCCCGCCAGGCCCCTCCCCCCCGCCAAGCCCCTCCCCCCGCCCCTCCCCCCACCTCCTTGAACTCCTGGATCTGGGTCTGGTCGAACATGGAGAAGACGTTGGAGCTGCCTTCGGCCGCGCGGCGCCGCGCCTTTTTGGGGGCCTGGGGGGGGGGGGGAGGGGTGGGGGGGTCGTTAGGGGGGGGAGGGGGGATTTGGGGGGGTGGGGGAGGGGTCTGGGGGGAGGTTTGGGGGGATTTGGGGGCGATTTAGGGGGGGATTTTGGGGGGTGGGGGAGGGGTCTGGGGGGGGTTTGGGGGGGCTTGGGGGGATTTGGGGGTGGGGGAGGGGTCTGGGGGGGAGGTTTGGGGGGATTTGGGGGCGATTTGGGGGGGATTTTGGGGGGTGGGGGAGGGGTGGGGGTGGGGGAGGGGTCTGGGTGGGGTTTTGAGGGGGTGGGGGGGATTTGGGGGATTTTGGGGGGTGGGGGAGGGGTCTGGGGGGGTCTGGGGGGGTTGGGGGATTTGGGGGGGATTTGGGGGTGGGGGGGGATTTGGGGGTGGGGGAGGGGTCGGGGGGGTTGGGGGGGATTGGGGGGGAGATTTGGGGGGGGAGGGGTGGGGTAAGGGGGGGGATTTTGGGGGGGGGATTTTGGGGGGTATCTGGGGAGCCAGAGGGGGGTTTGGGGGTTCTGAGGGGGGTCCCAGAACAATTTGGGGGGGGCCTGGGGGGGTCCAAGAGGGAGTTGGGAGTCCCAGAAGAATTTGGGGGTCCCGGGGGGGTCCTGGGGGGATTTAGGGGTGCCGGGGGGGGTCCCAGAAGAATTTTGGGGGTCCCGGGGGGGATTTTGGGGGTCCTGGGGGGGCTCAGAAGATTTTGGGGGTCCCTGGGGGGTCCCAGAAGAATTTTGGGGGTCCTGGGGGGGGGATTTGGGGGTTCTGGGAGGGTCCCAGAGAGTTTTGGGGTCCCGGGGGGGGTCCCAAAAGAATTTGGGGACCGGAGAGGGGTCCCAAAAGAATTTAGGGGTCCCGGGGGGGGTCCCAGAAGAATTTTGGAGTCCCGGGGGGGTCCTCGGGAGGGGGGGGGGTCCCAGCAGGATTGGGGGGGTCCCAGGAAGAATTTGGGGGTCCCAGATAGATTTAGGGGTCCCGGGGGGGGGTCCCAGAAGAATTTGGGGTCCCGGGGGGGGTCCCAGAAGAATTTTGAGGACCTGGGGGGGGGGGGTGTCCAGGAGGGATTTGGGGGTCCCGGGGGGGATTTGGGGGTGCCGGGGGGGGTCCCAGATGGATTTGGGGGTCCCGGGGGGGGTCCCAGAAGAATTTGGGGGTCTCGGGGGGGGTCCCAGAAGAATTTCGAGGACCTGGGGGGGGGGGGGTGTCCAGGAGGGATTTGGGGGTCCCAGGGGGGTCCCAGATGGATTTGGGGGTCCCGGGGGGGTCCAGAAGGATTTGGGGGTCTCGGGGGGGGTCCCAGAAAAATTTTGGGGTCCCCTGGGGGGGGAGTGTCCCCCCCCCCTCTCACCATGGCTGACGCGGGGTCCCTGTGTCTCCCTCCGGGGTCCCGGCGGCTCCGGGGGGTTTTTATCCCCCCCCCCGGGGGGGGGGATGGAATGGGGTGGGGTGGGGTGGGCGGGGCTATTCCCAAAATAGCCCCCACCCCCCCGGCCACGCCCTTCTTGGGGGTGTCCTTCCTCCCCCCCCCCCGGCGCCTTGAGGGTGCCCCGAGGGTGCCCTTATCGGGAGAAAGGGCTAAAAATAGAAACTGGGGGGGGGGGAAGGAGGGGGGGGGGGACCCCAGCACCTGCCACCCGCCCCTCCCCCGCTCCGGGGGGAATGGGGGGGGGGAGGGTCCGAAACCAGTGCTCCCAGTGAGCCCAGAGCTCTGAAACCAGTGCTCCCAGTATTCCCAGTGGTCCCAGAGCTCTGAAATCACTATTCCCAGTGCTCCCAGGGCTCCAAAACCAGTGATCCCAGTGAGCCCAGGGCTCCCAGGGCTCCGAAACCAGTGCTCCCAGTGAGCCCAGGGCTCCGAAACCAGTGCTCCCAGTGCTCCCAGAGCTCTGAAATCAGTATTCCTAGTGCTCCCAGGGCTCCCAAACCAGTGCTCCCAGTGCTCCAAGGGCTCCCAGGGCTCCGAAACCAGTGCTCCCAGTGATCCCAGGGCTCCCAGGGCTCCCAAACCAGTGCTCCCAGTGCTCCCAGGGCTCCGAAACCAGTGCTCCCAGTGAGCCCAGGGCTCCCACAGCTCTGAAACCAGTGCTCCCAGTGATCCCAGTGCTCCCAGAGCTCTGAAATCAGTATTCCCAGTAGTCCCAGGGCTCTGAAACCAGTGCTCCCAGTGAGCCCAGAGCTCTGAAACCAGTGCTCCCAGTGATCCCAGTGCTCCCAGAGCTCTGAAATCAGTATTCCCAGTAGTCCCAGGGCTCTGAAACCAGTGCTCCCAGTGAGCCCAGAGCTCTGAAACCAGTGCTCCCAGTGAGCCCAGTGCTCCCAGAGCTCTGAAATCAGTATTCCCAGTAGTCCCAGGGCTCTGAAACCAGTGCTCCCAGTGAGCCCAGAGCTCTGAAACCAGTGCTCCCAGTGATCCCAGTGCTCCCAGAGCTCTGAAATCAGTATTCCCAGGGCTCCCAGGGCTCTGAAACCAGTGCTCCCAGTGAGCCCAGAGCTCTGAAACCAGTGCTCCCAGTGGTCCCAGAGCTCCCAGGGCTCCCAAACCAGTGCTCCCAGAGCTCTGAAATCAGTATTCCCAGTGCTCCCAGGGCTCCAAAACCAGTGCTCCCAGTGCTCCAAGGGCTCCCAGGGCTCCGAAACCAGTGCTCCCAGAGCTCCGAAACCAGTGCTCCCAGTGATCCCAGGGCTCCCAGCGCTCCGAAACCAGTGCTCCCAGTGATCCCAGGGCTCTGAAACCAGTGCTCCCAGTGATCCCACAGCTCTGAAACCAGTGCTCCCAGTGATCCCAGTGGTCCCAGGGCTCAGAAACCAGTGCTCCCAGTGAGCCCAAGGCTCCCACAGCTCTGAAACCAGTGTTCCCAGTGCTCCCAGAGCTCTGAAACCAGTATTCCCAGTGCTCCCAGAGCTCTGAAACCAGTGTTCCCAGTGATGCCAGGGCTCCCAGGGCTCCAAAACCAGTGCTCCCAGTGATCCCAGAGCTCTGAAACCAGTGATTCCAGTGGTCCCAGGGCTCAGAAACCAGTGCTCCCAGTGAGCCCAAGGCTCCCACAGGTCTGATACCAGTGTTCCCAGCGCTCCAAGAGCTCTGAAACCAGTGTTCCCAGTGCTCCCAGCGCTCTGAAACCAGTGCTTCCAGGGCTCCGAAACCAGTATTCCCAGTGATTCCAGGGCTTCCAGAGCTCTGAAACCAGTGCTCCCAGGGCTCCCAGTGCTCCCAGGGCTCTGAAACCAGTGATCCCAGAGGTCCCAGAGCTCCAAAACCAGTGTTCACAGTGCTCCCAGTAGTCCCAGTGGTCTAAAACCAGTGTTCCCAGTGATCCCAGTGACACCAGTGCTCCCAGGGCTCCGAAACCAGTGATCCCAGTGCTCCCAGAGCTCTGAAACCAGTATTCCCAGTGCTCCCAGGGCTTCCAGAGCTCCGAAACCAGTGTTCCCAGTGCTCCCAGTGCTCTTAAACCACTGCTCCCAGTGACACCAGTGCTCCCAGTGGTCTAAAACCAGTGCTCCCAGTAGTCCCAGTGGTCCCAGTGGCCTAAAACCAGTGTTCCCTGTGCTCCCAGGGCTTCCAGAGCTCCGAAACCAGTGTTCCCAGTGCTCCCAGAAGTCCCAGGAGTCTGAAACCAGTGATCCCAGTGCTCCCAGTGGTCTAAAACCAGTGTTCCCAGTGCTCCCAGTAGTCCCAGTGGTCTAAAACCAGTGTTCCCAGTGATCCCAGTGCTCTTAAACCACTGCTCCCAGTGACACCAGTGCTCCCAGAGCTCCGAAACCAGTGCTCCCAGTGGTCTAAAACCAGTGCTCCCAGTGCTCCGAAACCAGTATTCCCAGTAGTCCCAGTGGTCTAAAACCAGTGTTCCCAGTGATCCCAGGGCTCTGAAACCAGTGCTCCCAGGGCTTCCAGAGCTCCAAAACCAGTGCTCCCAGTGGTCTGAAACCAGTGCTCCCAGTAGTCCCAGGGGTCTGAAACCAGTGCTCCCAGTAGTCCCAGTGGTCTAAAACCAGTGTTCCCAGTGATCCCAGTGCTCCCAGGGCTCCAAAACCAGTGTTCCCAGTGCTCCCAGTAGTCCCAGGGCTCCAAAACCAGTGTTCCCAGTGATCCCAGAGCTCCCAGGGCTCCAAAACCAGTGCTCCCAGTGATGTCAGAGCTCTGAAACCAGTGCTTCCAGTAGTCCCAGGAGTCCAAAACCAGTGTTCCCAGTGCTCCCAGTAGTCCCAGAGCTCTAAAACCAGTGTTCCCAGTGCTCCCAGTGACACCAGTGCTCCCAGAGCTCCGAAACCAGTGCTCCCAGTAGTCCCAGGGCTCCGAAACCAGTGTTCCCAGTGGCCTAAAACCAGTGTTCCCAGTGCTCCCAGTTCTCCCAGAGCTCCGAAACCAGTGTTCCCAGTGCTCCCAGTGGTCTGAAACCAGTGTTCCCAGTGACACCAGTGCTCTTAAACCACTGCTCCCAGTGCTCCCAGTAGTCCCAGGAGTCTGAAACCAGTGCTCCCAGTGTTCCCAGTGGCCTAAAACCAGTGTTCCCAGTGTTCCCAGTGCTCCGAAACCAATGCTCCCAGTGCTCCCAGTAGTCCCAGTGATCTAAAACCAGTGTTCCCAGTGCTCCCAGTTCTCCCAGAGCTCCGAAACCAGTGTTCCCAGTGTTCCCAGTGATCCCAGTGGTCTAAAACCAGTGTTCCCAGTGACACCAGTGCTCTTAAACCACTGCTCCCAGTGCTCCCAGTGGTCTAAAACCAGTGCTCCCAGTAGTCCCAGGAGTCCAAAACCAGTGCTCCCAGTGGCCTAAAACCAGTGCTCCCAGTGCTCCCAGTGCTCCGAAACCAATGCTCCCAGTGCTCCCAGTAGTCCCAGTGATCTAAAACCAGTGTTCCCAGTGCTCCCAGTAATCCCAGGGGTCCGAAACCAGTGCTCCCAGTGGCCTAAAACCAGTGCTCCCAGTGCTCCCAGTTCTCCCAGCGCTCCGACCCCAGCGCCCTCCCAGCGCTCCCAGTTTCCCCCCCGTGACGTCACGACCGGCAATCCAAACGATTTCCGGCAGCGGCGCTTCCCGATTGGTTCATTCCGCGGCCGGAAGAGGGCGGGGACTGGGGGGGGGGGCGCGCTTTGGTCACGTGGCGACGCGCTCACGTGACCCCGGCGGAGGAGAGCGGTCACGTGGGCGCCGCCGCGGCAGCGTCTCGCCGGCGGCGGCGGGTAACTGGGGGGGGGGGGGGAGGTTTTTGGGGGGGTGTCACGTGACGGGGGGTCACGTGAGGGGGGCGGGGGGGCCGGGGGGGGTGAGGGAGGAGTTGGGGGGCCGGGACCCACCGAGGGGGGGGGGTTGGGGGGGATCTATGGGGCGGGGGGTGGGGCGAGTTGTGGGGCTGAGGGGGGGAATGTGGGGCAGTTGTGGGGCTGGGGGGGCAGCTGGGGGGACAGTTGCGGGGCTGGGGGCCATGGGGGGGAATGTGGGGCAGTTGTGGGGCTGGGGGAGTTAGTTGTGGGGCTGGGGGGGCAGTTGTGGGGCTGGGGGGGCTGCTGGGGGAGTCAGTTGTGGGGCTGGGGGTCAGTTGTGGGGCAGTTGTGGGGCTGGGGGGGCAGCTGGGGGGGCAGTTGTGGGGCTGGCGGGGCAGCTGGGGGGGTCAGTTGTGGGGCTGGGGGTCAGTTGTGGGGCAGTTGTGGGGCTGGGGGGGCAGTTATGGGGCTGGGGGGCGGCTATGGGGCTGGGGCTGTGAGGGGCAGCTGTGGGGCTGGGCTCTGGGGGCAGCTATGGGGCAGGGGGCTGAGTTTTGGGGGCGGCTATGGGGCCGGGGGGGCAGCTGTGGGGCAGGGGGGGCAGCTGTGGGGCAGGGGGGGCAGCTGTGGGGCAGGGGGCTGGGTTTTGGACACAGCTATGGGGCAGGGGGGCCATGGGGCCAGGCGCTCTGCGGGGCCGGACTCGCTATGGGGCAGAGAAGGGGGGCAGAGAGGGTCTCCGTGGGGCGGCCGGCCGTGGGTCGCGACGTCAAACGCCCCCCCCCCCCCCCGGTCTCTGCCCCACAGGAGCGGCCCCATGGCGTCCGGGCCGGTGCTACGCCGCGCCGATGACACCGGCGCCGAAGAACCGGGCTGCGGACCCCCCCCTTCCCCCTCCCGCCCCACGGCGCTGCCCCACGGCGTCTCCCGCCCCACGGCGCTGCCCCACGGCGTCTCCCTCGCCCGCGCCCGCCTGACGGTGGCCGTCCTCTGCTACGTCAACCTGCTCAACTACATGGACCGCTTCACCGTCGCCAGTACGTGGGGCGGCCGTGGGGCAGCCGTGGGGCGGCCGTGGGGCGGCCGTGGGGCAGCCCCACATCTCCCCCGTCTCGCTCTCCCCAGGCGTCCTGCCCGAAATCGAGGATTTTTTCGGCATCGGGGACGGCAGCTCCGGTCTCTTGCAAACAGGTCCGCCCCACGCTTGTGGGGCTGGGGGGAGAGGGGATGCGTGGGGCTGCCCCACACTTGTGGGGCTGACCCACGGCTTCGCCCCCTCAGTGTTCATCAGCAGCTACATGGTGCTGGCGCCCGTTTTCGGCTACTTGGGGGACCGGCACAACCGGAAGCGCCTGCTCTGCCTCGGCATCGCTCTCTGGTCCGCCGTCACCCTGGCCAGCAGCTTCGTCCCGCGAGAGGTGTGGGGCAGCCGTGGGGCAGCCGTGGGGCAGATGTGGGGCGGACGTGGGGCGGACATGGGGCGGACGTGGGGCGGACGTGGGGCGGCATCGGGATACCCGGGGGTGACGTGTGGGGCGGCCCCGGGGTGGTTGTGGGTGATGTGGGGTGGCACGTGGGGCGGTTGTGGGGCGGTTGTGGGGCGGGTGTGGGGCAGATGTGGGGCGGATGTGGGGCGGCATCGGGTGATGTGTGGGGTGGTCCTGGGATGGCTGTGGGTGCTGTGGGGTGGCTGGGGGTGGCATGTGGGGTGGCTGTGGGTGCTGTGGGGCGGCCGTGGGGGCGGCCGTGGGTGCTGTGGGGTGGCTGTGGGGCAGCCGTGGGTGCTGTGGGGTGGCTGTGGGTGCTATGGGGTGACCGTGGGGTGGCCGTGGGGCGGCCGTGGGTGCTGTGGGGCGGCTGTGGGGCAGCCGTGGGTGCTGTGGGGTGGCTGTGGGGGCTATGGGGTGACCGTGGGTTGGCTGTGGGTGCTATGGGGTGACCGTGGGGTGGCCGTGGGGCGGCTGTGGGTGCTGTGGGGTGGCCGTGGGGCAGCCGTGGGTGCTATGGGGTGGCTGTGGGGCAGCCATGGGGCACCCATGGGTGATGTGGGGTGGCCGTGGGGCAGCTGTGGGGCACCCATGGGTGCTATGGGGTGCCTGTGGGTGGCCATGGGGCAGCTGTGGGTGCTATGGGGTGGCCGTGGGGCAGCCATGGGGCACCCATGGGTGATGTGGGGTGGCCATGGGGCAGCTGTGGGGCACGCCATGGGTGCTGTGGGTGATGGGGCACCCGTGGGCGCTATGGGGTGGCCGTGGGGCAGCCATGGGGCACCCATGGCTGATGTGGGGCGGCGGGCGCGTGGGGCACCCATGGGTGCTATGGGGTGCCTGTGGGTGCTATGGGGCGGCCGTGGGGCAGCCGTGGGTGCCGTGGGGCTGACCCCCGCCCCCCCCCCGCCCCCCAGCGGTTCTGGGTGCTGCTGGTGGGGCGGGCGCTGGTGGGGGTGGGGGAGGCGAGTTACTCGACGGTGGCCCCCACCCTCATCGCCGACCTCTGCGCCGGCGTCGCCCGCAGCCGCGCCCTGGGGGGGTTCTACCTCGCCGTGCCCCTCGGCAGGTGGGGGGCACATTTTGGGGGGGGGGGGGGGGGGCATTTTGGGGGGGGGGGGCATTGGGGGGGGCATTTTGGGGGGGACGTTTGGGGTGGGGGACATTGGGTGGGGGGATGTTTTGGGGGGGAGATTTGGGGTGGGGGGTATTGGGGGGGCATTGGGTGGGGGGGACGTTTGGGGGGAGTGAGTTTTTGGGGGGACTTGGGGGGGGTATTTGGGGGGGACATTTATGGGGGACATTTGGGGGAGGGACTTTTTGGGGGGACTTGGGGACATTTTGGGGGGACATTTGGGGGGGACGTTTGGGGGGAGTGAGTTTTTGGGGGGACTTGGGGGGGACGTTTTGGGGGGATATTGGGTGGGGGGCATTTGGGGGGGACATTTGAGGGGAGTGACTTTTTGGGGGGACTTGGGGGGGACGTTTTGGGGGGATATTTGGGGTGGGGGACATTTGGGGGGACATTGGGTGGGGGGGACGTTTGGGGGGGACGTTTGGGGGGAGTGACTTTGGGGGGGACATTTGGGGGGGATGTTTGGGGGGAGTGAGTTTTTGGGGGGACTTGGGGGGACGTTTTGGGGGGATATTTGGGGTGGGGGGCATTTAGGGGGGACATTTATGGGGGACATTTGGGGGAGGGACTTTTTGGGGGGACTTGGGGACATTTTGGGGGGACATTGGGTGGGGGGCATTTGGGGGGGACATTTGGGGGGAGTGACTTTTTGGGGGGACTTGGGGGGGACGTTTTGGGGGGATATTTGGGGTGGGGGACATTTGGGGGGGCATTGGGTGGGGGGGACGTTTGGGGGGAGTGAGTTTTTGGGGGGACTTGGGGGGGGTATTTGGGGGGGACATTTAGGGGGGACATTTATGGGGGACATTTGGGGGAGGGACTTTTTGGGGGGACTGGGGACATTTTGGGGGGACATTGGGTGGGGGGCATTTGGGGGGGACATTTGGGGGGAGTGACTTTTTGGGGGGACTTGGGGGGGACGTTTTGGGGGGATATTTGGGGTGGGGGACATTTGGGGGGGACATTGGGTGGGGGGGACGTGTGGGGGGGACGTTTGGGGGGAGTGACTTTGGGGGGGACATTTGGGGGGATGTTTGGGGGGAGTGAGTTTTTGGGGGGACTTGGGGGGGACATTTTGGGGGGATATTTGGGGGGGCATTTAGGGGGGACATTTAGGAGGGACATTTATGGGGGACATTTGGGGGAGGGACTTTTTGGGGCGACTTGGGGACATTTTGGGGGGACATTGGGGGGACATTTTGGGGGACATTTAGTGGGGGGGGCATTTGGGGGAGTGACTTTTGGGGGACATTTGGGGGGGACATTTAGTGGGGGGGCAATTGGGGGGGTGACATTTTGGAGGGACTTTGGGGGGACGTTTGGGGGGAGTGACTTTTGGGGGGGACATTGGGTGGGGGGCATTTTGGGGGGACATTTGGGGTGGGGGACATTTGGGGGAGGGACTTTTGGGGGGACATTGGGGGACATTGGGTGGGGGGACATTTGGGGGGGTGACATTTTGGGGAGTGACTTTTGGGGGGGACGTTTTGGGGGGAGTGACTTTTGGGGGACATTTTGGGGGGACATTTAGTGGGGGGGACATTTGGGGGGTGACATTTTGGGGGGACATTTTGGGGGGGACACTGGGTGGGGGGACATTTAGTGGGACATTTTGGGGGGACATTTATGGGGGACATTGGGTGGGGGGACATTTGGGGGGGTGACATTTTGGGGGGGACATTGGGGGACATTTGGGGTGGGGGACATTTTGGGGGGGACATTTTGGGGGGAGTGACTTTTGGGGGGGAACATTTTGGGGAGGGACATTTTGGGGGGGGCGCTTACGGGGGGTGACATCGGGTGGGGACATTTGGGGGGACTTTGGGTGGGGGGACGTTTTGGGGGGGGGACATTTTGGGGACAGCGGGGGGGTGTCTCTCTGACTCGGGGGGGGTCTCGGTGGGTTTGGGGTCCCCCCCTGACCCCCCCGTCCCCCCCGTCCCCCCCCCCAGCGGGCTGGGTTACATCGTGGGGGCCAAGGTGAAGGAGGTGGCCACCGACTGGCGCTGGGCCCTGCGCGTGAGTGTCCCCCCCCCGTGTCCCCAACGTCCCCCCCCTCCATGTTGTCCCCGAGGGTGACCCTGACACCCCCCCCCCCCCCCAAATTTTTTTTTTCCCAGGTGACGCCGGCGCTGGGAGCGGTGGCAGTGGCTTTACTGGTGACGGTGGTGAGCGACCCCCCCCGGGGGGGGCTGGAGAGACCCCCCGACGCGCCCCTCCCCCGCACCTCCTGGGCCACCGACTTGCGCGTTTTGGCCACCAAGTGAGTCCTGGGGGGAGGTGGGGGGTGGTCCCCGGTGTCCCTTGTCCCCTTTTGGGGGGGTCACCGGGGGGTCCCAGTGTCCCTTGTCCCCTCAATGGGTTGACCTGATGTCCCTTTAGGGTTGGGTTGACCTGGTGGCCCAATGTCCCTTGTCCCCTTGGGGGGGGTGACAGGGGGTCCCAGTGTCCCTTGTCCCCTTGGGGGGGTCTTGGGGGTCCCATGGGGGGGTGACAGAGGGTCCCGGTGTCCCTTGTCCCCTTTTGGGGGGGTCACCGGGGGGTCCTGGTGTCCCTTGTCCCCTCAATGGGTTGACCTGGTGTCCCTTTAGGGTTGGGTTGACCTGGTGGCCCAATGTCCCTTGTCCCCTTGGGGGGGGTGACAGGGGGTCCCAGTGTCCCTTGTCCCCTTGGGGGGGTCTTGGGGGTCCCATGGGGGGGTGACAGAGGGTCCCGGTGTCCCTTGTCCCCTTTTGGGGGGTCGCTGGGCGGGTCCCGGTGTCCCTTGTCCCCTCAATGGGTTGACTTGATATCCCTTTAGGGTTGGGTTGACCTGATGTCCCAAAGTCCCTTGTCCCCTTGGGGGGGGTGACACAGTGACGAGGGGGTCCCGGTGTCCCTTGTCCCCTTGGGGGGGTCCCATGGGGGGGTGACAGAGGGTCCCGGTGTCCCTTGTCCCCTTTTGGGGGGGTCCCGGTGTCCCTTGTCCCCTCAATGGGTTGACCTGGTGTCCCTTTAGGGTTGGGTTGACCTGATGTCCCAATGTCCCTTGTCCCCTTGGGGGGGTGACACAGTGACGAGGGGGTCCCGGTGTCCCTTGTCCCCTTGGGGGGGTCCCATGGGGGGGTGACAGAGGGTCCCGGTGTCCCTTGTCCCCTTTTGGGGGGGTCCCAGTGTCCCTTGTCCCCTCAATGGGTTGACCTGATGTCCCTTTAGGGTTGGGTTGACCTGGTGTCCCAATGTCCCTTGTCCCCTTGGGGGGGGGTGACATGGTGACAAGGGGGGGGTCCCGGTGACGCCGTGTCCCCCCCCCAGCCGCAGCCTGGTGCTGACCACCCTGGGTTTCACGGCGGTGGCCTTTGTCACCGGGGCGCTGGCCCTGTGGGCTCCCGCCTTCCTCTACCGGTGCCGGCTGGCCAGCGGGGAGGGGTGGCCATGTGACGAGGGACGGCGCTGCCACGGGGACGAGAGGTGACACCGGCGGGGGGGGGACGGGGATGGGGGGGGACACGGGGGGGGTGGTTTGGGGGGGACGGGGACGATGGGGATGATGGGGATGGGGACGATGGGATGGGGACAATGGGGATGATGGGATGGGGACAATGGGATGGGGATGATGGGGACGATGGGGACAATGGGGACAATGGGATGGGGACAGTGGGGATGATGGGATGGGGACAATGGGGACAAGGGGATGAGGACAATGAGATGGGGACGATGGGGGTGATGGGATGGGGACAATGGGATGGGGATGATGGGGACGATGGGGACGATGGGGTGGGGACGATGGGGACAATGGGGACGATGGGATGGGGACAATGGGGACAATGGGATGGGGACAATGGGATGGGGATGATGGGGACAATGAGATGGGGACAATGGGGATGATGGGATGGGGACAATGGGATGGGGATGATGGGGACGATGGGGACAAGGGGATGGGGACAATGAGATGGGGACGATGGGGACGATGGGACGGGGATGATGGGGACAAGGGGATGAGGACAATGAGATGGGGACGATGGGGATGATGGGGATGATGGGATGAGGACAATGGGGACAAGGGGACGGGGATGATGGGGACGATGGGATGGGGACAATGGGGATGATGGGGATGATGGGATGGGGACAATGGGATGGGGGTGATGGGGACGATGGGGACAAGGGGATGGGGACGATGGGGACAATGGGATGGGGACAATGAGGGCGATGGGGACGATGGGGATGATGGGGATGATGGGATGGGGACGATGGGGACAAGGGGACGGGGATGATGGGGACGATGGGATGGGGACGATGGGGACACGGGGACAATGGGGACAATGGGATGGGGACGATGGGGACGATGGGATGGGGACAATGGCGACGATGGGACAAAGGGGTGGGGACAATGGGGACGATGGGATGGGGACGATGGGGACAATGGGGACAATGGGATGGGCATGATGGGGACGATGGGATGGGGATAATGGGGATGATGGGACAGGGATGATGGGGACGATGGGACAATGGGATGGGGACAATGGGGATGATGGGACGGGGACGATGGGGACAACGGGGACAAGGAGATGGGGATGATGGGGACGATGTGATGGGGATGATGGGACAGTGGGGATGGGGACGATGGGGACAGGGACAATGGGGACAATGGGATGGGGACGATGGGGACAAGGGGATGGGGACAATGGGGTGGGGACAATGGGGACAATGGGATGGGGATGATGGGGATGATGGGGATGGTGGGATGGGGACAATGGAATGGGGACGATGGGATGGGGACAGTGGGGACAATGGGATGGGGATGATGGGACGATGGGATGGGGACAATGGGGACACTGGGACGGGGACGATGGGGACGGAGATGCTGGGGACGATGGGACGGGACGGTGGGGACACTGGGGACGGGGACAACGGGGACTGGGAGAAGGGGCTGGGGACGATGGGGACACTGGGACGGGGATACTGGGGACGGGGACAACGGGGACTGGGAGAAGGGGCTGGGGACGATGGGGACACTGGGACGGGGATACTGGGGACACTGGGGACGAGGGGGGGGACGATGGGGACGAGGGGGGGTGAGGGGGTGCCCTGACGCCCCCCCCTCCCCCCAGCCTGGTTTTCGGGGTGCTGACGTGCGCCTCGGGGGTGCTGGGGGTGGGGGCGGGGGCGGAGCTGTCGCGCCGCCTGCGGGCGCGGTCGCGGCGGGCCGACGCCCTCCTCTGCGGGGGCGGGGTCCTGGCCGCCGCCCCCTGCCTCCTCCTCGCCCTCCTCTGCGCCACGCCCTGCCTGCCCGCCGCCTACGTGAGGTCACGGGGGTCGCGGGGGGGGGGGCGGGGGGGGCATTTTGGGTCGGGGGGGGCGTCAGGGGTCACGGGGGGTCAGGGGTCGGGGGTCAGGGGTCATTTGGGGGGTGGGGGCCCCGGTGTGCTGCTGGGGGGGGTCATAGGGTCATGGGGGGTCATGGGGGGTCATGGGGTCATGGGGGGGTCATGGGGGTCAGGGTCATGGGGGGTCATGGGGTCATGGGGGGTCATAGGGTCATGGGGGGTCATGGGGGTCAGGGTCATGGGGGTCATGGGGGTCATGGGGGGGTCATGGGGGGTCAGGGGGTCGGGGGTCGGGGGGTCATAGGGTCAGGGGGGTCATGGGGTCACGGGGGTCATGGGGGGTCATAGGGTCATGGGGGGTCATGGGGGTCATGGGTCATAGGGTCATGGGGTCATGGGGTCACGGGGGGTCATGGGGTCATGGGGGGTCAGGGTCATGGGGGTCATAGGGTCATAGGGTCATGGGGGTCATGGGTCATGGGGGTCATACGGTCATGGGGGGTCATGGGGGGTCATGGGGGGGTCATGGGGGTCAGGGTCATGGGGGTCAGGGTCATGGGGGTCAGGGTCATGGGGGTCATGGGCGTCGTAAGGTCATAGGGTCATGGGGGGTCATGGGGGTCGGGGGGGTCAGGGGGGTCATGGGGTCATAGGGTCAGGGGGTCAGGGGGGTCGGGGGGGTCATAGGGTCATGGGGGTCGGGGGGGTCAGGGTCATGGGGGTCATGGGGTCACAGGGGTCATGGGGGGTCATGGGGGTCATAGGGTCAGGGGGTCATGGGGGTCAGGGGGGTGGGGGGTCAGGGGGGTCATGGGGTCATGGGGGTCAGGGTCATGGGGTCATGGGGTCACAGGGGTCATGGGGGGGTCATGGGGGGTCATAGGGTCAGGGGGTCATGGGGGTCATGGGGGGTCATGGGGGTCAGGGTCATGGGGGTCATGGGGTCACGGGGGGTCATGGGGGTCAGGGTCATGGGGGGTCATAGGGTCATGGGGTCATGGTGTCATGGGGGTCATGGGGGTCATAGGGTCAGGGGGGGTCAGGGGTCATAGGGGTCGGGGGTCAGGGGTCATCGGGGGTCGGGGGGGTCATGGGGGGGTTCTGGGGCCGCCTGCCTGCTGCATGGGGTCATGGGCGGGGTCAAGGGTCATGGGGGTCATAGAGAGGGTCTGGGGGTCACGGGGGGTCACGGGGGGGTCAGAGGTCACAGAGAGGTCGCGGGGGGTCACGACCCCCCCGTCCCCTTCATGTCCCCATCCCCCCCCCCAGGTCTTCATTTTCCTGGGGGAGACGCTGCTGTCCCTCAACTGGGCCATTGTGGGCGACATCCTCCTGGTACTGGGACGGGGGGGGGGGGGGGACACGGGACACGTCACGTGACACGCGACACGCGTGTGACGCGTCCCGTGACACGCGTGACACGTGCGCCCCCCCCCCCCCAGTACGTGGTGGCCCCGTCGCGGCGGTCGACGGCCGAGGCGCTGCAGATCGTCACCTCCCACCTCCTGGGGGACGCCGGGAGCCCCTACCTCATCGGACTGGTCAGGGACTGGGAGGGACTGGGAGGGACTGGGAGGGGACTGGGAGGCGGGGGGGGGGCGCTGGGAGGGACTGGGAGGGGATTGGGGGGGACCGGGAGCGCTGGGAGGGACTGGGGGGGGATTGGGGGGGCAGTGGGAGGCGCTGGGAGGGCACTGGGAGGGACTGGGAAGGCACTGGGAGGGACTGGGAGGGTAGTGGGGGGGATTGAGAGGGACTGGGAGGGGATTGGGGGGGACGGGGAGTGCTGGGAGGGACTGGGGGGGGACTGGGAGGGCACTGGGAGGTGCTGGGAGGGCACTGGGAGGTGCTGGGAGGGCACTGGGAGGGACTGGGAAGGCACTGGGAGGGACTGGGAGGGTAGTGGGGGGGATTGAGAGGGACTGGGAGGGGATTGGGGGGGACGGGGAGTGCTGGGAGGGACTGGGGGGGGACTGGGAGGGTAGTGGGGGGCACTGGGAGGGCACTGGGAGGGACTGGGAAGGCACTGGGAGGGACTGGGAGGGTAGTGGGGGGGATTGAGAGGGACTGGGAGGGGATTGGGGGGGACTGGGAGGACTGGGAGGGGCGGGGAGGGTAGTGGGGGGCACTGAGAGGGACTGGGAGGGGATTGGGGGGGACGGGGAGGGTAGTGGGGGGCACTGGGAGGGACTGGGAAGGCACTGGGAGGGACTGGGAGGGTAGTGGGGGGGATTGAGAGGGACTGGGAGGGGATTGGGGGGGACCGGGAGCGCTGGGAGGGACTGGGGGGGGACTGGGAGGGTAGTGGGGGGCACTGGGAGGGCGCTGGGAGGGACTGGGAAGGCACTGGGAGGGACTGGGAGGGTAGTGGGGGGGATTGAGAGGGACTGGGAGGGGATTGGGGGGGACTGGGAGGACTGGGAGGGGCGGGGAGGGTAGTGGGGGGCACTGAGAGGGACTGGGAGGGGATTGGGGGTCACTGGGAGCACTGGGGGGGACTGGGAGGGTAGTGGGGGGGGATTGGGGGGGACTGGGAGCACTGGGGGGGTAGGGGGGGGCTGGTGGGGGTTGGGAGCACTGGGGAGGGACTAGGAGGGTAGTGGGGGGGACTGGGGGGATTGGGAGGGACTGGGAGGGTAGTGGGGGGGCTGGTGGGGGTTGCGGGGGACTGGGAGCCTTGGGGCAGTGGGGGGGGACTGGGGGTGTACTGGGGGCACTGGGAGCTGGACTGGGACCACTGGGAGAGCACTGGGGGGGTCGCTGGGGCACCGAGAGCTTACTGGGTGCACTGGGGGGGCACCAGGGCTGTACTGGGATCACTGGGGGGGTGCCCTGCCATGTCCTGTACTGGTCTATTGTGTCCCATACTGGTCTATCCTATCCCATACTGGTCTGCCCTGTCCCATACTGGTCTGTCCTATCCCATACTGGTCTATCCTGTCCCATACTGGTCTATCCTGTCCCATTCTAGTCTATCCTCTCCCATACTGGTCTATCCTGTCCCATACTGGTCTGCACTCTCCCATACTGGTTTATCCTTCCCATACTGGTCTGCCCTGTCCCATACTGGTCTGCCTTGTCCCATACTGGTCTGTCCTATCCCATACTGGTCTATCCTGTCCCATACTGGTATATCTTGTCCCATACTGGTGTATCCTATCCCATACTGGTCTATCCTTCCCATACTGGTCTGCCCTGTCCCATACTGGTCTATCCTGTCCCATCCTGGTTTGTCCTGTCCTGGTGTCTCCTATCCCATACTGGTTTGCCCTGTCCCATACTGGTCTGTACTGTCCCATACTGGTCTATCCTTCCCATACTGGTCTGCCCTGTCCCATACTGGTCTGTCCTATCCCATACTGGTCTATCCTGTCCCATACTGGTGTATCCTGTTCCATACTGGTGTATCCTATCCCGTACTGGTCTATCCTATCCCATACTGGTCTATCCTGTCCCATACTGGTCTATCCTGTCCCATCCTGGTTTGTCCCATCCTGGTTTGTCCTGTCCTGGTGTCTCCTATCCCATACTGGTTTGCGCTGTCCCATACTGGTCTGTACTGTCCCATACTGGTCTGTCCTATCCTATACTGGTCTATCCTGTCCCATACTGGTGTATCCTGTCCCATACTGGTGTATCCTATCCCATACTGGTCTATCCTGTCCCATACTGGTCTATCCTGTCCCATCCTGGTTTGTCCCATCCTGGTTTGTCCTGTCCTGTCCTAGTGTCTCCTATCCCATACTGGTCTGTACTGTCCTGTACTGGTCCGGACTGGTCCGAACCGCTCCGAACTGGTCCGAACTGGTCCCGGCAGGTGAGCGACGCCCTGCGGGGGGGCTCCCCGCCCTCCTTCCAGGGGGGGGCGCGGGCGCTGGAGCGGGCGCTGCTGCTGGCCCCCTTCGCCGCCGCCCTGGGGGGGGGGCTCTTCCTCGCCGCCGCCGACGCCCTCCCCCGCGACCGCCGCCGCGCCCGCCGCGAGGCCAAAGGTCGCGACCCCCCCCCCAAAAAAAATGCCCCGCCCCCCCAGACCCGTCCCCCGACCCCCCCACGGCGCCCGAGTCCGCTTAACACCCCCCCCCCCAGTATGCACTGGTGGGGGCTACCCCCCTCCCAGCACCCCCCTATGGCACCCAACTCCCCCCCCCAGACCCCCCCATGGCACCCAATTCCACTTAAGACCCCCCCCCAGCACCCTCCCAGTGCCCCCCAGCACCCACTGGTGGGAGCCAGCCCCCCCCAGCCCCCCCCCAGTACCCCCCCAGCACCCACTGGTGGCATCCAGCCCCCCCCAGCACCCTCCCAGTACCCCCCCAGTACCCACTGGTGGCATCCAGCCCCCCCCAGCACCCTCCCAGTACCCACTGGTGGCATCCAGCCCCCCCCAGCACCCTCCCAGTGCCCCCCCAGTACTCACTGGTGGCATCCAGTCCCCCCCAGCACCCTCCCAGTACCCCCCAGCACCCACTGGTGGGAGCCAGTCCCCCCCAGCACCCTCCCAGTACCCCCCAGCATCCACTGGTGGGAGCCAGCCCCCCCCCAGTACCCCCCAGCACCCACTGGTGGCATCCAGCCCCCCCCAGCACCCTCCCAGTACCCCCCAGCACCCACTGGTGGCATCCAGCCCCCCCCAGCACCCTCCCAGTACCCCCCAGCACCCACTGGTGGCATCCAGCCCCCCCCAGCACCCTCCCAGTACCCACTGGTGGCATCCAGCCCCCCCCAGCACCCTCCCAGTACCCCCCCAGCACCCACTGGTGGCATCCAGCCCCCCCCAGCACCCTCCCAGTACCCCCCAGCACCCACTGGTGGCATCCAGCCCCCCCCAGCACCTTCCCAGTACCCCCCCAGTACCCACTGGTGGCATCCAGCCCCCCCCCAGCACCCTCCCAGTACCCACTGGTGGCATCCAGCCCCCCCCAGCACCCTCCCAGCCCCCCCCCAGTACCCCCCAGCACCCACTGGTGGGATCCAGCCCCCGCCAGTACCCCCCAGCACCCACTGGTGGGATCCAGCCCCCGCCAGTACCCCCCAGCACCCACTGGTGGGATCCACCCCCCCCCAGCACCCTCCCAGTACCCTCCCAGTACCCCCCCAGCACCCACTGGTGGGATCCAGCCCCCCCCCAACCCCCCCCAGCCCCCTCCCAGTACCCCCCAGTACCCACTGGTGGCATCCAGCCCCCCTCCATCTCTCTCCCCCCCCCCCCCCAGGCCTGCCCCCCGACGACGCCGCGGACGACGATGACGACGCCGACGACGCCGATGACATCGTGGTGCCGCGGGGCGGCCGCCCCACCAAGGTGCCGGTGGCCCACGTCCTCGCCTGACCCACGGCGAGGGGGGGCACCGACCCACGGCGGGGGGTCTCTGACCCATAGCGGAGGTCGCTGACCCACGGCGAGGGGGCACCGACCCACGGCGGGGGGTCTCTGACCCACGGCGAGTGGCAGTGACCCACGGCAATGGGGCACTGACCCACGGCGAGGGGGCACCGACCCACGGCGGGTGGCGTTGACCCATAGCGAGGGGTCGCTGACCCACGGCGAGGGGGCACCGACCCATAGCAAGGGGTCGCTGACCCACGGCGAGTGGTGCCGACCCATAGCAAGGGGTCGCTGACCCACGGTGGGTGGCGTTGACCCACAGCAATGGGTCACTGACCCACGGCGAGTGGCGCCGACCCACGGCGAGGGGTCGCTGACCCACAGCGGGGGGGTCACTGACCCACGGCGAGTGGCGCCGACCCACGGCGAGGGGTCGCTGACCCACGGCAAGGAGCCACCGACCCACGGCGATGGCTCACCGACCCACGGCGATGGCTCACCGACCCACGGCGGGTGCCGCCGACCCACAGCAAGGGGTCCCTGACCCACGGCGAGGAGCCACCGACCCACGGCGGGCGCCACCGACCCCAATGGGGCGCCCCACATCTACCCCCCCCACCCCCCCAAATAAACCCTTTTTCACCCCCCACCCTTCGGCTGCCTGCTCTCCATCCCGCTCCCCGCCCCACACATTTCCTGCCCCACACATTTCCTGCCCCACACGTTTCCTGCCCCACGGCGGCGCCCGCAGCTTCCTGGGGGGGTGGCGGGGGGGGCCGTCCCCGTGTGCGCCGGGGGTTCGGGGCGCAGGAGGTGACAGCGCCGGACGTCGCGCGGGCGCAGGTATGGGGCGGGTTGGGGGGGGGCGGGGGGATGATGTGGGGCCTGGACGGCTGCGTCCACGCGGGTTGACCCACGGCGAGCCGTGGGGCAGACGGACGCCCGGGACCCCCGGTTGTGGGGCAGCGGGGTGCTTGGGTCCCCCAGTTGTGGGGCAGCGGGATGCTTGGGTCCCCTACTTATGGGGCAGCGGGATGCTTGGGTCCCCTACTTATGGGGCAGCGGGATGCTTGGGTCCTCCACCTACTTATGGGGCAGCGGGATGCTTGGGTCCTCCACGTACTTATGGGGCAGACGGGATGCTTGGGTCCGTAGTTATGGGGCAGACGGACGCCTGGGACCCCCAGTTGTGGGGCAGCGGGATGCTTGGGTCCCCTACTTATGGGGCAGCGGGATGCTTGGGTCCTCCACGTACTTATGGGGCAGCGGGATGCTTGGGTCCCCCAGTTGTGGGGCAGCGGGATGACTGGGGCCCCCAGTTGTGGGGCAGCGGGATGCTTGGGTCCCCTACTTATGGGGCAGCGGGATGCTTGGGTCCTCCACTTACTTATGGGGCAGCGGGATGCTTGGGTCCCCCAGTTGTGGGGCAGTAGGATGCTTGGGTCCCTTTTAGTTATGGGGCAGCAGGATGCTTGGGTCCATTAGTTATGGGGCAGACGGATGCCTGGGACCCCCAGTTGTGGGGCAGCGGGATGCTTGGGTCCCCTACTTATGGGGCAGCAGGATGCTTGGGTCCTCCACGTACTTATGGGGCAGCGGGATGCTTGGGTCCGTAGTTATGGGGCAGACGGACGCCCGGGACCCCCGGTTGTGGGGCAGCGGGATGCTTGGGTCCCCTACTTATGGGGCAGCGGGATGCTTGCGTCCCCCAGTTGTGGGGCAGCGGGATGACTGGGGCCCCCAGTTGTGGGGCAGCGGGATGCTTGGGTCCTCCACTTACTTATGGGGCAGCGGGATGCTTGCGTCCCCCAGTTGTGGGACAGTAGGATGCTTGTGTCCCTTTTAGTTATGGGGCAGCGGGATGCTTGGGTCCATTAGTTATGGGGCAGACGGACGCCTGGGACCCCCAGTTGTGGGGCAGCGGGATGCTTGGGTCCACATGGGTTGACCCACGGCAAGCCGTGGGGCAGCGGGATGCTTGGGTCCCCCAGTTATGGGGCAGATGGGTGCCTGGGTCCCCTACTTACTTAGGGGGCAGCGGGATGCTTGGGTCCTCTACTTATGGGGCAGATGGGACGCTTGGGTCCCTTAGTTATGGGGCAGCGGGACGACTGGGTCCCTCAGTTATGGGGCAGTGGGATGCTTGGGTCCCCCAGTTACGGGGCAAATGGATGCCTGGTTCGCCCCAGTTATGGGGCAGCGGGACGCTTGGGCCCCTTAGTTGTGGGGCAGACGAATGCCTGGGTCCCCTAGTTATGGGGCAGCGGGACGCTTGGGTCAGTTATGGGGCAGCGGGATGCCTGGGTCCCCTACTTATGGGGCAGATGGATGCTTGGGTCCCTTAGTTATGGGGCAGCGGGATGACTGGGTCCCTTAGTTATGGGGCAGACGGATGCCTGGGTCCCCCAGTTATGGGGCAGCGGGACGCCTGGGTCCCCTACTTGTGGGGCGCCCCAGTTCGGCGCGAGGGAGCTGTGGGGCAGGCGGAGGCCTGGGTTGCCGAAGCGCGTGGGGCAGCTGCGCCCCATAGTTTTTAGGGCACCGGGACGCCTGGGCCCCCCCCACTTGTGGGGCACTTGAGTGCCCTCCGCTGCCCCGTGCCCCATAGCGGGACCCACGCCCCACGGCTCGTTAGGGTGGCCATGGCGGGGCAGGGGGGGAAAACGACGTGGCGGCCCTGCCCCACGGCGTGGCCCTGAGCGCCGGCACGTGTGGGTCGCCAACTTGGGGGGCAGGAGCCCCTGGATGTGTGGGGCCCTAACTTGGGGGGGCTGGAGCCTTTGGGTAGGCGGCTCCCCCAGCTTGTGGGGCTGGAGCCCCCAACTTGTGGGGCAGGAGGCCCAGAGATCTGTGGGTCCCGCCAACTTGTGGGGCACGAGGCCCACAGGGCAGGAGCTTTGAATGCATGAACCCCCCCCACACACACACACACTTGGGGGGGCTGGAGCCTTCCGATCTGTGGGTCTGGCCCCCCAACTTGTGGGTCTGGCCCCCCAACTTATGGGGCAGGACCCCCCCCCCCCCGCCTTGCTACCGTTACCGTCTCCCGCGTGGGCGCCGGCAGCCGCCAACCGCCCGCGGCACCTGCCCGACCGTGGGGCAGGGAGGAGGAAGAGGAGGAGGAAGGTGTCGTCGTCCCCCCCCCGTCCCCCCCAAAACCTCCGGGCCCCACGGCTGCCCCCCAACCCCCTCGTCGCCCCACAGGCCCCATGGAGGCTCCTTGGCCCCACGGCGGGTGGTGGGGCCTGGCCCTCCTGCCCCCCACGCTGCTGCTGGCCGCCCTCTGCGCCCGCTGCCGGAGACCCCGGGGTGAGTTGGGGGTCCCGGGGGGGGGGGCACTTGGGGGGCTGGAAGGGGACTTGGGGGTCTGGGGGGGGAGTTGGGGGGCTGGGGGGGGGGCCTGGGGGGCTGGGGGTGTCTGGGGGGGGACACTTGGGGGGCTGGAGGGGCATTTGGGGGTCTGGGGGGCACTTGGGGGGCTGGAGGGGACACTTGGGGGGCTGGGGGGGCACTTGGGGGCCTGGGGGGGACACTTGGGGGGCTGGAGGGGGCACTTGGGGGTCTGGGGGGGGAATTGGGGGTCTGGGGGGCACTTGGGGGGCTAGGAGGCTCTGGGGGGGGAACTTGGGGGTCTGGAGGGGACACTTGGGGGTCCAGGGGAACTTGGGGGTCTGGGGGGGACTTGGGGGGCTGGAAGGGACACTTGGGGGGCTGGGGGGGCACTTGGGGGTCTGGAGGGGGCACTTGGGGGTCTGGGGGGGGAATTGGGGGTCTGGGGGGCACTTGGGGGTTCTGGGGGGGGACTTGGGGGTCTGGGGGGGACTTGGGGGGCTGTGGGGAGCACTTGGGGGTCTGGGTGGGACACTTGGGGGTCAGGATTTCGGGGTCCTCACACCCCCCCCCTTCCCCCCCCAGGCCACGGCGCCCAGGTGGACAACTACAAGTGAGTGTTGGGGGGCCGGTTGTGGGGCAGGGGGGGCACTTGTGGGGCAGCCGTGGGGCCCGGACATCTGGGTCCCCCCCTCTGCCCCACAGATGTGGGGCTCTGACCCCCCTGTGTGTGTGTGTCCCCCCCAGGACTCCCCCCTGTGTCCCCCCCGCGAGGTTCATGGTGATCACCCCCTCCAGATGTGAGTGACTCGCTCTGCCCCACGGCGGCCTCGCTGCCCCACGGCGGCCTCGCTCTGCCCCACGGCGGCCTGGCTGCCCCATGGTGGCCGTGGCCCCACGTGTTGGCCCCAGCCCCACGGCATGTCCCTTTGTCCCCCGCCCCACGGCGTGTCCCCCAGCCCCACGGCGTGTCCTCAGCCCCACGGCGTGTCCCCCAGCCACACGGCGTGTCCTCAGCCCCACGGCGTGTCCTCAGCCCCACGGCGTGTCTCCTTGTCCCCTGCCCCACGGCGTGTCCCCCAGCCCAATGGCTTGTCCCGGCCCCACGGCGTGTCCCCCAGCCCCACGGCGTGTCCCCCTGTCCCCTGCCCCATAGCGTGTCCCAGCCCCACGGCGTGACCCCTTCTTTCCCCCCCCCCAGGCCCCTCGCAGCCCCCCCTCCACCCGCAGCCCCCCCCCCCGTGGGGGTCCCCGGCCGAGACCGTCCTGCAGCTCCCGTGGGTGATGGGGGAGGGGCGGGGGGGGGTGGGGGGAGGGGCGGGGGGGTGGGGGAGGGGGGGAACGGACCATGGGGGAGGGGGGACGTGGGGAACCAGGCTGGGGGGCGGGGGGGTGGGGGGGCCGGAGGGCCCCCCCCCTCCCCCACCCCACAGCCTGGGTCCCCATGGCCCCTCCCCCACCCTCCCCCCTCCCCGCCCCTCCCCCCCCAGCTCCCCCCAACCCCCCCAGAGCCGCCGCGTCTCCACCGCCCGCCCCGAACCCGGTGAGTGATGCCCCCTCCCCCCCCCGAGCCCCTCCCCCACCCTCTTACGTCACCACCTCCCCCCCCCCCTTCAGGTCCCCGCGACCCCCCCCCGCCCCCCGAGGGCGACGACGACTACAGCAACGAGCCCTACGCCACCGGCTACGTGTGCGTGACGTCAGCGGGGCCGTCTCCCCCCTCCCCCCCACCCCCGACGGGGTGGGGGGAGGGGCGGGGGGGGGGTGGGGGAGGGGTGTCACCCCCCCCTTCCCCCCCCCCCCGACCGTGTCCCCTCTCTCGTCCCCAGCGAGGTGCTCCCGGACCAGGACGGGACCCCCCCCCGCGGGGACGGGCCACACGAGGGTGGGGACACCGCCCCTCCCCCACCCCCCCGCCCCTCCCCCACCCTGTGTGTGGGGGGGGTCCCTCCCCCTCCCCCCACCTCCTCCCAAATGTCCCCAACCCCCCAATGTCCTCCTGTGACCCCCGTGACCCCCCGTGACCCCTCCTGTGACCCCCCGTGACCCCTCGTGACCCTGTGACCCCCCGTGACCCCTCGTGACCCCCCGTGACCCCTCGTGACCCTGTGACCCCCTCCGTGACCCACATGTGCCCCCCATCCCCCCCCCACAGCGGCGCCGGGCGAGGAGTACGAGAACGTCCCCGAGGGCACCCGGAGATCCCTGGGTGAGACCCATGGCCTGCCCCATAGCTCTGCCCCACAGCCTGCCCCATAGCCTGCCCCATAGCCCTGCCCCATAGACTGACCCACAATCTGCCCCATAGCTACACCCCACACCCCGCCCCATAGGCTGCCCCATACCCTGCCCCACACTCTACCCCATAGCCTGACCCACAATCTGCCCCACAGCCTACCCCATAGCCCTGCCCCACACTCTGCCCCATAGCCTGCCCCACGGCTTGCCCCATGGCCTGCCCTATAGCCCTGCCCCACACCCTGCCCCACAGCCTGCCCCATAGACTGACCCATACCCTGCCCCACACTCTGCCCCACGGCTTGCCCCATGGCCTGCCCCATAGACTGACCCACAATCTGCCCCACAGCCTGTCCCACACTCTGCCCCATAGCTACACCCCACACCCCGCCCCATAGGCTGCCCCATACCCTGCCCCACACTCTACCCCATAGCCTGCCACACAATCTGCCCCATAGCCTGCCCCACACTCTGCCCCATAGCCCTGCCCCATAGCCCTGCCCCATAACCTGCCCCACACTCTGCCCCACACCCTGCCCCATAGCCCTGCCCCACAGCCTGCCCCACACCCTGCCCCACACCCTGCCCCATAGCCTGCCCCACAGCCTACCCCATAGCCCTGCCCCACACTCTGCCCCACAGCCTGCCCCACGGCTTGCCCCATGGCCTGCCCCACTCCCCTGCCCCATAGCCTGCCCCACAGCCTACCCCATAGCCCTACCCCACACTCTGCCCCACAGCCTGCCCCACAGCTTGCCCCATGGCCTGCCCCACACTCTGCCCCATAGCCAGCCCCACACCCTGCCCCATAGCCAGCCCCACACCCTGCCCCACACTCTGCCCCACACCCCTGCCCCATAACCTGCCCCATAGCCCTGCCCCACACCCTGCCCCACACCCTGCCCCACACTCTGCCCCACACCCTGCCCCACACCCTGCCGCACACTCTGCCCCACACCCTGCCCCACAGCCTGCCCCACACCCTGCCCCATAGCCTGCCCCACACCCTGCCCCACACCCTGCCCCATAGCCTGCCCCACAGCCTGCCCCACACCCTGCCCCACACCCTGCCCCACACCCTGCCCCACAGCGTGCCCCACGGCGTGCCCCCTCTGCCCCCAGGCGACAGCCTGGAGTACATCAACGTCCCCCCGAGCGGCTCCAGCCCCCGGGACGGTGAGTTGGGGGCGGGGCTGGATTTTTGGGGTCCCCCCCCCCCAAAATTTCGGGGTCCCCCCAAATTTGGGGACACGCCCCCCCAAGTTTGGGGCCCCACCCACATTTTGGGGACCCCCCCCGTGACACCCCCCCCCCCCGCCCCACAGCCAGCGAGAGCGAGGACAACGGCCCCGACTATGAGAATCTCTAACCCAGGTCACCCCAAAATCCCCATTTTTCACCCCAAAACTGTGACACCCCCCCATGTTTCCCCCCCCCAACCTGACCCCTTGCTCCCCAAATCCCCCAATTTCACCCCAAAACCCTCCCCTCACCCCCAAACCCTCTATTTTTCTCCCCAAACTTCCCCCTCGCCCCCAAACCCCCCATTTTTCACCCCAAACTTTCCCCTTGCCCCAAAATCCCCATTTTTCACCCCAAAACCTGACCCCCTCACCCCCCAAATCCCCAGATTTCACCCCAAAACCTCCCCTCACCCCCAAACCCTCTATTTTTCTCCCCAAACTTCCCCCTCGCCCCCAAACCCCCCATTTTTTACCCCAAACTTTCCCTTTGCCCCCAAAGCCCCATTTTTCACCCCAAACTTTCCCCTTGCCCCAAAATCCCCATTTTTCACCCCAAAACCTGACTCCCTCACCCCCAAAATCCCCAGATTTCACCCCAAAACCTCCCCTCACCCCCCAAACTTCCCCCTCGCCCCCCCAATCCCCATTTTTCTCCCCAAACTTTCCCTTTGCCCCAAACCCCCCGTTTTTCACCCCAAACTTTCCCTTTGCCCCCAAACCCCTCATTTTTCACCCCAAACTTTGCCTTTGCCCCAAAATCCCCATTTTTCACCCCAAAGCAGCCCCTCCCGCCCCACTGACCCCCCCCCTCTCTCCCACAGGCCCCTTGACGCCGGACGGGGGGGGCGGAGCCGCCCATCCCCCCCCACCCCCCCCCTAATTTATTGTGTGTCCCCCAAAACCGCTGACGCAGCCTGAGAAGGGGCCGCTGCCCCACGGGACCCACAGATCCCCCCCTGGGACCCATAGATCCCCCCATGGGACCCACAGATCCCCCCCCGGAACCCATAGATCCCCCCCTGGGACCCACAGATCGCCCCACAGGACCCACAGATCACGCCATGGGACCCATAGATCCCCCCATGGGACCCATAGATCCCCCCCTGGGACCCATAGATCACCCCACGGGACCCATAGATCCCCCCCTGGGACCCACAGATCGCCCCACAGGACCCACAGATCACGCCATGGGACCCATAGATCACCCCACGGGACCCACAGATCCCCACGGGACCCACAGATCCCCCCCTGGGACCCATAGATCCCCCCATGGGACCCATAGGTCGCCCCACAGGACCCACAGATCCCCCCACAGGACCCACAGATCACACCACGGGACCCACAGATCCCCCCCTGGGACCCATAGATCCCCCCCTGGGACCCACAGATCCCCCCATGGGACCCATAGGTCGCCCAACAGATCACACCACGGGACCCACAGATCCCCATGGGACCCATAGATCACCCCACGGGAGCAACAGATCCCCCCCCCGGGGCCCATAGATCCCCCCATGGGACCCACAGATCCCCACGGGACCCACAGATCCCCCCCTGGGACCCATAGATCCCCCCATGGGACCCACAGATCCCCCCCTGGGACCCATAGATCCCCCCACGGGACCCACAGATCCCCACAGGACCCACAGATCACCCCACGGGACCCACAGATCGCTCCATGGGACCCACAGATCACCCCACAGGACCCACAGATCCCCCCCTGGGACCCATAGATCGCCCCACGGGACCCACAGATCCCACAGATCCCCCCCCTGGGACCCACAGATCACTCCATGGGACCCACAGATCCCCACGGGACCCACAGATTCCCCCCCTGGACCCACAGATCCCCCCCCTGGGACCCACAGATTGCCCCACAGATCGCTCCATGGGACCCACAGATCCCCCTCGGCCCCCCAACGATGAATAAAGCCATACGCCAAAGCCGGAGCGTGGCCGCGCCGTGGGGCTGGGGGGGGCACTTGGGGGGCTGGCAGCGTGGGGGGGAAATGTGTGGGGCAGGGGGATGTGGGGCTGGATGCCACTTGTCACCCCATTAGTTGGGGGGGTAACTTAGGGGGCAGGTGTGGGTCTCAGACGC
This sequence comes from Necrosyrtes monachus, assembly GCA_037953605.1. Classification (NCBI taxonomy): domain Eukaryota; kingdom Metazoa; phylum Chordata; class Aves; order Accipitriformes; family Accipitridae; genus Necrosyrtes; species Necrosyrtes monachus. Next base: position 33,764 of record JAZGTQ010000310.1, read on the forward strand.
CTGCGTCCCCTAGATTTTGGGGGGGGGGGGCACTTAGGGGGCAGATGTGGGGCCCAGACCCATAACCAAGCAGGGGGGCGGGGCTGGTGCTGCTCAAAAAAAAAAGGGGGGGGGGGTGTCTTTATTTCGAGGGGGGGTCGGGCTCGTCGGGCTCCTCGTCGAAGGTGAGGGTCCGGCGCAAGCTGGCCATGGGGCTGGGCGATCTGTGGGGCAGAGTTGGGGGTCAGCCGTGGGGCAGAACGCCGTGGGGCAGAGCGTCGCCGTGGGGCAGAGCGTCGCCGTGGGGCAGAGCTCACCCGCTTGCGGGAGCCCCAGGGGGTGGTGGTGGGGCTGGGGGGGGGGACACACGATAAAAAAGGGGGGAGGGTCACGCCGGTGCGCTGCCCCACGGCGCTGCCCCACGGCGCTGCCCCACATACCTCTGGTAGCCGTAGTCCCGTGGAGTGGCGGCTGCTTCTTCCTCCTCCTCCTCCTCCTCCTCCTCCTCCCCGCTGCTGGTGGGGGTGAGGGAGGGGGGCAGCGGGGAGCTGGGGGGGGTGACGGGGTGGCGCAGCCATGGGGCCGGGCCCCATAGCGTGCCCCATAGGCGTCGCAGGGCGAGTCGGCATCCCTGGGGAGCACGGGGCGGGGGAAAGCCGGTGAGGCGACGCGCCGTGGGGCAGGGATCGAGGGATGGGGACGAGATGTGGGACAGGTTGTCGCGCCGTGGGTCGCGCCGTGGGTCGCGCCGTGGGGCTGGGCCGCGTAGGTTGTGCCCCATAGATGCTGTAGGGCGAGCCGGCATCCCTGGGGATGGGGAAAGCGGGGAGAGGATGCGCCGCGGGGCAGGGATTGTGGGATGGGGACGGGATATTGCGCCGTGGGTCGCGCCGTGGGTCGCGCCGTGGGGCTGGGCCCCGTAGGTTGTGCCCCATAGATGCTGTAGGGCGAGCCGGCATCCCTGGGGATGGGGAAAGCGGGGAGAGGATGCGCCGCGGGGCAGGGATTGTGGGATGGGGACGGGATATTGCGCCGTGGGTCGCGCCGTGGGTCGCGCCGTGGGGCTGGGCCCCGTAGCTTGTGCCCCATAGATGCTGTAGGGCGAGCCGGCATCTCTGGGGATGGGGAAAGCGGGGAGAGGATGCGCCGTGGGGCAGGGATCACGAGCTGGGGCGGAGATGGCGAGACGGGGGGGCGGGATCATCGCGCCGTGGGTCGCGCCGTGGGTCGCGCCGTGGGTCGCGCCGTGCCTCTGACCTTCAACCAACCGTCCAGGCGCCTCAACCCTTCGTCCGCCAACCGGGTGAAGACCCGCCACCGGCCGGCTCTCCTCACCGCCCCCCAAGTCAACAGCTCCTCCGCCGTGGGTCGCCGCCGTGGGTCGCGTTCTAACATGGCGCCCAAAACTTCTCGTAATTCGGCCGAGAACCCTTCGGGGCAGGGGGGGGGGGGGAAGAAGAAGTAAGAGGGGTTTGGGGTGAAACGCCCCGTCGTCCCCCCCCCCCCGCCCTATAGATCCTGCCCCATACCTGTCGCCACGCCGTGGGGCAGCCCCCCGCGCCGCAACTCGTGCCACTTCTCGCCTTCCGCCGGCAACCGCCGCCCGACCCCCAACTCCAGAAGGGTCAAGCCTAAACTAAAAATATCGGCGGGGGGTCCCGGCGACCCCCCCAAAACTTCGGGGGCGGCGTAGCGGGGATCCCCTCCCCCGCCGTCGTCGCCCTCCGATTCGGCGCCCGGCGTCACCGAAACGCCGAAGTCGATCAGTCGGCAACCGCCGGGCGCCAGGAGGACGTTGGCGGGTTTGAGGTCGAGGTGGGCGAGGGGGCGGGCGTGGAGGTGGCGGAGGGCGAGGAGAAGGTCCCAGAGGTAACCCCAAAGTCGCCATTCGGGGACCCCCCGCTCGCCCCAAATTTGCCGCAAGCTGCCGGCGGGGCAGAAGTGGGTCTGGAGGTAAAGGCGGCCGCGTTCCTCCCAGCCCCACAGAAGCGGGAGGCAGTGGGGGTGCTGCCCCACGCGGCGGTGTTTGCCGGCTTCGGCCAAGGTCCGGCGGCGGTCGAGGGGGCCGCGGAAAGGGCGGCGGGTGCGCTTGACGGCGTAGAGGCGGCCGTCCTCGCGGCTGCGGACCTGGAGGCGGGGAGGGAGCCGGGGATGTGTGGGGCAGCCCCACGGATGTGTGGGGCAGCCCCGCGGGCGGGGGCGGCGGGCAGCCCTGCGGCTACGTGCGTCAGCCCCCACAGAGGCGTGGGGTGGGGCTCGTAGGTGCCTGAGGCGGGCCCATAGGGATGTGGGTCTGCCCCATAGATGTGTGGGTCTGCCCCATAGATGTGTGGGTCTGCCCCATAGATGTGTGGGTCTGGCCCACGGATGTGTGGGGCAGCCCCATAGATGTGTGGGTCTGCCCCACAGATGTGTGGGTCAGATGTGTGGGTCAGCCCCATAGATGTGTGGGGCAGCCCCACAGATGTGTGGGTCAGCCCCATAGATGTGTGGGTCAGCCCCACAGATGTGTGGGTCAGCCCCATAGATGTGTGGGTCTGCCCCATAGATGTGTGGGTCAGCCCCACAGATGTGTGGGTCAGCCCCATAGATGTGTGGGTCAGCTCCACAGATGTGTGGGTCAGCCCCACAGATGTGTGGGTCTGGCCCATAGATGTGTGGGTCTGCCCCATAGATGTGTGGGGCAGCCGCATAGATGTGTGGGTCTGCCCCACAGATGTGTGGGACAGATGTGTGTGTCAGCCCCATAGATGTGTGGGGCAGCCCCACAGATGTGTGGGTCAGCCCCATAGATGTGTGTGTCAGCCCCACGGATGTGTGGGTCAGCCCCATAGATGTGTGGGTCTGCCCCATAGATGTGTGGGGCAGATGTGTGTGTCAGCCCCACGGATGTGTGGGTCAGCCCCATAGATGTGTGGGGCAGCCCCATAGATGTGTGGGTCTGCCCCACGGATGTGTGGGGCAGCCCCATAGATGTGTGGGTCTGCCCCATAGATGTGTGGGGCAGATGTGTGTGTCAGCCCCACGGATGTGTGGGTCAGCCCCACGGATGTGTGGGTCAGCCCCATAGATGTGTGGGTCTGCCCCACAGATGTGTGGGTCAGCCCCTCAGATGTGTGGGTCTGCCCCATAGATGTGTGGGTCTGCCCCACGGATGTATAGGGCAGCCCCACAGATGTGTGGGTCAGCCCCATAGATGTATGGGGCAGCCCCACAGATGTGTGGGTCAGCCCCACGGATGTGTGGGTCAGCCCCATAGATGTGTGGGTCAGCCCCACAGATGTGTGGGTCAGCCCCACGGATGTGTGGGTCAGCCCCATAGATGTGTGGGTCAGCCCGACGGATGTGTGGGGCAGATGTGTGTGTCAGCCCCACAGATGTGTGGGTCTGCCCCACAGATGTGTGTGTCAGCCCCATAGATGTGTGGGGCAGCCCCACAGATGTGTGGGTCAGCCCCACAGATGTGTGGGTCAGCCCCATAGATGTGTGGGTCTGCCCCATAGATGTGTGGGGCAGCCCCACAGATGTGTGGGTCAGCCCCATAGATGTGTGGGTCAGCTCCACAGATGTGTGGGTCAGCCCCACGGATGTGTGGGTCAGCCCCACAGATGTGTGGGTCAGCCCCACGGATGTGTGGGTCAGCCCCACAGATGTGTGGGTCTGGCCCATAGATGTGTGGGTCAGCCCCACGGATGTGTTGGTCAGCCCCACGGATGTGTGGGTCAGCCCCACGGATGTGTGGGTCAGCCCCCCCCCCGCCCCCCCGTACCTTGTAGACCTCGGCGAAGGAGCCGCGGCCCAGGCGCCCCAGGACCTGGAAGCACTGCCGGAAGAAGCTTTGGGGGCGGGCGGGGTCGTAGAGGCGGCTGGGGGGGGGAGGGGCGGGCGGGGTGGGGGGAGGGGAGCCGCCCCGCCCTGCCCCTCCCCCCCGCCCCTCCCCCGCTCTGTGGGGCCCGCGCCTCCAGGGGGGGGGCGGGGGGCGGCCCGAGAGGCGGCTGATGCTGCGGGGGGGGCGGGGGGAGGGCGGGGGGCGGAGGGGGGTGGGGGAGGGGGGGCGCGGGGGGAGGGGCATGGTGGGGGAGGGGCTGGGGCGGGGGAGGGGGGGAGAAGAAGGCGTTAGCGCGAGGGGGCGGTCTGCCCCACGGCGGCGCCCCACGGATCTAGGGCAGCCCCATAGCGCCCCACATCGCCCCATAGATCTCGGGCAGCCCCACAGCCCCCCACATCGCCCCATAGATCTAGGGCTGCCCCATAGCGCCCCACGGATCTAGGGCTGCCCCATAGCGACCCACAGATCTAGGGCTGCCCCATAGCGCCCCACGGATCTAGGGCAGCCCCACAGCCCCCCACATCGCCCCATAGATCTAGGGCTGCCCCATAGCGCCCCACGGATCTAGGGCTGCCCCATAGCGACCCACAGATCTAGGGCTGCCCCATAGCGCCCCACGGATCTAGGGCAGCCCCACAGCCCCCCACATCGCCCCATAGATCTAGGGCTGCCCCATAGCGCCCCACGGATCTAGGGCAGCCCCATAGCGCCCCACATCACCCCACGGATCTCGGGCTGCCCCACATCTGCCCCACATCCCCCCGCCCCCCATCTCCCCACTCACCTCCCCCACCCCGAGCTGATGGAGGGGGGTGGGGTGGGGTCGCGGTGCTGTCACGTGACGGGGGTGGGGGTCACGTGACGTGGGGGGGGTCCCGCCGGTGGCGCGCGGACGGGGGGGGGGGGGGGGGGGCTGGGGGGGGGGGGCTCTCCCCGGCTCCCGCTCCCGCCAACGGCTCGCGCCCAACAGGCCACGCCCCCCCTTTCCCCCCCCACGCCCTCGGCAGCCAATGGGGAGCGAGCCCCGCCCCCTTCCCCCAGCATCCCCCGCGGCGCTCCCCTCCCCCCCTCCCCTCCCGCCCCGAATCGTTTTTTGGGGGAAAAAACCCGCAAAATTCGCCAATTTTTTTTTTTTTTTTTTTTTTCCCCGTTTCATTTTCCCGCCGTTTTCCCGGCGGGGGGGAGGGGTCGGGGTCGGGGGTCGCGATAGGGGGGGTCCCTATAGGGGTCTGGGGGGGCCCCCTATAGATTTTGGGGGTCCCTGGGGGTTTGGGGGTCCCCTATAGATTTTGGGGGGTCCCTTATAGGGGTCAGGGGTCACGATAGGGGTCGGGGGGGCCCTATAGGGGTTTTGGGGGTCCCCTATAGACTTTGGGGGTGCCCTATAGGGTTTAGGGGTCCCCCATAGAGTTTTGGGGGTCCCCTATAGACTTTGGGGTCCCCTGTAGGGTTTTAGGGTCCCCTGTAGATTTTGGGGGGTCCCCTGTAGGGGTTTTGGGGTCCCCTATAGATTGTTTGGAGTCCCCTGTAGGGTTTGGGGGTCCCCTATAGGGGTCAGGGGTCATGATAGGGGTCGGGGGGGCCCTATAGGGGTTTTGGGGGTCCCCTATAGAGTTTTGGGGGTCCCCTATAGACTTTGGGGTCCCCTGTAGGGTTTTAGGGTCCCCTGTAGATTTTGGGGGGTCCCCTGTAGGGTTTGGGGGTTCCCTATAGACTTCTGGGGTGCCCTGTAGAGGTTTTGGGGACCCCTATAGGGCTTTTGGCATCCCCTATAGACTTTTTGGGGTCCCCTGCAGGGTTTTAGGGTCCCCTGTAGATTTTTGGGGTCCCCTGTGGGGGTTTTGGGGGTCCCCTATAGACTTTTTGGGAGTCCCCTGTAGGGTTTGGGGGTCCCCTATAGGGGTTTTCGCATCCCCTATAAGGCTTTTCGGGGTGCCCTATAGAGTTTTTGGGGGTCCCCTGTAGGGTTTAGGGTCCCCTCTAGGCTTTCGGGGTCCCCTGTAGGGGTGTCGGGGTCCCCTATAGAGCTTTTCGGGGTGCCCTATAGGGTTTGGGAGGGGCCGGGGGGGGGTTTAGGGTCCCTCGGAGGTTTCGGGGGTCCCCCGTAGGGTCCCCTCTGGGCTCTTCGGGCCCCTACACAGATTTCGGGGGGGTCCCCTATAGGGTTTGGGGGTCCCCTATGGGGTTTGGGGGGTCCCCCGGGGAGGTTTTTGGGGCCCAGAGGCCGAGTTTGGGGTCCCCAGAGGGTTTTAATGCCCCTGTGAGAATTTGGGGGGGGGCCCCTATAGGGTTTGGGGGGGCCCCTATAGGGTTTTGGGGGTCCCGTGCGGATTTTGGGGTCCCCTATAGAATATTTGTGGTCCTCCGACAGCTTTAGGACGCCCGTAAAGATTTTGGGGTCCCCTATAGGGTTTTTGTCATCCCCACGGGGATTTCGGGGTCCCCACGTGGGTTTTGGGGTCCCCTATAGACCTTTTGGGGTCCCCTATAGGGTTTTTTGGGGTCCCCCATAGGGTGGTGGTTGTCCCCACGCGGAATTTGGGGGCCCCTATAGGGTTTCTGGGTCCCCTACGGGGGTTTTGGGGTCCCCTATAGGATTTTTGTCATCCCCACGGGGATTTTGGGGTCCCCTCTAGGGTTTTGGGGGTCCTGACATGGTTTTGGGGTCCCCTATAGACTTCTTGGGTCCCTTATAGGGTTGTTGGCGTCCCCACGGGGATTTTGGGGTCCCTACACGGGTTTTGGAAGTCCCCTATAGACTTTTTGGGGTCCTCTATAGGGTTTTTGTCATCCCTGTGGGGGTTTTGGGGTCCCCTATAGACTTTTGGGGTCTCCTATAGGGTTTGGGGGGTCCCCTATAGATTTTTGGGGTCCCCTATAGGGTTTTTGTCATCGCCATGGGGATTTTGGGGTCCCCACATGGGTTTTGGGGTCCCCTATAGACTTTTGGGGTCCCCTATAGGGTTTTTGTCATCCCCACGGGGATTTTGGGGTCCCCACACGGGTTTTGGGGTCCCCTATAGGGTTTTGAGGGGTCCCCTATAGATTTTTTGGGTCCCCTATAGGGTTTTTGTCTTCCCCACGGGGATTTTGGGGTCCCCACACGGGTTTTGGGGGTCCCCTATAGACTTTTTGGGGTCCCCTATAGATTTTTTGGGTCCCCTATAGGGTTTTTGTCATCCCCATGGGGATTTTGGGGTCCCCTATAGACTTTCTGGGGTCCCGTATAGGGTTTTGAGGGGTCCCCTATGGATTTTTTGGGTCCCCCATAGGGTTTTTGTCGTCCCCATGGGGATTTTGGGGTCCCCTATAGACCTTTTGGGGTCCCCTATAGATTTTTTGGGTCCCCTATAGGGTTTTTGTCATCCCCATGGGGATTTTGGGGTCCCCTATAGACTTTCTGGGGTCCCGTATAGGGTTTTGAGGGGTCCCCTATGGATTTTTTGGGTCCCCCATAGGGTTTTTGTCGTCCCCATGGGGATTTTGGGGTCCCCTATAGACTTTCTGGGGTCCCGTATAGGGTTTTGAGGGGTCCCCTATAGATTTTTTGGGTCCCCCATAGGGTTTTTGTCGTCCCCGTGGGGATTTTGGGGTCCCCAGGTGGTTTTTGGGGTCCCCTATACACCTTTTGGGGTCCCCTATAGAATCCTTAGCCCCACCCCTGCCGCCGCCCCCCCCCAAAATGACCTCAGAGCACCGCGAAGCCGCCGCCGGCGGTGACCATGACGCTGGTGACGATGACGCCGACGATGACGCCGCCGAAGAGGCGGAGTCGCGGGCGGGGCGCGGCGTTGCCGGGGGGGTCGCCGGCGGCGGCGATTTTCGGGGTGACGAAGGCGACGCCGGGGGCGCGGGGGGCGATCCACGCCGCGTAGGAGCTGACGCGCGTATAGACGCCGGGGCGGTTGGGGACGGCGCAACCTTCGCCCCAACTCACGATGCCGGCCAAGACCCAGCGCCCGTCGGTGTGGCAAACCAAGGGTCCGCCCGAATCGCCCTGCCGGGAACAAGGGGGGGGGGGGGGGGGTGTCACCGGAACCGGTTGGGTGTCACTGGAAGGGTTGGGTGTCACCGGAACGGGTTGGGTGTCATTGGAAGGGGTTGGGCGTCATTGGAAGGGTTGGGTGTCATTGGAAGGGTTGGGTGTCACCGGAAGGGGTTGGGTGTTGCCGGAAGGGTTGGGTGTCACCAGAACAGGTTGGGTGTCATTGGAAGGGGTTGGGTGTCACCGGAACGGGTTGGGCGTCATTGGAAGGGTTGGGTGTTGCCAGAAGGGTTGGGTGTCACCGGAATGGGTTGGGTGTCATTGGAAGGGTTGGGTGTCATTGGAAGGGTTGGGTGTCACCGGAAGGGGTTGGGTGTCATTGGAAGGGGTTGGGTGTCACTGAAGGGGTTGGGTGTTACCGGAACGGTTGGGTGTCATTGGAAGGGGTTGGGTGTCATTGGAACGGTTGGGTGTCACTGGAAGGGTTGGGTGTCACCGGAAGGGTTGGGTGTCATTGGAAGGGGTTGGGTGTCACTGAAGGGGTTGGGTGTCACTGGAAGGGTTGGGTGTTGCCGGAAGGGTTGGGTGTCACCAGAACAGGTTGGGTGTCATTGGAAGGGTTGGGTGTCACTGGAACGGGTTGGGTGTCACTGGAACGGGTTGGGTGTTACCGGAACGGTTGGGTGTCATTGGAAGGGGTTGGGTGTCACTGGAATGGGTTGGGTGTCACTGGAAGGGTTGGGTGTCATTGGAAGGGGTTGGGTGTCACTGGAATGGGTTGGGTGTCACTGGAAGGGTTGGGTGTCATTGGAAGGGGTTGGGTGTCACCGGAATGGGTTGGGTGTCACCGGAACGGGTTGGGTGTCATTGGAAGGGGTTGGGTGTCACTGGAATGGGTTGGGTGTCACTGGAAGGGTTGGGTGTCACCGGAATGGGTTGGGTGTCATTGGAAGGGGTTGGGTGTCACCGGAACGGGTTGGGTGTCATTGGAAGGGTTGGGTGTTGCCAGAAGGGTTGGGTGTCACCGGAATGGGTTGGGTGTCACCGGAACGGTTGGGTGTCACCGGAAGGGTTGGGGACATCCCCGTGGTGGCACCTCAAGGCGCCTTCCTCACCTTACAGGTGTCCTTCAAGCCCTCGGCGTAGCCGGCGCATATCATATCGTCTCGGATACGCCGTGGCGGTAAAGTCCGGCCCATGTCGATGCCGTAGAGGCGCCGGCAGGTGCTCTGCGCCATGATGGGCACCTCCAGCTTCTGGAGGTGCCGGGGCGAGGGGAGGTCCTCTGCGGCACAAGGGACGTTGGCACCGGCAGGGACTGGGGGGGGGGGTTCTCGCCCGTTCCCTGGTCCCACCGTGGGGGTTCTGGGGTCCACCCTTGGGTCCCCTTGATGCCATTGGGTGCCGTTGGCCATGGTTGAGTCCTAGTTGGGTCCCCTTGGCCGTGGTTGGGTCCCCTTGGCCGTGGTTGGGTCCCCTTGGCTGTAGTTGGGTCCCATTGGCCATGGTTGGGTCCCAGTTGGGTCCCCTTGGCCGTGGTTGGGTCCCGTTGGCCATGGTTGGGTCCCAGTTGGGTCCCCTTGGCCGTGGTTGGGTCCCCTTGGCCATGGTTGGGTCCCAGTTGGGTCCCCTTGGCCGTGGTAGGGTCCCCTTGGCCATGGTTGGGTCCCCTTGACCCTTGTTGGGTCCCATTGGCCATGGTTGAGTCCCTGTTGGGTCCCCTTGGCCGTAGTTGGGTCCCCTTGGTCATGGTTGGGTCCCCATTGGGTCCCCTTGACCGCCATTGGGTCCCCTTGGCCGTGGTTGGGTCCCCTTGGCTGTGGTTGGGTCTCCATTGGGTCCCCTTGACCCCCATTGGGTCCCCTTGACCCCTGTTGGGTCCCCTTGGCCGTGGTTGGGTCCCCTTGGCTGTGGTTGAGTCCCATTGGCCGTGGTTGGGTCCCCTTGGCCGTGGTTGGGTCCCCATTGGGTCCCTTGACCCCCGTTGGGTCCCATTGGCCGTGGTTGGGTCCCATTGGCTGTGGTTGGGTCCCATTGGCCGTGGTTGAGTCCCATTGGCCGTGGTTGGGTCCCCTTGGCCGTGGTTGGGTCCCCATTGGGTCCCTTGACCCCCGTTGGGTCCCATTGGCCGTGGTTGGGTCCCCTTGGCCGTGGTTGAGTCCCCGTCGGGTCCCCTCGGCCGTGGTCGTGCCCCCTTGCCCCCAGGCCACCGCCCCCAGCACGGTGCCATCTCACCTCCTTCCTGGATGTCCCCCCAGCCGGTGGCGACGCAGCGGGTGCCGGGGGGGAAGCGGAGGGTGGGGGCGGGCAGGCAGACGGGCAGGACGGCGTCGGAGAAGGCGATAGGCCAGGCCAGCTGAGCCAAGGCGATGTCCCCGCTGGTGGCCTCGCCGGCGTAGCTGGGGTGGGGTAGGAGCCGGCTCAAGGGCACGGCCGCGCCGGGGCCCGGTGGCCCCGACAGCTCCTGCACCCCCAGCAGCACCGCGTAGGCCTGGGGGTCCCGGCTCCTGCCGAAAACGGAGGGGAGACGCGGCGCCGCGTCACCGGGGCGGGGCGGGGGGGGGCGGCGTCCCCACGGTCCCCCGCCCCGCGGTGGCGGTGAGGCCCCCGAACACCCCTCGGGTCCCGTTGGACGTGCTTGAGTCACCGGCGGGTGCCCTTGGCCACCGTCGGGTGCCCTTGGCCACCGTCGGGTCCCCGCATCCCCCCTTGGTGGCCTCTTGGCCACCGTTGGGTCCTTGCATCCTCTTAGGGGTCTTCTTGGCTACCGTTGGGTCCCCGTGTCCTCTTAGGGGTCCTGTTGGCCACCGTTGGGTCCCCTCGTCCCCTTGGTGGCCCCTGGGCCACCATTAGGTCCCCTTATCCCCATGGTCGCCCCTTGACTACCGTTGGGTCCCCACATCCCCCCTTGGTGGCCCCTTGACCACTGTTGAGCCCCCACATCCTCTTAGGGGCCCTGTTGGCCACCGTTGGGTCCCCTCATCCCCCCTTGACCACCGTTGGGTCCCCTCATCCCCTTGGTGGCCCCTTGACCACCGTTGGGTCCCTCATCCCCTTGGTGGCCCCTTGGTGGCCCCTTGACCACTGTTGGGTCCCCTCATCCCCTTGGTGGCCCCTTGGTGGCCCTGTTGGCCACTGTTGTGTCCCCTCGTCCCCTTGGTGGCCCCTTGACCACCGTTGGTTCCCCTCATCCCCCTTTGACCACCGTTGGGTCCCCTCATCCCCTTGGTGGCCCTGTTGGCCACCGTTGTGTCCCCCCATCCCCTTTGGTGGCCCCTTGACCACCGTTGAGTCCCCCCATCCCCTTGGTAGCCCCTTGGTGGCCCTGTTGGCCACCGTTGTGTCCCCCCATCCCCTTGGTGGCCCCTTGACCACCGTTGTGTCCCCCCATCCCCTTGGTGGCCCCTTGACCACTGTTGAGTCCCCTCATCCCCTTGGTGGCCCTGTTGGCCACCGTTGTGTCCCCCCATCCCCTTGGTGGCCCCTTGACCACTGTTGGTTCCCCTCATCCCCCTTTGACCACCGTTGGGTCCCCCCATCCCCTTTGGTGGCCCCTTGACCACCGTTGAGTCCCCCCATCCCCTTGGTGGCCCCTTGGTGGCCCTGTTGGCCACCGTTGTGTCCCCCCATCCCCTTGGTGGCCCCTTGACCACCGTTGGGTCCCCTCATCCCCTTGGTAGCCCCTTGACCACCGTTGTGTCCCCCCATCCCCTTTGGTGGCCCCTTGACCACCGTTGAGTCCCCCCATCCCCTTGGTGGCCCCTTGGTGGCCCTGTTGGCCACCGTTGGGTTCCCTCATCCCCTTGGTGGCCCCTTGACCACTGTTGAGTCCCCTCATCCCCTTGGTGGCCCTGTTGGCCACTGTTGTGTCCCCTCATCCCCTTGGTGGCCCCTTGACCACTGTTGGTTCCCCTCATCCCCCTTTGACCACCGTTGGGTCCCCTCATCCCCTTGGTGGCCCTGTTGGCCACCGTTGTGTCCCCCCATCCCCTTTGGTGGCCCCTTGACCACCGTTGAGTCCCCCCATCCCCTTGGTGGCCCCTTGGTGGCCCTGTTGGCCACCGTTGGGTTCCCTCATCCCCTTGGTGGCCCCTTGACCACTGTTGAGTCCCCTCATCCCCTTGGTGGCCCTGTTGGCCACTGTTGTGTCCCCTCATCCCCTTGGTGGCCCCTTGACCACCGTTGAGTCCCCTCATCCCCTTGGTGGCCCTGTTGGCCACCGTTGTGTCCCCCCATCCCCTTGGTGGCCCCTTGACCACCGTTGGTTCCCCTCATCCCCCCTTGACCACCGTTGGTCCCCCCCATCCTCTTAGGCCTCCCGCCGCCCACCGTCGAGTCCCCGCCCCCCGCCCCCTGCCCCGCCCGCCGCCACGCCCGTGGCCGGGCTGTACTCACGCCTGGAAGCAGTGGGCGGCGGTGAGGACCCAGCGGGGGGCCACCAGGGAGACCCCGCAGACGTGGGTGCCGCGCCGCAGGAGGCTGCCCTGCCACGGCCACTCGCCGGGGCTCGCGTCCTCCCCCCCACGTTGCGCAGGACCCCCGCGGGACGCGGGCGGCCGCAGGCTGGGGGGGGGGGGGGACAAATTGGGGGGGGGGTGTCAGTTTTGGGGGACGGGGGACGGGGGGGGGACGCGGGGAGGCGTCGGTTTGGGGGGAGGGGGCGGGGGGGAGGTAGGAGATGGGGGGAGACTTGGGGATGGTCTTGGGGGGGGGTAGGGATGCGGGAGATGGGGGGTTGGGGGATTGGGGGGGGTGGGGGGGGGGCTTGGGGACATGGGGGACCCTGGGGGAGATGGGTGGGGACATTGGGGACATGGGGGGGACATTAGGGACATGGGGGGGGGGACTTGGGGAGGTCCTTGGGGACATGGGGGGGGTCCTTGGGGACTTGGGGGGGTCCTTGGGGACATGGGGGGGGACATTGGGGACATGGGGGGGGACCTTGGGGACATGGGGGGGACATTGGGGACATGGGGGGGGACCTTGGGGACTTGGGGGGGTCCTTGGGGACATGGGGGGGGTCCTTGGGACTTGGGGGGACCCTGGGGGAGATGGGGGGGGGCATTGGGGACATGGAGGGGGGGACCTTGGGGACTTGGGGGGGTCCTTGGGGACATGGGGGGGACATTGGGGACATGGGGGGGGTCCTTGGGGAAATGGGGGGACCCTGCGGGAGATGGGGGGGGCATTGGGGACATGGGGGGGGACCTTGGGGACTTGGGGGGACCCTGCGGGAGATGGGGGGGACATTAGGGACATGGGGGGGGTCCTTGGGGACTTGGGGGGACCCATGGGGACATGGGGGGGTCCTTGGGGACATGGGGGGACCCTGCGGGAGATGGGGGGGACATTGGGGACATGGGGGGGGTCCTTGGGGACATGGGGGGGGTCCTTGGGACTTGGGGGGACCCTGCAGGACATGGGGGGGGACCTTGGGGACATGGGGGGGACATTGGGGACATGGGGGGGGTCCTTGGGGACTTGGGGGTACCCTGCGGGACATGGGGGGGTGGCATTGGGGACATGGGGAGGGGACCTTGGGGACATGGGGGGGTCCTTGGGGACTTGGGGGGACCCTGCAGGAGATGGGGGGGGACATTGGGGACATGGGGGGGTCCTTGGGGACATGGGGGGGGACATATGGGGACATGGGGGGACCCATGGGGACGTGGGGGGCCCCTTGGGGGACACGATGGGGGGACACTGGGGACATGTGGGGGGCATCTGGGGGGTCTTTGGGGATGGGGGGGGCCTTAGGGACATATGGGGGGACCCTGGGGGACATGGGGGGGGGATATTGGGGACATTTGGGGGGGCCCTTGGGGACATGGGGGGGCCCTGGAGACTCACCCAGCTGCGACTGGGTCAGCTGCGTCTGGTTGGCTGCGGAAGGGGGGGGGGGCGAGGGGGGGGTCAGGGTGACCCTGAACCCCCAAATCCACCCTGACCCCTCCCAGGCTCCCCCAAATCCCCCCCCTCATCCCCCCCCCCAGGGTTCAGAGCACCCCCAAATCCCCCCCCCCCCCGCCATTCAGGCCCCCCAAAATCCCCCCTGGGGGTCTCCAGGCCCCCCCCAAAACCCCCAAATCCCCCCCCGGGGGTCTCAGGATCCCCCCAAATCCCCCCAAGAGGTCTCAGGGCCCCCCCAAAAACCCCCGGGGGGTCTCCGAGTTCCCCCAAATCCCCCCTTGGGGGTCTCAGCCCCCCCCCCCAAACCCCTCTCCCCCACCCCAGCCCCCCCCCCCGGCACCCCCCAAATCCCCCCGGAGCCCCCCTAAATCCTCCCCAGGCACCCCGGTGTCCTCAGATGCCCCCGCTCCCCCCCCCCCAATCCAGGGGGGACACCCCAATATCTGAGCCCCCTGGACAATCTGGGGGGGGGACACCCCAAATCCGAGCCCCACGGCAAGGGGGGGACCCCAATATCCGAGCCCCACGGCGATCTGGGGGGGGGGACACCCCAAATCCGAGCCCCATGGCAATCTGGGGGGGGACTCCCCAAATCCGAGCCCCACGGCAAGGGGGGGACCCCAATATCCGAGCCCCACGGCAATCTGGGGGGGGGACACCCCAAATCCGAGCCCTACGGCGAGGGGGGGACCCCAATAATGGCGATCTGAGGGGGGGACTCCCCAAATCCGAGCCCCACGACGAGGGGGGGACCCCAAATCCGAGCCCCACGGCGATCTGGGGGGGGGACTCCCCAAATCCGAGCCCCACGACGAGGGGGGGACCCCAATATCCGAGCCCCACGGCAATCTGGGGGGGGGACACCCCAAATCCGAGCCCCACGACGAGGGGGGGACCCCAATATCCAAGCCCCACGGCGATCTGGGGGGGGACGGGACACCCCAAATCCGAGCCCCATGACGAGGGGGGGACCCCAATATCCAAGCCCCACGGCGATCTGGGGAGGGGACACCCCAAATCCGAGCCCCACAGACAATCTGGGGGGGGACGGGACACCCCAAATCCGAGCCCCACGACGAGGGGGGGACCCCAAATCCGAGCCCCACGGCAATCTGGGGGGGGGGACACCCCAAATCCGAGCCCTACGGCGAGGGGGGGACCCCAATAATGGCGATCTGGGGGGGGGACTCCCCAAATCCGAGCCCCATGATGAGGGGGGGACCCCAAATCCGAGCCCCACGGCAATCTGGGGGGGGGACTTCCCAATATCTGAGCCCCATGGCAATCTGGGGGGGGGACACCCCAAATCCGAGCCCCACGACGAGGGGGGACCCCAATATCTGAGCCCCACGGCAATCTGGGGGGGGACTCCCCAAATCCGAGCCCTACAGCGAGGGGGGGACCCCAATAATGGCGATCTGGGGGGGGGACTCCCCAAATCCGAGCCCCATGATGAGGGGGGGACCCCAAATCCGAGCCCCACGGCGATCTGGGGGGGGACTTCCCAATATCTGAGCCCCATGGCAATCTGGGGGGGGGACACCCCAAATCCGAGCCCCACGACGAGGGGGGACCCCAATATCTGAGCCTCACGGCAATCTGGGGGGGGACTCCCCAAATCCGAGCCCTACGGCGAGGGGGGGACCCCAATAATGGCGATCTGGGGGGGGACACACCCCAAATCCGAGCCCCATGATGAGGGGGGGACCCCAAATCTGAGCCCCACGGCGATCTGGGGGGGGGACACCCCAAATCTGAGCCCCACGACGAGGGGGGGACCCCAATATCTGAGCCCCACGGCAATCTGGGGGGGGGGGCCACCCCAAATCCGAGCCCCACGGCAATCTGGGGGGGGGACTCCCCAAATCTGAGCCCCACGACGAGGGGGGGACCCCAAATCCGAGCCCCACAGACAATCTGGGGGGGGGGGACACCCCAAATCCGAGCCCCACGGCGATCTGGGGGGGGGGACACCCCAAATCCGAGCCCCATGATGAGGGGGGGACCCCAAATCTGAGCCCCACGGCGATCTGGGGGGGGGACTCCCCAAATCCGAGCCCCACGACGAGGGGGGGACCCCAATATCCGAGCCCCACGGCAATCTGGGGGGGGGGACACCCCAAATCCGAGCCCCACGGCAATCTGGGGGGGGACACCCCAAATCCGAGCCTCATGGCAAGGGGGGGACCCCAATATCCAAGCCCCACGGCAATCTGGGGGGGGGGCCACCCCAAATCCGAGCCCCACGGCAATCTGGGGGGGGACTCCCCAATATCTGAGCCCCATGGCAAGGGGGGGGCCCCAATAATGGCAATCTGGGGGGGGGACTCCCCAAATCCGAGCCCCACGACGAGGGGGGGACCCCAAATCCGAGCCCCACGGCGATCTGGGGGGGGGGACACACGACGGCCCCCCCAATATCCGAGCCCCACAGACAATCTGGGGGGGGGGACACCCCAAATCCGAGCCCCACGGCGATCTGGGGGGGACACACACGACGGCCCCCCCAATATCCGAGCCCCACAGACCCTACCTGTGGCGCCGTCGCCGCGGGTCCCGTCGCAGCCGTGGGTCCCGAGCCGTGGGTGCGAGAGGAAGAGGAGGAGGAAGAAGAAAAGGTTGGGGGTCCCCATGACGGCACGGGAGCCCCCCCCTTGCCCCCCCCCCCCCCCCCCCCAAAAAAAATAGATCAATCCCGGGCACCCCCGGCGTGGGAAGCCCGGGGCGGGCGCCCTTTAAATCGGGGCGGCGGGGTGGGGACGCTTCACGCCATCCGACGGGTTCGCCCACGCCGCCGGGGGGGGGGGGACGGTGTGGGGCAGGGCGTGGGGTGACCCCCCCCAAAACATCCCGCCCGCCCTGCCCTCGGGGGGCCCCCCCTCCCTCCCAAAGATCCCCCCTGTGTCCCCAAGGGCCCCCCAAATGTCCCCCCAGGGGCCCCCCAAATGTCCCCAAGGGCACCCACCCGTGTCCCCCCATGTTTCCCCAAGGGCCCCCCCATCCCCAAAGACCCCCCAAATGTCCCCAAGGGCCCCCCCTCGTCCCCAAGGGCCCCCCCTCGTCCCCAAAGACCCCCCATATGTCCCCAAGGGTCCCCCACGTCCCCCCATGTCTCCCCAAGGGCCCCCCCATCCCCAAACACCCCCCAAATGTCCCCAATAGCCCCCCACCCATGTCCCCCATTTCCCCCCATGTCTCTCCAACGGCCCCCCCATCCCCAAATGTCCCCAATACCCCCCCCATGTCTCCCTAAGGGCCCCCCCCACCCCCAAACACCCCCCAAATATCCCCAATATCCCCCCCCATGTCCCCCAGGGTCTCCCATATGCCCCTAAGCCCCCCCCCATCCCCAAAGACCCCCTAAATTTCCCCAATATCCCCCCCATGTCTCCCTAAGGGCCCCCCCCACCCCCAAAGCCCCCCCCAAATGTCCCCAACACCCCCCCATATGCCCTTAAGGCCCCCCCCACCCCCAAAGCCCCCCTAAATGTCCCCAATATCCCCCCCATATGCCCCTAAGGGCCCCCCCACCCCCAAACACCCCCCGTATGTCCCCAATACCCCCCCCCATGTCCCCCAGGGTCCCCAAAGCCCCCCCAAATGTCCCCAATATCCCCCCCATATGTCCCCAAGGGGCCCCCCCCCATTCCCAAAGCCCCCCTAAATGTCCCCAATATCCCCCCCATGTCTCCCTAAGGGCCCCCCCACCCCCAAACACCCCCCAAATGTCCCCAACACCCCCCCATATGCCCCTAAGGCCCCCCCCCATCCCCAAAGACCCCCCAAATTTCCCCAATATCCCCCCCATATGTCCCCAAGGGCCCCCCCCACCCCCAAAGCCCCCCTAAATGTCCCCAATATCCCCCCCATGTCCCCCAGGGTCTCCCATATGCCCCTAAGGCCCCCCCCACCCCCAAAGCCCCCCTAAATGTCCCCAATATCCCCCCCATATGTCCCCAAGGGGCCCCCCCGCATTCCCAAAGCCCCCCTAAATGTCCCCAATATCCCCCCCATGTCTCCCTAAGGGCCCCCCCCACCCCCAAAGCCCCCCCCAAATATCCCCAACACCCCCCCATATGCCCCTAAGGCCCCCCCCATCCCCAAAGACCCCCCAAATTTCCCCAATATCCCCCCCATATGTCCCCAAGGGCCCCCCCCACCCCCAAAGCCCCCCCCAAATGTCCCCAACACCCCCCCATATGCCCCTAAGGCCCCACCCCCACCCCCAAACACCCCCCAAAAGCCCCCCAGTGGGTCCCTCCCCCCCCCCAAATCCCCCCCAAAAGCCCCCCAGTGGGTCCCTCCCCCCCCCCAAATCCCCCCCCCCCTCGGTGTGGGGGTGCCCCTGTGATGGGGGGGGGGGGGGGGCGGGTCCCTCACCCCACGCCCGGTGACGACGGGGACTCGCCCTGTCCCGACAGGCTGCGGCTCGTCCCTGTCCCGACAGGCTGGGGCAGAAACACGAACGGCCCCGTCAGCAGAACCTGGGGGGGGGGGTGTCCTCTCAGGAGGGGGTGGGCACCCAGGCCCCCCCAAAACCCCCCCACAGGGCACCCTAGACCCCCAATATCCCCCCCCAGGTCCCCCAAAACCCCCCATGGGGCACCCAGACCCCCCCAATCCCCCCCACAGGGCACCCAGACCCCCAATATCCCCCCCCAGGCCCCCCAATATCCCCCATGGGGCACCCAGACCCCCCCAATCCCCTCCAACCCCCCCCCACAGGGCACCCAGACCCCCAATATCCCCCCCCAGGCCCCCCATTATTCCCCATGGGGCACCCAGACCCCCCCAATCCCCCCCACAGGGCACCCAGACCCCCAATATCCCCCCCCAGGCCCCCCAATATCCCCCATGGGGCACCCAGACCCCCCCAATCCCCCCCACAGGGCACCCAGACCCCCAATATCCCCCCCCAGGCCCCCCAATATCCCCCATGGGGCACCCAGAGCCCCCCGTTCCCCCCCATAGAGCACCCAGTTCCCCCCAATACCCCCCCAGGCCCCTCAGTCTCCTCCCCCAAGACACCCAGGACCCCCCAATCCCCCCCATAGACCCCCCAAAACCCCCCATAGGGCACCCAGTCACCCCTAATCCCCCCGTAGACCCCCCCCAAACCCCCCAATTCCCCTCACAGACCCCCCAATACCCCCCCAAGAGACCCAGGACCCCCCAATCCCCCCATAGACCCCCCAAAACCCCCCATAGGGCACCCAGTCACCCCTAATCCCCCCGTAGACCCCCCCCAAACCCCCCAATTCCCCTCACAGACCCCCCAATACCCCCCCAAGAGACCCAGGACCCCCCAATCCCCCCCATAGACCCCCCAAAACCCCCCATAGGCCCCCCAAACCCCCCCATAGGGCACCCAGTCACCCCCAACCCCCCCCATAGACCCCCCAAACCCCCCCAATACCCCCCATAGGGCACCCAGTCACCCCTAATCCCCCCATAGACCCCCCCAGACCCCCCAATTCCCCTCACAGACCCCCCAATGCCCCCCCACAAGAGACCCAGGCCCCCCAAAACCCCCCATCGACCCCCCAAAACCCCCCATAGGCCCCCCAACCCCCCCCATAGGGCACCCAGTCACCCCTAATCCCCCCATAGACCCCTCACCCCCCCCCAATTCCCCTCACAGGCCCCCCAATCCCCCCCATAGACCCCCCAATCTCCACCATAGGTCCCCCCAATCCCCCCCCCAGAACACCCAGTCACCCCTAACACCCCCATAGACCCCCCAAACCCCCCAATTCCCCTCACAGACCCCCCAATACCCCCTCTAAGACACCCAGGACCCCCCAATCCCCCCCATAGACCCCCCAGGCCCCCCAGTCTCCCCCATAGGTCCCCCCAATCCCCCCCCAGAACACCCATAGACCCCTAATCCCCCCATAGACCCCCCAATATCCCCCAGACCCCCCCAATTCCCCTCACAGTCCACCCCAATATCCTTCTCAAGAGACCCAGCCCCCCCCAATCCCCCCCCATAGGCCCCCCAAAACCCCCCATAGGGCACCCAGTCACCCCTAATCCCCCCATAGACCCCCCCAAACCCCCCAATTCCCCTCACAGACCCCCCAATATCCCCCCCACAAGACACCCCAGGCCCCCCCAAATCCCCTACCCTCACCCCCCCGCCAAACCTTCCCTCCCCAAGATGGCGGCCCGGCCCTTCACAAGATGGCGGCGGTCGCGCCCTTCACAAGATGGCGGCGATCGAGCCACCCACCCGCCCGACCTCCTCAAAATGGCGGACAGAGGGGGGGCGTGGCAACCCCGCGCCGGCAAGGAACAACGCGGCGTTGCGCATGCGCGGAGCTCGCCCCCCCCCCCTCCCCTTCTTTCCTGCCGCGGTGCCCGCTGGGATCGTGGCGGACCCGGCGGCGACGGAAGCGGGCGCGGAGCGGCGGCGATGGTGAGGGCCGGGCCCGGGGAACCGCGAACCGGGCCGGGAGCGGGGCGGGAACCCCCCCCCCCACCCCCGGGGGAACCCCCCCACGCGGGGGAACCCCCCTCGCGCGGGGGAACCCCCTTTCCACGCGGGGAAACCCCCCCCCGGGTCCGCGCCTCCCCCCCCCCCCGGCCCCGGATCCCTCACCTCAGGGAGGCCACGCCCCTTCTCGCCTCAGCCACGCCCCCCCAGCGCCGCCGCGGTGGTCACGCCTCCCGCCGCGCTAGCCACGCCCCCTCGTACTAGCCGCGCCCCCTCCGGCGCTAACCACGCCCCCCTCCGGTGTTAGCCACGCCCTCCCCAGCGCTAACCCCGCCCCCCCGGCGCTAACCCGCCCCCTCCAGCACTAACCACGCCCTCCCCGGTGCTAACCACGCCCCCTCAGCGCTAACCCCGCCCTCCTCCAGCACTAACCACGCCCCCCTGGCACTAACCACGCCCCTCCAGCACTAACCACGCTCTCCCCGGTGCTAACCACGCCCTTCCAGCGCTAACCACGCCCCCCGGCGCTAACCACGCCCTTCCAGCGCTAACCACGCCCCCCTCCTACACTAATTATGCCCCCCGCGCTAACCACGCCTTCCCTGGCAGTAACCCCGCCCCCTCCAGCACTAACCACGCCCCTCCAGCACTAACCACGCTCTCCCCGGTGCTAACCACGCCCTTCCAGCGCTAACCACGCCCCCTCCTACACTAATTACTCCTCCTCCAGCGCTAACCACGCCCCTCCAGCTCTGACCATCCCCCAGCACTGACCACGCCCCCTCCAGTGCTAACCACACCCCTCCAGCACTGACCACGCCCTCCCTGGGACTGACCACGTCCTCCCCACCACTACCCGCGCCCCATCATTAACCACGCCCCTCCAGCGCTAGCCACGCCCCCTAGCCACCCCAGCACTAACCCACGCCCCTCCAGCACTAACCACGCCCCCTAGCCGCTCCCCAGCACTAAACCACGCCCCTCCAGCACTAACCACGCCCCCTAGCCACTCCCCCAGCACTAACCCACGCCCCTCCAGCACTAACCACGCCCCCTAGCCACTCCCCAGCACTAACCCACGCCCCTCCAGCACTAACCACGCCCCCTAGCCACTCCCCAGCACTAACCCACGCCCCTCCAGCACTAACCACGCCCCCTAGCCACTCCCCCAGCACTAACCCACGCCCCTCCAGCACTAACCACGCCCCCTAGCCACTCCCCCAGCACTAACCACGCCCCCTAGCCGGTCCCCAGCACTAAACCACGCCCCTCCAGCACTAACCACGCCCCCTAGCCACCCCCCAGCACTAACCCACGCCCCTCCAGCACTAACCACGCCCCCTAGCCGCTCCCCAGCACTAACCACGCCCCTAGCCACTCCCCAGCACTAAACCACGCCCCTCCAGCACTAACCACGCCCCCTAGCCACTCCCCAGCACTAAACCACGCCCCTCCAGCACTAATCCACGCCCCCAGCTGCTCCCCAGCACTAAACCACGCCCCTCCAGCACTAAACCACGCCCCTCCAGCAGTAACCACGCCTCCTAGCGACTCCCCAGCACTAAACCACGCCCCTCCAGCACTAACCACGCCCCCAGCTGCTCCCCAGCACTAAACCACGCCCCTCCAGCACTAACCACGCCCCCAGCTGCTCCCCAGCACTAACCACGCCCCTCCAGCACTAACCACGCCCCCAGCTGCTCCCCAGCACTAAACCACACCCCTCCAGCACTAAACCACGCCCCTCCAGGACTAACCACGCCTCCTAGCCACTCCCCAGCACTAAACCACGCCCCTCCAGCGCTAAACCACGCCCCTCCAGGACTAACCACGCCTCCTAGCCACTCCCCAGCACTAACCCACGCCCCTCCAGCACTAACCACGCCCCCCAGCTGCTCCCCAGCACTAAACCACGCCCCTCCAGCACTAAACTACGCCCCTCCAGGACTAACCACGCCTCCTAGCCACTCCCCAGCACTAAACCACGCTCCTCCAGCACTAACCACGCCCCCCAGCTGCTCCCCAGCACTAAACCACGCCCCTCCAGCACTAAACCACGCCCCTCCAGGACTAACCACGCCTCCTAGCCACTCCCCAGCACTAACCCACGCCCCTCCAGCACTAACCACGCCCCCCAGCTGCTCCCCAGCACTAACCCACGCCCCTCCAGCACCAAACCACGCCCCTCCAGCACCAAACCACGCCCCCCAGCCGCTCCCCCAGCACTCGCCCCTGCCCCCCAGCCCCCCCGCTCCCCCTTCCTCCCCCCCCCCCGCCCCCCTCCCCGGCCCCGCCCGCGACCTCTGACCCCCGGCCCTGCCCAGGACGTCTTCCTGATGATCCGGCGGCACAAGACGACCATCTTCACCGACGCCAAGGAGTCCAGCACCGTCTACGAGCTGAAGCGCATCGTGGAGGGGATCCTCAAGCGCCCGCCCGAGGAGCAGCGCCTCTACAAGGTCCGGGGGGGGCCGGGGGCCCTATAGAGGGGCCGGGGGGGGGGGGCTAGGGGGGCTGGGGGACCTATAGAGGGGACTGGGGGACATATGGGGGGGCTGGGGGACCTATAGAGGGGACTGGGGGACATATGGGGGGGCTGGGGGCCCTATAGAGGGGACTGGGGGCTGTGGGGGGTGGTCTAGGGGGGCTGGGAGACCTATAGAGGGGACTGGGGGGGGTCTATGGGGGGAGCTGGGGGGTCTGGGGGGGGGGCCTGGGGCCCTATAGAGGGGCCTGGGGGCCGTGGGGGGGGGTCTAGGGGGGCTGAGAGACCTATAGAGGGGACTGGGGGACATATAGGGGGGCTGGGGGCCCTATAGAGGGGACTGGGGGGATCTATGGGGGGAGCTGGGGGGTCTAGGGGGGTGCTGGGGGACATATGGGAGGGTCTAGGGTGTCTATGGGGGTCCTGGGGCCCTATAGAGGGGGCTGGGAGCCATGTGGGGGGGACTGGGGGACCTACAGAGGGGACTGGGGGGGTCTAGGGGGGGTCTAGGGTGTCTATGGGGGGGCTGGGGGTGCTATAGAGGGGAGGGGGGGTCTATAGAGGGTGCTGGGGTGCCTATGGGGGGGTCTGGGGGACCTATAGAGGGTCCTGGGGTGCGTATGGGGGGCCTGGGGGTCCTATGGGGTGTCCTGGGGCCCTATAGGGCAGCCTGGGGCACCTATGGGGGGTCCTGGGGGGGGACCTAGGGCCCTATAGGGCAGCCTGGGAGCCCTATAGAGGGTCCTGGGGCGCCTATGGGGGGGCCTGGGCTCTCTAGGGGGTTTAATCAGGCCCCATAGGGCAGCCTGGGGGCCCTATAGGGTGTCCTGGGGGCCCGAGAGAGGGTCTCGGGGCCCCTATGGGGCTACTTATGGGTCTGGCTGTGCCCCCAGGGAGCTGTGGGGCAGGTCTGGGGTCGCCGTGGGGCTGAGCTGACCCCCGTGGGGCTGAGCAGACCCCCGTGGGGCTAGCTGGAGTCCCTCTGGGGCTACTTATGGGTCTGGCTGTGGCCCTATGGAGTTGTGGGGCAAGTCTGGGTCCGCCGTGGGTCGCCGTGGGGCTGAGCAGACCCCTATGGGGCCAACTGGAGTCCCTATGGGGCTACTTATGGGTCTACCTGTGCCCCCAGGGAGCTGTGGGGCAGGTCTGGGTTCGCCGTGGGTCGCTGTGGGGCTGAGCAGACCCCTATGGGGCCAACTGGAGTCTACTTATGGGTCTACCTGTGCCCCTATAGAGTTGTGGGGCCAGTCTGGGTTCGCCGTGGGGCTGAGCTGACCCCCATGGGGCTAAGCTGACCCCCGTGGGGCTAGCTGGAGTCCCTCTGGGGCTACTTATGGGTCTGGCTGTGGCCCTATAGAGTTGTGGGGCCAGTCTGGGTTCGCTGTGGGGCTGAGCAGACCCCTATGGGGCCAACTGGAGTCCCTATGGGGCTACTTATGGGTCTACCTGTGCCCCCAGGGAGCTGTGGGGCAGGTGTGGGTCCGCCGTGGGTCGCTGTGGGGCTGAGCAGACCCCTATGGGGCCAACTGGAGTCTACTTATGGGTCTACCTGTGCCCTTATAGAGTTGTGGGGCCAGTCTGGGTTCGCCGTGGGGCTGAGCTGACCCCCGTGGGGCTAGCTGGAGTCCCTCTGGGGCTACTTATGGGTCTGGCTGTGCCCCCAGGGAGCTGTGGGGCAGGTGTGGGTCCGCCGTGGGTCGCCGTGGGGCTGAGCGGGGCCGCCTTCTCCTGCCCCACAGGACGACCAGCTGCTGGAGGACACCAAGACGCTGGGCGACTGCGGCTTCACCAGCCAGACCGCCCGCCCCCAGGCCCCCGCCACCGTGGGGCTGGCGCTGCGAACCGCCGGTGGGTCCTGCCCCACGGCGCCGGGAAGGTGGGGGGGGGGGGGGGAGATGGGGGTCCTGCCCCACTGCGCGCCGCCGGTGGGTGTTTGGGGGGGTCTTGGGGGGGGGTTGGGGGTCCCGGGGGAGGATTTGGGGGACTCCAGGGGGGATTTGGGGGTTCCTGGGGGGATTTGGGGTCTCCAGGCAGGATTTTGGGGTCCCGGGGGGGGGGATTTTGGGATCCCTGGGGGGGTGTTTTGGGGTCGCTGTGGGGATTTGGGGGTCTCCAGGGGGGATTTTGGGGTCCCTGGGGGGTACATTGGGATCTCTGGGGGGATTTGGGGGTCTTCAGGGGAGTAGAAGGGGCTTCTTGGGGGGATTTGGGGTCTCCAGGGGGGATTTTGGGGTCCCTGGGCGGTGTTTTGGGGTTCCCTGCAAGGATTTGGGGTTCCCTGGGGGGATTTGGGGGTGTTCAGGGGGGATTTTGGGATCCCTGGGGGGTGTTTCGGGGTCCCTGTGGGGATTTGGGGGACTCCAGGGGGGATTTTGGGGTCCCTGGGGGGATTTTGGGGGACTCCAGGGGGCATTTGGGGGTCTCTGGGGGGATTTGGGGGTCTTCAGGGGAGATATGGGGGTTCTTGGGGGGATGTGGGGTCTCCGTGGGGGATTTTGGGGTCCCTGGGGGTGTTTTGGGGTCCCTGCAGGGATTTAGGGGTCTCCAGAGGGGATTTGGGGTTCCCTGGGGGGATTTGGGGGTCCCTGGGGGTCTCCAGGGGGGATTTTGGGGTGTCTGGGGGGGTGGGATCCCTGGGGGACATTGTGGGGGCCCTGGGGGGTACCTTGGGGTCCCTGGGGGGTCCTGGGGGATATTTTGGGGTCCTGGGAGGGATTTGGGGGTCCTGAGGGGGTTTTTGGGGTCCCTGGGGGTGTTTTGGGGGTCCCTGGGGAGTGTATTGGGGTTCTGAGGGATATTTTGGGGTCCCTGGGGGTTTTTTGGGGGTCCCTGGGGGTACATTGGGGTCTCAGAAGGGGATTTTGGGGTCCCCGGGGGCCATTTGGGGACCTTGGGGTTTATTTTGGGGTCCCCGGGGGGGGCCTATTGTTCCCAAGGGCATTTCAGGATCCCGGGGCGGGGGGGGGGATTTTGGGGTCCCTGGGGGGGTGTATTGGGGGCCCTGGGGCATGTTTTGGGGTCCTGAAGGATATTGTGGGGTCCTGGGGGGGAGTTTGGGGTCCCTGGGGGGGGGCATTTTGGGGTCCCTGGGGGGATTTGGGGATCCCTGGGGGGGATTTTGGGGCGTCTGAGGGTTTTTTGGGGGTCCCTGGAGTGTATTTTGGGGGCGCTGGGGCATGTTTTGAGGTCCCAAGGGGCATTTTGGGGTCCCTGGGGGGGTTTTGGGGTCCCCCGCTGACCCCCCCGCCCCCCCCCAGAGGAGGTTTTTGAGGCGCTGCGCATCGACCCCTTCTCCAGCCCCCCCGAGCTGCCCGACGTCATGAAGCCGCAGGACTCGACCGGCGGCGCCCAGGAACCGCCCCTGCCCTGAGCACACGCGTGTCACGCGGGGGGGGGACACACACGCGTGTGACACGGCGGGGACCCGCGTGTGACCGGGGGTGGGGGGGGTTACACGTGTGACCGGGGGGGTTACACGTGTGTGGCTGGGGGGGGGATACGCGCGTGATGAGGGATACGCGCGTGACGTGGGGGGACATGCGCGTGACGTGGGGCCGCACACGCGTGTCACGGGGTCCTCGCACGCACCGCGCGGCCTCGCGGGTCGGTCACGTGTCCTCGTGTGCGTGTGGCCTCGTGCGTGTCGCGGCCTCGCACGCGCGTCGCGGGCCTCGTGTGTGGCAGCTCCGTGCGACGCCGGGCCGTGCACACGCGTGGCGGCTCCTTACATGCAACAGCCCCTCGCACACGCGTGTGTCACGGGCCTCGCGCGTGCGTCGCGGCCGCTCGCACGCGTGTCGTTCCCCCCCCCCCCCCAATAAACCTGCTCCCCCCCCCCCCACGCTACCTGTGGCTCCGCCTCCTCGTGCGAGGTCCTCGTGCAAGAGTTGGGGGGTGGGGCCGCCCCTCCCCGTGATCTCGTCCCCGCGCACACGCGTGTGCGAGGGGGTGGGTGGGTGGGGCGGGTGGGCGTGTCCCGTGTCGTGTGTGTCCTGTCCCATCCCATCCCCCCCCTCCCCGGGTGGATGTTGGGGGGTCCCAAAGGGATGGGGGCGGGCAGGGGGCGGAGTCAGAGGGGCTGGGGGCGGGGCCAGGGGTCCCGGGGGGTGGAGTCGGGGTCCTGGGGGCGGGGCCAGGGGTCCCTGGGGGGTGCTGTGGGTCCCAGCGCGGTCCCAGGGAGTTTATGCCCCACCCCGCATCGGCCACCCCCTCCCAAGCCCCACCCCCATGGACCACACCCTTCCAAGCCCCAGCCCGCATAGACCACACCTTCCCGAGCCTCACCCTGCATCGGCCACACCCTCCCAAGCCCCACCCCATGGGCCACACCCTCCCTGCACAGGCCACACCTTCCAAGCCCCCCCATCAACCATACCCTCCCAAGCCCCTCCCCACCCCGACCACACCCTCCCACGCCCCACCCGCCTCGACCACACCCTCCCAGGCCCCTCCCCGCACAGGCCACACTCTCCCGAGCCCCGCCCACACCCTCCCAAGCCCCTCCCCGCTCCGACCACACCCTCCCATGCCCCACCCCGCCTCGGCCACCCCCTCCCAGGCCCCTCCCTGCAGACCACCCCCTCCCAAGCCCCTCCCCGCACAGGCCACACCCTCCCGAGCCCCGCCCGCACCCTCCCAAGCCCCTCCCCGCTCGGACCACGCCCCCACAGACCACACCCACGCCTGCCATCGGCCTTTTATCTGTAAAACGCAGAGGAGAAAAAAACCGGGGGGGGAGGGGGGAGGAGGAGGGGGAGGAGGAGGGCGTGGCACGGCGCGGCGGGAGGGGTTGGGGCGAGAGGGCGTGGCGTGGCGAGAAGGGGCGGGGTCTGGAGAGAGTGGGCGGGGTCTGGAGAGAAGGGGGCGGGGCTCCAGGGCTATGGGGAGCTGCAAGAGAAGAAAGGGGTGAGGAGGAGGAGGAGAGAGAAAAAAAAAAAAAGGGGGGGGGCGGGGCAAGGGCGGGCCGCCCCACGGCTGCCCCACGGCTGCCCCACGGCCGCCCCACGGCCGCCCCACGGCCGCCCCACGGCCGCCCCACACCTACCGGCCACCGGCCGCCGCGGGGGCCCCGGGGAGCGGCTGCTGGGTCCTCGGCGCGGGCGGCACCCGGCGGCGCTGCGGGGGACAGGGGTCAGCCCCACGGCGCTCGCTGCCCCACGGCGTCGCCGCCCCACGCGCGCCCCCCCCCCGCCCCACACGTCCCCGTCCCCCCACCCTGCCCCACGGAGCGGGGAGAGCCGGCCCCCGCCGAGCGCGGCGTGTGTGTGTCCCCCCCCCCACGTAGCCCAGCTCGCAGCCCCATAGCGGCCCCCTGCCCCACATCCTGCTGCCAGCCCCATAGCTAGCCCCCCCTCCCAGCCCCATAGCCCCCCCCGAGCCCCACAGCCTGCCCCACATCCTGCTGCCAGCCCCATAACCAGCCCCACAGCCCCCCCTAGCCCCACATCCTACTGCCAGCCCCATAGCCAGCCCCATAGCTCCCCCCTCCCAGCCCCATAGCCCCCCCCGAGCCCCACAGCCTGCCCCACATCCTGCTGCCAGCCCCATAACCAGCCCCACAGCCCCCCCCTCCCAGCCCCACATCTTCCTCCCAGCCCCACAGCCCCCCCCCCCTTCAGACCCCCGCCGCCTGCCCCACATCTTGCTGCCAGCCCCACACCCCACTGAGGGCCCTCTGCCCCCCAAGTGGGCCGTGCGCCCCCCAAGTGGCTGCAATGCCCCCCCGCCCGCCAGCCCCACTGCTCTGCCCCCCAAGTGATCCAACCCCCCCCCAGCCCCACGGCCCTGCCCCATAACGAGCGCGGCGCCTGCCCCCCAAACGAGCACGGCGTCTGCCCCGTAAGTTCCTCAAAACGAACGTCTGCCCCCCCCCCCCCCCCCCAATTAAAACCAGCCTAACGAACGAACGCGGCGCGCCCCATAGATCTGCCCCCCAAGCGGGCGTGACGCGCGCCCCATAAGTCAGCCCCGCCCCCCCCCAAATCGGGGATTAACTCAAACCCTATGGGCCCCATAGATCTGCGTCGTCGTCCCCCCCCCCCAAGTGATAACGACATTCGCCCCACGGATCTGCCCCCCAAGTGGGCACCCGCCCCACGGATCCGCCCCCCAAGTGGGGCACAACTCACCCCACGGATCCGCCCCCCCCCCCCCAAACGATAACGACATTCATCTGCCCCACGGCTCCGCCCCCCAAGCGATCACCAGCCCCACGGCTCCACCCCCCCCCCCAAGCGGGCACGACTCACCCCACGGATCTCTTCCCCCCCCCCCCCCCAAAAAAAAAAAAAAAAAAACAAACCCCCCAAAAAAAAAAGCGCTAACAACGCTCGCTCCGCCCCGCCCCGCCCGGACATGCCCCGCCCCACGGCCCCGCCCCACGGCGCTGCCCCACGGCTCCTCACCTCCGCCAGTCCCGTGGTGGTGACGGTGGCGACGGCGGGACGGGGTTTTTTTTTTTGTTTGTTTGTTTTTTTGGGGGGGGGGACACGCGCACACACACACGACACACGGACGCGGGCGGCGACTCCGCCGCCGGGGCGTGGCGGGGCGTGGCGCGGGGCCGCTACGGGGCGGGGGACACCCAGGACCCCCACGTGACCCCCCCACCTCCGGCCACCGTCCCCGAGGAAGCCCAAGCGGCCTCTTGGCCGACGTCCCCCCACGCCCCGCTGCCCGCCCCTCCGTACTGGGCCCCAGCGGCCGCCGCGTACTGGGAGGCCTCCGCCCCCGCCCCTCCCGCCGCCGCCGCCGCCGCCGCGTACTGGGCGGCGCCGGCGGCGTACTGGGCGGCGCTGGAGGCGTACTGGGCGGCCGCCGCCTCCCCGCCTCCGGCGGCGGCGCCGGCGGCGGCGGCGTACTGGGTGACCTCGGTTCCCTGGGTGGCGTACTGGGAAGCGGCCAGCTGGGCGGCGCCGGCGTACTGGGCGTACTGGGCGGCGGCCGCCCCGCCCGTCCCCGCCCCGTACTGGGAGCCGGCGGCGACGGCGTACTGGTTGGCGGCGGCGTACTGGTACTGAGCCCCGTTCACGCCGCCGCCGCCGCCGCCGTACTGGGCGACGCCGTTGTTGTACTGGGCGGCGTACTGGGCCCCGCCCATGCCGTACTGCGCCCCGCCCGCGGCGTACTGCGCCCCGCCCGCGGCGTACTGCGCCCCGCCCATCCCGTACTGGGCGCCGTACTGGGCCGCCCCCATCCCGTACTGGGCCATCCGCGACGCCATGGCGGGAGTGATGGCGAAGGGGGAGGGGGCCCGCGGCGGGGTCCCGCCCCCCGCCCCGCCCCGGTGGTGGTGGTGGTGGTAGCAGCACCCCGCCCCGCCGTTTCCCGCCACGCGGTGAAGGCAACCGCCCAATCGGCCGCCGCCGCCGCAGCCCAACCCTCCGTTACCGTGGAAACGGTGGAGGCAGGAGCCCAGGCGTCCGGGACACCCCATCCCCACGTTACCCTGGAAACGATGGAGGCAGGCACCCAATCGGGCGGGCGGGAAGGCGCAGAGCCCGCCCCCCACCCCGCCCCCTCGCAGGAAGGGGGACCCGGGGGGCCGGGGGTAACAGCCGCCCCCCCCCGTCCGCCCCGGGGTGGCCAAAAAGGGGGTGGCGGGGCGGGGGAAGGCCCCTCCCCCGCCGCCCCGCCCCCCCAGCAGGGGGAAGGGCCCTCGCGGGGACCCCCCCGCCCCGCCCCGCCCGGGGGCGAGGGAGAGGAGGGAGCCGGGGGGGCGGGAGGAAGGCCGCGGCCCCGCCCGGGCGGGGGTCAGGGCGAGGAGGGAGCCGGGGGGGCGAGGGAGGCTCGCCCCCGGCTTGGGGGTGGCCAGGGATAAGAGGGGGGGGCGGGGGGGGTCGCTCTCGGCCGCCGGCGGCGGCGCGGCGGCGGCGGCGGCGGGGGCCGGGGGCGTGGCGGGCGTGGCGGGGGCGGGGGGAGGGGATTTGGGGTCGCCCGTGGGGGTTTGGGGAGGGGGAGGGGGGTCGGGGGGGGCGGCGGCGGCGGCGGCGGCGGCGGCGACGCCGGGGGGGGGCTCCATGTACCGTGTGCCGTGGGGCGAGGTTTTCCCAGCGGTGACGGCGGCGGCGGCGGCGGCGGGAGCCGGAGCCGCCGAGGCGGCCGAGGAGGAGGAGGAGGAGGAGGAGGAAGAGGAGGAAGAGGAGGAGGAGGAGGAGGAGGAGGAGGAAGAAGAGGAGGAGGAGGAGGAGGAAGAAGAGGAGGAGGAGGAGGAGGAGGAGGAGGAGGAGGAGGAGGAGGAGGACGAGGAGGAGGAGGAGGACGAGGAGGAAGAGCTGCTGGAGCTGCGGCGTTTGCGGCGGGTGACGACGGGGCTGCGGCCCTCCCGGGATTCGGCCGGCGCCGGCGCGGCAGGGGTCGGCGCCGGCGCGGTGACGTCGGCGGCGGCGGCGGTCGGGGACCTGCGGGGAGAAGAGGGGGTGAGGGTAAATGACGCCCCAACGGGACGCGGGGCAAGAGGCGCGACGGCCCAGGGACACGGCGCAGAAGTTTGGGGAACCCCGGGGGACGTGGGACGGGACAAGTGACGTCCGTGGGGACGTGGGACGGGATAAGTGACATCTAGGGGGACGTGGGATGGGATAAGTGACGTCCACGGGGACGTGGGACAAGAGAAACGACGTCCACGGGGACGTGGGACGGGATAAGTGACATCTGTGGGGACGTGGGACAGGATAAGTGACACCCACGGGGACGTGGGACGGGATAAGTGACATCCACGGGGACGTGGGACGGGATAAGTGACATCCACGGGGACGTGGGATGGGATAAGTGACGTCCACGGGGACGTGGGACGGGATAAGTGACATCCACGGGGATGTGGGACGGGACAAGTGACGTCCGTGGGGACGTGCGACGGGATAAGTGACATCCAGGGGGACGTGGGACGGGATAAGTGACGTCCGTGGGGACGTGGGACGGGATAAGTGACATCCACGGGGACGTGGGATAGGATAAGTGACATCTGTGGGGACGTGGGACGGGATAAGTGACGTCCACGGGGACGTGGGACAAGAGAAATGACATCCACGGGGACGTGGGACGGGATAAGTGACATCTGTGGGGACGTGGGACAGGATAAGTGACATCCACGGGGACGTGGGATGGGATAAGTGACATCTGTGGGGACGTGGGACGGGATAAGTGACGTCCACGGGGACGTGGGACAAGAGAAATGACATCCACGGGGACACGGGACAGGATAAGTGACACCCACGGGGACGTGGGACGGGATAAGTGACATCCACGGGGACACGGGACAGGATAAGTGACATCCACAGGGACACGGGACAAGACAAGTGACATCCACGGGGACGTGGGACACAATAAGTGACATCCACGGGGATGTGGGACGGGATAAGTGACATCCACAGGGACGCAGGGCAGTATAAGTGACATCCATGGGGATGTGGGATGGGTTAAGTGACATCCACGGGGACGTGGGACAAGAGAAATGACATCCACAGGGACGTGGGACAAGATAAGGGACATCCACAGGGACGTGGGACGGGATAAGTGACATCCACGGGGACGTGGGACGGGATAAGTGACATCCACGGGGACATGGGACAGGCTAAGTGACATCCACGGGGACGTGGGACAGGATAAGTGACATCCACGGGGACGTGGGACGGGAGGAATGACTCCCTACGGACACGTCACCCTGGCAGAAGGAACCCCAGGGGACGTGGGACAAGGAGAGCAGCACCCCAAAGGATGTGGCACCCCAGGAAGGGAACCCTTGGGGGCACAGGAGAAGAGAAACGTCACCCCAGGAGACGTGGGACGGGAAAAATAACGCCCCAGGGGACGTGGGACAAGAGAAATGACACCCCAAAAGGATGTGGGACAAGAGGAACGTCACCCCAAGGACGTGGGACGGGATAAATGTCACCCCAGGGGACACAAGACGAGGACAGCGGCACCCCAAAGGGACGTGGGACCCCACGGGGGGAACCCCAGGGGATGTGGGACGAAGTAAATGACACCCCAGGGGACACGGGACAAGAGGAATGTCACCCCAGTGGACGTGGGACAAGAGGAACGTCACCCCAAGGACACGGGACGGGATAAATGTCACCCCAGCGGACGCGGGACAAGAGAAATGTCACCCCAGGGGACACGGGACGAGGACAGCGGCACCCCGAAGGGACGTGGGACCCCCCGTGGGACACGAGCGACACCCCGTGGGACGCGTGTCCCCCCCCGGAAAGGAACCCTCGGGGACAAGGGACGGGACGAACGCGAGCCCCCCCCGGGGGTGACAGCGCGGGAAGAGGGGACGCGCCGTGGGCTCACCCTGCGGGGCCGGCGTCAGGCGGGGGGGCCGGCGAGGGGGGGCCGGATTCGGAGGAGCTGGAACTGGAGTCGGAGTCCGAGGAGGAAGAGGAGGAGGAGGAGGAGGAGGAGGAGGAAGACGAGGAGGAGGAGGAGGAGGAGGAGGAGGAGGAGGAAGAGGAGCTCCGCTTCTCCTGGCCGGGCGGCGGGACGGCGGCGCTGGTGTCCATGGGGGAGACGGCGACGCTGGCGGCACTGGTGGTACTGGGAGCGCTGGCGGCGGCGGGAGCGATGGTACTGGAGTCCGCGGGCAGGCCGGTGACGGCGGCGGTACTGGTGACGACACTGGTGTCTGGGACGGTCCTGGTGACGCTGGTGGTACTGGGGACGCTGGTGTCTGTGGTGTCCCTGGCGGCCCTGGTGACACTGGTGATACTGGCGTCCGTGGTGGTCCTGGCGGCGACACTGGTAGCACTGGCGGCGATGCTGGTAGCACTGGTGGTGACACTGGTAGCACTGGCGGCGACGCTGGTAGCACTGGTGGTGACACTGGTAGCACTGGCAGCGACGCTGGCGTCCGTGGGAGTCCCTGGTGACACTGGTAGCACTGGTGACACTGACAGCACTGGTGACACCGGTGTCCATAGCGTCTGCGGCAGCCCTGGTGACACTGGTAGCACTGGTTATACTGGTGTCCATGGCATCTGTGGCACCTCTGGTGACACTGGTAGCACTGGTTATACTGGTGTCCATAGCGTCTGTGGCAGCCCTAGTGACACTGGTAGCACTGGTTATACTGGTGTCCATGGTGTCCGTGGCAGCTCTGGTGACACTGGTAGCACTGGTTATACTGGTGCCCACGGCGTCCGTGGCAGCTCTGGTGACACTGGTAGCAGTGGCGACACTGGCAGGCCTGGTGACACTGGTGACGGGGCACTGGTGACCGTGGCAGTCCTGGTGACACTGGTGTCCATGGTGGCCCTGGTGACACTGGTAGCACTGGTGACACTGGTGTCCATAGCAACCCTGGTGACACTGGGAGCACTGGTGTCCATAGCAACCCTGGTGACACTGGGAGCACTGGTGACACTGGTGTCCATAGCAACCCTGGTGACACTGGGAGCACTGGTGTCCATAGCAACCCTGGTGACACTGGGAGCACTGGTGACACTGGGAGCACTGCTGTCCATAGCAACCCTGGTGACACTGGGAGCACTGGTGACACTGGTAGCACTGCTGTCCATAGCAACCCTGGTGACACTGGGAGCACTGGTGACACTGGTGTCCATGGGAGCCCTACTGACACTGGGAGCACTGGTGACTCCGACATCCCTGGGAGCGACGGCGGCACTGGTGGCACTGGTGACACTGGAGTCCACGGCAGCCCTGGTGACACCGACGTCCCTGGGAGCGACGGCGCTACTGGTGGCACTGGTGACACTGGTGCCCGCGGCGCTGGCGTCCCTGGCGGCCACGGTGGCGACGGGAACACCGCTGC
Source organism: Necrosyrtes monachus (assembly GCA_037953605.1). Classification (NCBI taxonomy): domain Eukaryota; kingdom Metazoa; phylum Chordata; class Aves; order Accipitriformes; family Accipitridae; genus Necrosyrtes; species Necrosyrtes monachus. The sequence continues at coordinate 68,161 of JAZGTQ010000310.1, forward strand.
CGACGGTGACGCCGCGCGCGACGGCGACGCTGCCGCTGTCCGCGTTGGCGCTGGTGACACTGGTGACGCCGGCGGCGGCGGACTTGTTGACGACATCCGTGACGGCGGTGACGCCGGCGGCGGGAGCGCCGATGGCAACGGTGCCGGTGACGTCCGCGGCGGCGACGACGACGTGCTTGGTGGCCGCGGCGGTGGCGGCACCCGCGCCGGCAACGCTCACGGTGCCCGCGGTGGCCTTGGCGGCAGCAGCCGCGGCGGTGACAGCCGTGGGGACAACGGGGGCCTTGGCGGTGACGGCGGTGGCACCGGTGGCGGCGCCCGTGGTGACCTTGGCGTCCGCGGCGGCCTTGGTGGCGGCGGCATCGACGGTGGCCTTCACGGCGGCACCCACGGCACTGGTGTCCACGGCGGCCTTGGTAGCGGCGCCGATGGTGACAGCGGTAGCCGTGACGGCGGCACCGACGGTGGCCTTGGTGGCAGCGCCTACGGCGGCGGCGCCGGTGACGGTGTCCACAGCGGCCTTGGCGGCGGCGGCGCCCACGGTGGCCTTGGTGGCCGGACTTACAGCGGCCGTGGTGACAGCGGCGGCGGCGTTAGCGCCCGCGGCGGCACCGCCAGCCGCTGGCTCCACCTTGGGAATCTCCCGCCCCGGTGCTGCCGTGCCGGGAGCTGCCGTCGGCGCTGCCGGCTGCTCGGGCACCATCTTCTCCAGGACGGGCGGCGACACGGGGTGACCGCGCTCTTCCTCGCGGCGCGGGGCGCCGGCGGGCTCGGTGGCCCGGCTGAGCCGCGGCGGCGACGGGCCGCGCGGTTTCTCGGCGGGCTCCGGCGGCCGCGCGGCGACGGCGAGGCTCGGCGGCTCCGCTTTGGGCGGCGGCAGCGGTTTGGGGACGGGCAGCAGCCGGGGGACGGGTTTGGCGTGGACGGGCGGCGGCAGCGCCGAGGCGGCGACGGGCGAGGAGGGCAGGCTGAGGCGCGAGGCCGGCAGCAGCTTCGCCGGCGCGCCGAGGGTGCGGAGCCCGGCGGCGAGCGCCCGCGGCAGGCCCGGCGGCGGCGGCGGCGGGGTGCCCAGTTTGCCGGCGGCGGTCGGCACGGCTCGGGGCGGCGCCGGCTTCGACAGGCTCGGGGCGGCCGGCGACAGCAATTGCGCCGGCGATCTGGTGACGCTCGGCACGGCCGCTGAGACGGGTTTCGCCTCACTGGGCGGCGCCGGTTTGGCGACGCTGGCTTGCGGCACAGCCACCGCCGGTCTCGCCTCGCTGGGCGTCAGCTTGGGGGCGAGCGGTTGCGCCGGCAGCACCGGCTTGGTCTCGACGCCCGGCGACGGCTTGGCGATGCTCTGGCTCGGCGGCGGCGTCACCACCGGCATGGCTTTGGGGAGGCTCGGCGACGCCGGCGGCGCCGGTCTGGCCTCGCCAGCCGGTTTCAGGGGCTGCAGTGGAACCCCCACTCTCGGCTCCACCACCGGCATGGCTTTGGGCAGTCCGGTCAGCGGCGGCGGCGGCGTTGCCGGCGGCTTCACGGGGCTCTGCTGCGCCGGCGGCGGCGGCGTCACCGGTTTGACAGCAGCGGCCGCTTTCGGGACGTTCTGCTGGGTCGCTTGCGCCGGCGGCGTCACCGGTTTTGCCTCGGGAAGTCCCGGTTTGGGCGGCGGCGGCGGCGGCGGCACTGCTGGTCTCGCCTCGGCGGCTGCCGCCGCCGTTTTGCCCAGGTTCTGCTGCGGCACCGGCACGGCGGCCGGTGGTTTGGCGAGGCTCGGTTGAGGCGAAGGCGCCGGTTTCGCCTCGGCTGGGGGCGCCGGTTTGGCGCCGGCGGGCTGTGCCGCGGTCGCCGGCTTGACCTCGGGTTGGGGCGGCGCTTTGGCGCCGGCGGGCTGCGCCGCGGTGGCCGGCTTCGGCTCGCTAGCGGGTGCCGGCTTGACGGCGCTCGCCGCCTCGGCGGCCGGCGCCGCTTTGGTGACGCTCGGCGCGGCCGGCGTCGCCGCCTTCGCCTCGGCGGCCGCTTTGCTGACGTTCGGCGTGGCCGGCGCCGCTGCCGCCGCCTTCGCCTCGGCGGCCACCGCCTTGGCGGGACCCGGCGTCGCCGGCGTCGCCGCCGCCTCGGTGCCGGGAGGCGCCGGCTGCGGGGGGAGCGGCTGCGCCCCGCCGATCGGCACCCACTTGGGGGCGGCCGGCTTGGCCTCGGTGCCGGGGGCCGCCGCTGCCGCTGCCGCCGCCTTGGCTAAGTTTGGCGGCGGCTGTGGCGCCGCTGGGTGCAGCTCGGCGATGGGCACCCATTTGGGGCGGGCGGGGGGTGCCGGGAGGGCGGGGGGGGGCGGGGAGGGGGCTTTGGTTTTGGGGGGCGAGGGGGAGGGGCTGGGGCTCTTGGCTTTGCGGGCGCCGGCGGCGGGGGAGGCGGTGGAGCTGCGGCGGCGGCGGCGGGAGGGGGAGCGGGAGGAGGCCCGCGCCCGTTTTTTGGGGCGGGGGGAGGAGAGGGAGCGGCTGCGCCGCCCCCCGCGCCGGGATTTGCCGGAAGAATCGGAGCGGCTGCGGCGGCCCGGCCCGCGGCCGCGGCGCCGCCGGTCGGGCGAGGAAAGGGACCGGCTGCGGCGCGCCGGCGTGGAGCCCGAGCGGCCGCGCCGAGGGGTGCGGGAGCGCGAGCGGCCGCCGCGCCGCCCCGCCGAGCGGGAGCGGCGTCGCGCCGGCGAGCGGGAGCGGCGCCGCGCCGGCGAGCGGGAGCGGCGCCGGGCGGGCGAGCGGGAGCGGGAGCGGCGTCGCGCCGGCGAGCGGGAGCGGGAGCGGCCCCAGCGCCCGCCGGCGCGGCCGCGGGACCAGGCGCGGCCGCGAGGGGAGCGGGAGCGGGAGCGGGCGCGCCGGGCCGGCGAGCGGGATTTGTTGCGGCGCGGCGGGGTGCGGGAGCGGGAGCGGGGGGGCCACCGGATGGGGCTGGTGGAGTTGGGGCGCCAGAGCGGGGTGCGGGAACGGGAGCGGGCGCGCCGCGGCGGGGTGCGGGAGCGGGAGCGGCCGCGCCGGCGGCTGCGGGAGCGGTTGCGCCGCGGCGGGGTGCGGGAGCGGGCGCGCCGGACGGGGCTGCGGGAGCGGGAGCGGGCGCCGCGCCGGCTCCCGCCGGTGCCGGGGGGGCTGCGGGAGCGGGAGCGGTCGCGCCGAGGGCGGGAGCGTTTCGGCGGGGTGGGGGAGCGCTCGCGGCGCGGCGGGGGCGCCGGCGGGGCCGGCGGGGTTTTGGGGCGCCGGGGGGGTTCCGGCGAGGGGCTGGAAGCGGCGCGGCGAACCGGCGGCGGCGGCGAGGGGGAGGAGGGTCGGGCGACGCCGGGCGAAGCGGCGGCGACCGGCGGCGGCGGCGAGGCGGCGGGAGACGGCTCGGTGGCGGCGGCGGCTGGGGGGGCTCGGCGAGGCGGGGGGGCTCGGCCGGCGCCGGGGGGCTCACGGGCGGCGCCGGTTGGGGCTCCTCGGCGGGTGCCGGCGGCGACGCCGGGGGCTGCTGCGGCTCCGGCTCCGGCGTTCCCTGGTTAGGGGAGGGTGTGCGTGAGATTTTTTTTTTTTTTTTTTTGGGGGGGGGCGCAAAAGGGAAAAAAAAACCAAACAAAAAAAAAAAACAAAAAAAGGGAGGGTGGGGGCCCCCCCCGGCCAGCCCCCCGGCCCCGCCCCGGGGCTCACCTCCGGTGCGGCGGCGCCGAGGCCCGGTTGCGCCGGCGCCGGTTCTTCCTTCTCTCGGCGGGTCGCGGGGGTCGGGGGCTTCGGGGCGGTGGCGCTGCGGGACCTGCGGCGGCGGGGGGGGGGGGTTGTGGGGGGCGGTTTTTTTTGGGGGGGGGGGGGGGGTTCGGGGAGGGGTTTTGGGGGTTTTTTTTTCGGTACTTACCGGCTGCGGGAGGAGGCGGAGGAGGAGGAGGAGGCGGCGGGGGAGGAAGAGCGCTCTTCGCGGCGGCTTTTCTGCGAGGCCGATTCGCTGGTGGATCTGGGGGGGGGGCGAGGGGGGGCGGTGTGAGAGAGGACGCCGGTTTTGGGGGGAGCAACGGCGGTTTTGGGGGGGGGGGGGGTGGGGGCTCACCTCTTCCGCTTCTTCTCTTTGGCCTTGTGCTTGCTCTTAGGGCTGGGAGACCTGGTTGGAGGGGCGATGATGTCATCAGTGAGGTCACGGCGCGAGGCGCTGACGCGCGTGCGCGCCCGCCCCCCCCCCAAAAAAGATTCTCGCCCGCCCCCCCCCCCCCCGCCACTCACCGGTGCTTCCGCTTCTTGGCCTCCGATTCCGACCTGGAAAAAAAAGGGGGGAGAAAAGAAAATGGGGGAGGTGAGGGAGGGGCGGCCACGCCCCGCGGCGGCCACGCCCCGTGGCGACCACGCCCCGCGGCGACCACGCCCCACCTGTGCTTCTTCTTCTTGGAGCTCTTCTTCCTCTCGCCGGAGCGGCTCGCCGACCTGCCGGGATATCGGGGTGCTGAGGACCGGGGTGCACGGGCCCCGCCCTCGACCCCCAAACCCCCCCAATCTCCCCCAAACCACGGCCCAAACCCCCAAAACCCCTGAAATTGCCCCCAAACCTGCCCCCTGAACCCCAAAACCCCCCTCAAGCTCCCCAAAGCTACCCCCTGAACCCCCAAATCTCCCCCAAACCACCCCCTGAACCCCAAAACCTCCCCCAACCCCCCCCAAATCTCCCCAAACCACCCCTAGAACCCCAAAACGCCCTAAATCTCCCCCAAACCACACCCTGAACCCCCAAAACCCCTGAAATTGCCCCCAAACCTGCCCCCTGAACCCCAACCCTCCCTAAATCTCCCCAAAACCACCCCCTGAACCCCAAATCTCTCCAAAACCACCCCGAGCCCCAAAACCCTCCTAAATCTCCCCAAACCCAACCCCCTGAAACCCCAAACCACCCTAAATCTCCCCCAAACCACCCCCTGAACCCCAAAACCTCCCCCAAACCTCCCTAAATCTCCTCTAGAACACCCCATGAAGCCCCAAACCCCCTAAATCTCCCCCAAACCATCCCCTGCACCCCAAAACCTCCCCAAAACCCCCCTAAATCTCCCCAAAACCACCCCCTGAACCTCAAATCTCTCCAAAACCACCCCCCGAGCCCCAAAACCCTCCTAAATCTCCCCAAACCCACCCCCCTGAAATCCCAAACCACCCTAAATCTCCCCAAAACCACTCCCTGAACCCCAAATCTCTCCAAAAGCACCCCCCCAAACTCCAAAACCCTCCTAAATCTCCCCAAACCCCCCCACCCCCAAAACCCCCTAAATCTCCCCAAAAATCACTCTCTGAACCCCAAAACCTCCCCCAAACCTTCCTAAGTCTCCTCCAAAACACCCCATGAAGCCCCAAACCCGCTAAATCTCCCCAAAACGACCCCCTGAATCCCCAACCCCCCTAAATCTCCCCAAACCCACCCCCCTGAACCCCCAAACCCGCTAAATCTCCCCAAACCCACCCCCCTGAACCCCCAAACCCCCTAAATCTCCCCCAAACCACCCCGAACCTCAAATCTCTCCAAAACCACCTCCCGAACCCCAAAACCCTCCTAAATCTCCCCAAACCCATGCCCCTGAACCCCCAACCCCCCTAAATCTCCCCAAACCCACCCCCCTGAACCCCCAAACCCGCTAAATCTCCCCAAACCCACCCCCCTCAACCTCAAAACCCCCTAAATCTCCCCCAGAACACCCCATGAAGCCCCAAACCCCCTAAATCTCCCCCAAACCCACCCCCTGAACCCCAAACCCCTCCTAAATCTCCCCAAACCCACCCCCCTGAACCCCTAAACCCCCTAAATCTCCCCCAAACCACCCCGAACCTCAAATCTCTCCAAAACCACCTCCCGAACCCCAAAACCCTCCTAAATCTCCCCAAACCCATGCCCCTGAACCCCCAACCCCCCTAAATCTCCCCAAAACCACTCCCTGAACCCCAAATCTCCCCCAAACCACCCCCTGAACCCCAAAGCCTCCCTGAAACCTCCCTAAATCTCCTCCAAAACACCCCATGAAGCCCCAAACCCCCTAAATCTCCCCCAAACCCCCCCCTGCACCCCAAAACCCCCCTAAATCTCCCCCAAACCCCCCCTGCACCCCAAAACCCCCCCAAAACCCCCCTAAATCTCCCCCAAACCACTCCCTGACCCCCCCAAACCCCCTAAATCTCCCCAAACCCCCCCCACCTGCCCCGGTCCTTCTTCTTCTTCTTCTTCTTCTGCTTGGGCGACGGCGAGCGAGAGCTGGACGACTCCCGCACCGCGCTGGCGAAGAGAGCGGGGGGGGACACAAAATAAGGGGGGGGGGGGGCGTCAGCAAAGGTTTTGGGGTGTCCCTTCCCCTTCCCTGCACCCCAAAATACAGCGGGGGGTACCTGGGGGGTTTGGGGGGCTCCGGGGGCGGTTCTTTAGGCCGGCGGTTGGGATCGAACGAGCTGCCGTCCACGTAAGTGTCGCTGATACCGAAAGCCGCCCGGAGCCGCTCGTTTTTCTTCTCGTTAGCTTCCGCCAGCTGATGGGTCTCTGTTACCCTGCTCGTTAACGGGGAAAGGGGCTCGTTAGGGGGGTCGTTAATGAGGTCGGGGGGGCGTTAAAGGTTTTTTGGGGGGCCTTACGTGGGTTTCTGGTCGGGCGGCTCGCCCAGCGCCACGTCCTTCTCCAGCAGCATCATGCGGAAGGTGGCCACCTTCTCCTGGATCTCCCCCTCGGCGTAGCTGCGGGGGGGGGAAAGGGGTGAATTGGGGGGGCCCCCCCGGTTTTTGGGGAGTGGGGAGGGGGGTTAGAGGGGGCAGGGGGCTTTTGGGGGGGGCGCAGGGGGGAGTTCGGGGGATCCGGGGGGGGGTTCGGGAGTCTTTTGGGGGAAGTTTTGGGGATCTGGGGGGGGGCACAGGGGGGAGTTTTGGGCATTGGGGGGGGTTTGGGGGAGATCTGGGGGTCTTTTTGGGGGCACAAAGGGGCGTTTTGGGGATCCAGTGTCCTTTGGGGGGGCACAGGGGGGAGTTTTGGGGATCCGGGGGAGCACAGCGGGAGTTTTGGGGATCCAGAGGTTTTTTCAGGGGCCACAGGGGGAAGTTTTGGGAATCCGGGGGGGTTTGGGGGGGCACAGGGGGAGTTTTGAGGATCCAGAGGTTTTTTGGGGGGGGGGGCCACAGGGGAAAGTTTTGGGAATCCGGGGAGGTTCTGGGGGGGCACAGGGGGAGTTTTCAGGATCCGGGGTCTTTTGGGGGGAGTTTTGGGGTGTGCAGGGTGGTTTGGGGGGATCTGGGGGGGGTGGCGGGTTGGGAGCAGAGGGGCGGGTTTTTGGGGGGGCTCACCCGATCCTCCAGCACCCCAAAGAGCTCCAGGCAGCCGGGGGGGGGGGGTTTGTGGCCGCAGGGGGTCAGGTTTTTTTGGCACAGGCGGGATTTTGGGGGGGTCAGGGGGTGGGTTTTGGGGCTACAAGGGTCGTTTTTGGGGTCAGGGGGTGGGTTTTGGGGCTACAAGGGTGGGTTTGGGTGTCAGGGGGTGGGTTTTGGGGCTACAAGGGTCGTTTTTGGGGTCAGGGGGTGGGTTTTGGGGCTACAAGGGTCGTTTCTGGGGTCAGGGCGTGGGTTTTGGGGTCACAAGGGTCGTTTCTGGGGTCAGGGGGTGGGTTTTGGGGCTACAAGGGTCGTTTCTGGGGTCAGGGCGTGGGTTTTGGGGCTACGAGGGTGGGTTTTGGGGCCAGGGGGTGGGTTTTGGGGGTTCGGGGGCGAGTTTTGGGGGGGCTTACCCGTTCCTCCATCACCTCAAAGAGCTCCAGGCAGCCGGGGGGACGTTTGGGGCCGCTGGGGGTCGGTTTTTGGGCACAGGCGGGTTTTTGGGGGAGGGGTCAGAGAGCGGGTTTGGGACTTCGGGGGTGGGTTTTGGGGTTCGGGGCGGGTTTTTTTTTTTCGGGGGGGGGGGGTGTGCGGGGGCTCACCCTTGTTCCTCCATCAGCTCGGAGAGCTCCAGGCATTTCAGCTCCACCTTCCTCTTGCGCTGGTGGTCCAGGATCTCGGGGTTGGGTTTCTTGGCCAGGCTGGCCTCCAGCCTGCGCAGCTCCTCTTCGCCCGGGGGGGGTTCCCCGCCCCCGGCCCCCCCCCGCTGCTCCTTCTTGTGCCGCAGGGCCGAGAGGTTGCGCTGGACGTAGCCGTTGGTGCCGCTGCCCCGCGGCGTCGGCAACCCGATCCCATTGTACATGGCGGGCGCCGCGCTGCCAACCCCTGCGGGGGGGCCTGCTGTCAGGGACCCCCCCGCCCCCCCCCCCTTCCCCTAGCCCCTCTCTGCACCCCCTTTCTCCCCCCACCCCTTTATTGCGCCCCGCTTCCCTGCGCCCCGTTCCCCCCCCCTTACTGCACCCCCTTTTCCCCCCCACCCCCTTCCCCCTGCACCCCCTTCCCCCCCTCCAGACTCCCCCCAAAACTCCTCGCCCCCTCCAGACTCCCCCCAAAACTCCTCGCCCCCTCCCTGCCTTCCCCCCGCACCCCCAAAACCCCTCGCCCCCCCCCCAAAAACCCCTCTGGACCTCCCTGGCCCCCCCCAAACCCCCTGTGTGTCCCCAAAAACCCCTCGGCACCCCCCCCAAAGCCCCTGTGTGTCCCCAAAAACCCCTCTGCACCTCCCCAAACCCCCCTCCACCTCCTCTCTGCCCCCTTTTTCCCCTCAAACACCCCCAAACCTTCCCCCCTTCCCCCTTTTTCCCCTCAAACACCCCCAAACCTTCCCCCCTTCCCCCTTTTTCCCCTCACACCCCCAAACCTTCCCCCCTTTTTCCCCTCAAACACCCCCAAACCTTCCCCCCTTTCCCCCTTTTTCCCCTCAAACACCCCCAAACCTTCCCCCCTTTTCCCCCCTTACCCCCTTTTTCCCCTTGTTCCCCCCTTTTTCCCCCTTGACCCTCCCACCCCTTTCCCCCTTTTCCTCCCATTTTTCCCCCCTCACCCCCATTTTTCCCCCATCCTACCTCTTTTCTCCTCAAAACTCCTCTCTTCACGCCCCCCAACCCCCCCGTGCACCCCACTTCCCCCCTTAAACCCACTCCGACCCCCCCAAAAAAGGCTTTTTTTCCTCAAAAGTGCCCCCAAACCCGCTCTCCCCCCTTTTCCCCCTCGCACCCCCCAAACCCCACTTTTTCCCCTCAAGACTCCCCCCAAAACCTCCCTTTTTTCCCTCACAGCCTCCCCAAAAGCCCACTTTTTCCTCTCAAAACCCCACTTTTCCCCCTCACAAAACTCCTTTCCCCCTTAAAACTCACCCCAAACCCCCACTTTTCCCCTCACGCCCCCCCAAAAGTCCACTTTTCCCTCACAAACCCCCACTTTTTCCCCTCACAAACCCCTCCCACCTCCTTTCCCCCCCAAACCCCTCTTCTACTTCCTCACAAAACCCCTTTTCCCCTCACAAAACCCCCCTTTTCCCCTCACAAAAACCCCCTTTTCCTCTCCTGACCCCCCCGAAGCCGCCATTTCCCCTCACGCCCCCAGATGCCCCCTCTTTCCCCCTCAACCCCCCAAACCACCTTTTTCCCCCAAACCACCCCTTTTCCCCTCAAAACACCCCTTTATGCCCCACAAACTCCCTTTTTCTCCTCACAAACTCTCCTTTTTCTCCTAAAACCCCCTTTTCCCCCTAAAACCCCCTTTTTTTCTCCTAAAACACCCCTTTTTCCCCTCAAAACACCCCTTTTTCCCTCAAAACACCCCTTTTTCCCCTCAAAACACCCCTTTTTTACCTCACAAAACCCCCTTTTCCCTCTCAAAACACCTTTTTCCCCCAAACTCCCCTTCCCCCCAAACCCCATCTTTTTCCCCCTCAAAAACCCTTTTTCCCCCTCAAAAACCCTTTTCCCCCCTCAAAAACCCTTTTCCCCCCTCAAAAACCCTTTTCCCCCCTCAAAAACCCTTTCCCCCCCTCAAAAACCCTTTCCCCCCCTCAAAAACCCTTTCCCCCCCTCAAAAACCCTCTTTTTCCCCTCAAATCACCCCCTTTTTCCTCTCAAAAATCATTTTTTCCCTCACAAATCCCCTTTCCCCCCTCAAAACCCCTTTCGCCCCGCAAAACACCCCTTTTTCCTCCCAAAACCCTCTTTTCCCCTCAAAACCCCCTTCCCCCCAAACTCCCTTTTTCCCCTCACAAGCCCCCTTTTTCTCCTCAAAAATCCTTTTTTCCCCCCTCACAAACCCCCTTTTCCCCCTCAAAACAGCCCCTTTTTCCTCTCAAAACCCTTTTTTCCCTCACAAAACCCCCTTTTCCCCTCAAAACCCTCTTTTCCCCCTCAAAACCCCTTCCCCCCCAAACTCCCCCTTCCCCCCCCCCAAACTCCCCTTTATCCCCTCACAAACCCTCCTATTCCCCTCAAAACCCCCTTTATCCCCTCACAAACCCACCTTTTTCCCCTCAAAACACCCCTTTTCCCCTCACGATTCCCTCACCCTCGCAACGACCGCGCCGCCCGGGCCTTCCCCCCCCCCCCCCCCCGCCCCCGGTCAACGGTCACCAACGGCCACCCAACCGCCCCCCCCAACCCCCGGGGCCAACCCCCCCCCGGCCTCTTACCGGCTCCGCTGTCGCCGAGCGGGGACTCCCGCCTTTCTCCCCCTCCCTCCCCTTCCCCTCCCGCTTCTCTTCTCTCCTGCCCGATGCCGCCTCGGCCGAGAACCCGGACGCGAAAGAAACGAAGGCGACGCCACGCGCCTCCCCCCCCCCCGCGCTTCCCTTTCCCCTTCCCCTTCCCCGCCTCCTTCTTCCGGCCCAGCGCCGCCGGCACCGCGCATGCGCGCCCCGGCCGCGCGGGGGACGACGGGAACTGTAGTCCGCCCGCCCTCCCCGCTCCCCTCAACGGCGAGGGGCGGGGCGAGGGACGGGACTACAGCTCCCGGCGTGCCCCGCGCGCGGCCGCCATCTTGTGGCGGCCCTCGCCTCCCTAAGGGAAGGCCGGGAGCGGGGGACGATGGGAAATGGAGTCCGCCCGGCCGCCGTACGCGGGCGGGGCGGGAGGCGGGACTACAACTCCCGGCGTGCCCCGCGCGCGGCCGCCATCTTGTGGAAGGGGGACACCCCGCGGAGGCATGACGGGATAGCGGAGGACTTTGGCCCCCCCCCCCCCGCCCGTTTCCCCTATAGAGGGGCGGAGTTAAGGGTATATCCCCTATAGGGGGGCGGAGTTAAGGGTATATTCCCTATGGGGGCGGAGTTAAGGGTATATCCGCTATAGGGGAGCAGACTTAAGGGTAAATCCCCTATAGGAGGGCGGACTTAAGGGTAAATCCCCTATAGGGGGGCGAAGTTAAGGGTAAATTCCCTATAGGGGGGGCAGAGTTAAGGATATATTCCTTATAAGGCACCGAGCTAAGGATATATGTTTATAGAGCGGCAAACTTAAGGGTATATCTGCTATAGATGGGCAGACTTAAGGGTAAATCCCCTATAGAGAAGGAGAGTTAAGAGTATATTCCCTATAGGCGGGCAGAGTTAAGGATATATTCCCTATAGGCGGGCAGAGTTAAGGGTGAATCCCCTATAGAGGAACTGAGTTAAGAGTACATGCCTATAAGGAGGCAAAATTAAAGGTATATTCCCTATAGAAGGGCGGAGTTAAGGGTGTTTCGCCTATAGATGGGGCAGGGTTAAGGGTATATCTCCCCCATAGAGGGGCAGAGTTAAGGGTATATGGCCTATGGGGGGGCAGAGCTAAGGGCGTTCCCCTATAGAGCAGCAGGGGTAAAGGTATAGCTCCTAAAGAGGGGGCGGAGTTAAGAGTATATCCCCTATAGGGGAGCAGACTTAAGGGTAAATCCCCTATAGGAGGGCGGAGTTAAGGGTATATTCCCTATAAGCGGGCAGAGTTAAGGATATATTCCCTATAGGGGACAGAGTTAAGGGTGAATCCCCTATAGAGAGACTGAGTTAAGAGTATATGTCTACTAGGAGGCAAAATTAAAGGTATATTCCCTATAGAAGAGCAGACTTAAGGATGTTTCACCTATAGATGGGGCAGAGCTAAGGGCGTTCCCCTATAGAGCGGCAGGGGTAAAGGTATAGCTCCGAAAGAGGGGGTGGAGTTAAGGGTCTATCCCCTCTAGAGGGGCGGAGTTAAGGGTCCTTCCCCTATAGATGGAGCGGAGTTAAGGGTATATATTCTATAGAGGAACAGAATTAGGGGTGTTTCCCATACAGAAGAGCAGAGCTAAGGCTATATGTCCCCCATAGCGGGGCAGAGTTAAGGCTATATGTGTCCTATAGACGAGGGGCAGAGTTAAGGGTATCTCCCCCCTTGAGAGAAGCAGATTTAAGGGTACATCCCTTATAGAGAAGCGGAGCTAAGGGTATATGTGCCCTATAGAAAAGCAGAATTAAGCATATATGTGCTCTATGGAGTGACAGAGCTAAGGATATACGTGCCTGGTAGACGAGGGGCAGAGTTAAGGATATCTCTCCCTATAGAAGAGCAGTGGAGGATATATCTCCTATAGAAGGGCGGAGTTAAGGCTATACGTGCCCTATAGAAGACCACAGTTAAGGGTATGTGTCCTCTATAGGCGCGCACTGTTAAGAATATACGTGCCCTATAGGCGGGGGCAGAGTTAAGGGCATCTCTCCCCTATAGCGGGGCAGAGTTAAGGGTATATGTGCCCTATAGGCGGGGGGGGGCAGAATTAAGAGTATACGTCCCCATCGCAGGGCAGAGTTAAGGGTACGTGTCGCCTATAGAGAAGCAGAGTTAAGGATATACGTGCCCTGCAGGCGGGGGGGGGGCAGAGTTAAGGGTATATCCCCCCACGGCGGGGCAGAGTTAAGGATACACGTCCCCTATAGCCGGGGGGGGGGGGGGCCGAGTTAGGGGTCCCCCCGCCCCCCCCGGAGCGGACGTAAGGCCCTTCCCCTATAGCCCCCTCCCTATAGGTCGCTCCCCCTCCCCCGCCGGCCGGGTGCCCCTGACGGGGCCTCTCGCCCCCCCCTCCCCCCCCCTCCCCACCCCCACCCGCCACGGGGCCAGAGCAGCCGCCGGCGCCATGGAGGTACGGCCGCCCACCCCCGCCCCTATAGATCCTATAGGCGCCCTCCGCCCCCCCCCGGACCCCCTCACCCCCCCCCATGTCCCTGAGCCCCCCCCCACGGCCCCCCCCCCCGCCCCGCCATGTCCCCTGCCCCCCCTATGGCCCCCAGATGTCCCTTAAACCCCCCCATATGCCCCCTGGCCCCCCCATATGTCCCTTAACCCCCCCCATATGTCCCTTAAACCCCCCCTATATGTCCCTTAAACCCCCCCCGTATGTCCCTTAACCCCCCCCATATGCCCCCTGGCCCCCCCTTATGTCCCTTAAACACCCCCATATGTCCCTTAACCCCCCCTATATGCCCCCTGGCCCCCCTCGTATGTCCCTTAAACCCCCCCTATATGCCCCCTGGCCCCCCCCATATGTCCCTTAAACCCCCCCATACGTCCCTTAACCCCCCCCATATGCCCCCCAGCCCCCCCCATATGTCCCTTAAACCCCCCCATACGTCCCTTAACCCCCCCCATATGCCCCCCAGCCCCCCCATATGTCCCTTAAACACCCCCATATGTTCCTTAACCCCCCCCATATGCCCCCTGGCCCCCCCTTATGTCCCTTAAACACCCCCATATGTCCCTTAACCCCCCCTATATGCCCCCTGGCCCCCCTCGTATGTCCCTTAACCCCCCCCATATGCCCCCCAGCCCCCCCCATATGTCCCTTAAACCCCCCCATACGTCCCTTAACCCCCCCCATATGCCCCCCAGCCCCCCCATATGTCCCTTAAACACCCCCATATGTTCCTTAACCCCCCCCATATGCCCCCTGGCCCCCCCTTATGTCCCTTAAACACCCCCATATGTCCCTTAACCCCCCCTATATGCCCCCTGGCCCCCCTCGTATGTCCCTTAAACCCCCCCTATATGCCCCCTGGCCCCCCCCATATGTCCCTTAAACCCCCCCATACGTCCCTTAACCCCCCCCATATGCCCCCCAGCCCCCCCCATATGTCCCTTAAACCCCCCCATATGTCCCTTAAACCCCCCCTATATGCCCCCTGGCCCCCCCATATGTCCCTTAAACCCCCCCATATGTCCCTTAAACCCCCCCTATATGCCCCCTGGCCCCCCCATATGTCCCTTAAACCCCCCCATACGTCCCTCAACCCCCCCATATGCCCCCCAGCCCCCCCATATGTCCCTTAAACCCCCCCATACGTCCCTTAACCCCCCCATATGCCCCCCAGCCCCCCCCATACGTCCCTTAAACCCCCCCATACGTCCCTTAACCCCCCCCATATGCCCCCCAGCCCCCCTATATGTCCCTTAAACCCCCCCATACGTCCCTTAACCCCCCCATATGCCCCCCAGCCCCCCCATATGTCCCTTAAACACCCCCATATGTTCCTTAACCCCCCCCATATGCCCCCTGGCCCCCCCATATGTCCCTTAAACCCCCCTATACGTCCCTTAACCCCCCCTATATGTCCCCGGCCCCCCCCATATGTCCCTTCACCCCCCTATACGTCGTCCCCCCCCCAGGTGCTGGCTGTGGCGGTGCTGGTGGCACTGGTGGCACTGGGATGGGGACAGCCCATCAGCCCCCAGGGTGAGTGGGGGGGGGGGAACTGGGACGGGGGGGGACGACAGTGGGACGGGGACTGGGGACACTGGGAGGGGGACACGGGTGGGAGGGGGACACTGGGACTGGGAGGGGGCACTGGGATGGGGAGGAGGATACTGGGATGGGGAGGGGGATACTGGGATGGGGAGGGGGATACTGGGATGGGGATACTGGGACAGGGAGGGAGGGGCCGCTGGGACAGGCTTGGGGATACTGGGACAGGTTTGGGGCTACTGGGACGGGATTGGGGCTACTGGGAGGGGGTCGGGGATACTGGGATGGGGTTTGGGGCTACTGGGATGGGGTTGGGGCAACTGGGACGGGGTTTGGGGCTACTGGGAGGGGGTTGGGGCTACTGGGATGGGGTTGGGGCTACTGGGAGGGGGTTGGGGCTACTGGGATGGGGTTTGGGGCTACTGGGATGGGGTTTGGGGCGACTGGGAGGGGGTCGGGGCTACTGGGAGGGGGTCGGGGCTACTGGGATGGGGTTTGGGGCTACTGGGAGGGGGTTGGGGCTACTGGGAGGGGGTCGGGGCTACTGGGAGGGGGTCGGGGCTACTGGGATGGGGTTTGGGGCTACTGGGAGGGGGTTGGGGCTACTGGGAGGGGGTCGGGGCTACTGGGACGGGGTTTGGGGCTACTGGGAGGGGGTTGGGGCTACTGGGATGGGGTTGGGGCAACTGGGATGGGGTTTGGGGTGACTGGGAGAGGGTGGGGGCTACTGGGACGGGGTTTGGGGCTACTGGGAGGGGGTCGGGGCTACTGGGATGGGGTTTGGGGCTACTGGGAGGGGGTGGGGGCTACTGGGACGGGGTTTGGGGCTACTGGGAGGGGGTGGGGGCTACTGGGACGGGGTTTGGGGCTACTGGGAGGGGTTTGGGGCTACTGGGAGGGGGTCGGGGCTACTGGGATGGGGTTTGGGGCTACTGGGAGGTTGGGGCTACTGGGAGGGGGTGGGGGCTACTGGGATGGGGTTTGGGGCTACTGGGAGGGGGTGGGGGCTACTGGGATGGGGTTTGGGGCTACTGGGAGGGGGTGGGGGCTACTGGGATGGGGTCGGGGATACTGGGATGGGGTGGGGGCTACTGGGAGGGGGTCGGGGCGACTGGGATGGGGTTGGGGTGACTGGGAGGGGGTCGGGGCTACTGGGACGGGGTTTGGGGCTACTGGGAGGGGGTTGGGGCTACTGGGACAGGGTTTGGGGCTACTGGGAGGGGGTGGGGGCTACTGGGATGGGGTTTAGGGCTACTGGGAGGGGGTTGGGGCTACTGGGAGGGGGTCGGGGCTACTGGGACGGGGTTTGGGGCTACTGGGAGGGGGTTGGGGCTACTGGGATGGGGTTGGGGCTACTGGGATGGGGTTTGGGGCTACTGGGAGGGGGTGGGGGCTACTGGGACAGGGTTTGGGGCTACTGGGAGGGGGTGGGGGCTACTGGGACGGGGTTTGGGGCTACTGGGACGGGGTTTGGGGCTACTGGGAGGGGGTCGGGGCTACTGGG